>BTPG01000002.1:293568413-293828413 GCA_036245525.1 Semisulcospira habei | reverse complement strand
ATAGGGCTCATGAGGATCTATGTCTCTTGACTGAAGAAGATTTAATACCTTTTCTGCCAGCAGACACACAGACGTTTGCTTTTGAACCCATGGCAAACGTAACGTCCTATAACCCTGATCACGGTCCAAGGTGCGCGGATACACATTCAGCCAACAAGAGGAAGGAACCTAGTCATGAGCCTCCGCACTGCGGGGGTTCATGAGGTTCCATGCCTCTTGCATCTGGCTCAGTGTTGGCTGCTTTATCCTGGCTGAAAAAGGGTTAAGAGTACGGTTGGATACGGTATCGAGAGTTGTCGGGCGTGTGTGCGATAGGCTTCCGGTTTTAGGCACACTGGACGATAGGGCAAGACATGTGAGATGACGGTCTTTATCGCGAGAGATTGTTAATGACAGTCATAAGAGATGCACACGCGCGCATACGTTTGCAGGACGACTGATGGTCCGGCGACTGTGATTTCGAACCTTACGGCCCTTGGTCACAAGGCCCAAGTTCACAAACGATCCAACGTATGTATGAATGTTTACGTACGGTGATAGATGAAGCGTATGGAGTGGTACTGGTGCAAGAATCTCGGTAATGGAGTTTCAGTTTTATCTGTCGGAAGTGTTTGTTTTTTTCTTCTAAATAAATGACAGCAACGCGGGGGTCAGTGATAACCGAGAATGCATTCTGCATTGCATTGATATGCCGGCTGTGTAGTAAACAACATGGCACGCCAGCCTGGTGGCTTACAGCTCTGAAATTTGTCAACTGTCGCATCGTCAGTGGTTCAGTACGGTAACTTCATGTCAGTCGTGGGAATATACCATGTGTCCGCATGATGACCAGACAAACCAAACAAGCGATAACTGAGGCAGGCGGTTCTTCCATTTTTGTTACAACCCAAAAAGACTCTCGGGCCGAGGTCGGCCGCAGTGGGCCCTCGCAGTGCGCCCGGCCCACTGCAGCCGACTTCAGCTCTAGGTCCTTTACTTTACTGGGAACTGACGACGGACAAGGTTACAGACACCTGCAGAATACGGCTGCCAGACCGTCTGAAGAGGATAATTATCAGACCGGCCAATTGTTACCCACCAAGCACTACCGGTTTACGTCTAATAGCAACGACAGCCTGAAGGACAGTGATGTACATCACTTTACCAAGTGGCATAGATCATTATGAGCCCCCGCAGCATGAAGATCTTTGCCTCTGGGCAGATCATCGGTTTCAGTTGTCATTCGCCTTAGCCGACCTCATCACTGTAGCGTGGCAGATTTTCCAGTGATGGGCACTATTTACAGCCGTGGATGCAGACACGTTGATTAGGCGGAAAATGCCACAGAAGGCGAGAGGAAAAAAACTAAATGGGCGTGGGGCAGCTGCAGCAATTGCCAAGGGGCAGCGGTCCGTTCTAGACGCAGCTTGCGTCCATAGCTCACTCGTGTCAAGTTTCCCAGCGAATTAGTGAGGACGGTTCCTCACTGCCAGTCTGGCCCAGTACAGTCTGCCCCGGCTATTACACCCCAACTATTTCCACGCCCCAAGCCAGCAAAGTCAAGACTGAGCCGGAAGTCTCGTTTCCGTTTACAAATGGCCGCAGCTCAGTGTAGGCCACGGTACACAGGCCACACAGGGCAATTGCTTCCGGTGCATGTAGTAACTTTTCCCCAAGAAATAGTTTTAAAAATTTCCTCCCTTTTTGCCATCGTTATAGGAGGTAAAACTTAAAATGTTTGCCTTTTTTGGCGTTTTGAGCAACAAAAGGCATGACAGGTGGTGTGAAAAAGAGCAAAATCTGGGTAATTTTAGTCGACCTAGTGTGTTCATGGGAGCCTAATGGGGGCATGTGCACGGTTGTATGCAGGCTTGCAGACGACAGTTTTGTCATGGGGTACTTAGTGCATTCGAGTGTTGTGAAAAATGCTAACTCTTAATTTTTTTAAGAATTGCTGAAAATGTTTCTCCTGTGATGTGCTTCGCGTGGATTTTTTGTTTTGGCAGAAAGGTTCTTCGTTCATAGTTTTATGCTGCAAGAGGCTAACAGATAACAGTGTGCGAAAAGGGGGCGTAACCTATTTGCCCTGTGTGGCCACAGTCGCGTTTCCGTACTGTCCAGTCTCTTAGCCATAGTCAGTCCCAGGCATCCCCTAAGTATTTCAATCCCCTAAAAAACACAACCGCCCACGAGCTTGCACATTTGCCATGCACAAAATAACAATAAAAACAGCACATTGACAGTCTCATTTCTTGGTTATGAACCTGATTCCCTACCAACCCCACACCCAAGCACAGCTGAAATCAGCGTGCCCCTCAAATCACTACGTCAACGGCAACTCAACATAGGTCCACAATTCTCTACTGTATAAGCTCAGGATGGCATGAATTAAAGCACCAAACATGTCTCCTCTCATCTAACCAGAAATTTCCAGCAAATTTCAGCATTCAGTCCTACTACAAATTTTCAAACAAGGCAAAAATTATTTTTAAAAACACCGGTCCTTGCACTGCCTGAACTGGCCAAATTTGACTATGTAATGTGACTTGTAAGCTGTTTCTGGGTGAATGCACAGACGACTCAACGTATTCCTCTTAGCTTTGTGAAAATGAAATGATAGTCGAACCGAGTTTTTTAACACGTGCAGAAAACGACTAGCAGTGAAGACCCACTAATAATATGCAGATTTTAGAGGCCGGAACTGTTTTGTACTGCAGCTTGGGGCCGCGTGGAGATGGTTGGGGTCTAACACCGACGTCTGCTCATGATAAGCGTATACATCTTGAGAGGTCCTTAAAGCAGTCAGCTGCAGGGAATCATGAAAACCTATATACCTCTTAACCTCTTCACTGCCGAGGAAAAGTGAACGCGATCTAATTGCAAGAGGCATAGATCCTCATGAGCCCCCGCGACTGCGGGGGCTCATGAGGATCTACGCCTCTTGCTGAGACCACTTATTTTGCGTTCGTGTTCGGCTTTGGACAGTTGTGGCTTTTGGTCGTTCAGTGAAACAAAATGTCACCTCCTTTGGCAGGGAAGGGGTTATTAACATATTGTGTTGGAATGTGAGTCATATGTCATATGGCTGTATATGCATGGTACTGTGGTTTATTAGAGTGCGCTGTGCAGCCCAGTACCTCCGTCTTCAGCACTCGGGGTTTCTGTCGGGGTTACCTCACCCTTAGCTCCTGGTCAAAAGGCCTTTCCTGGGAGCACAGGATGGTTTAGTTTTGGAGCATCCTTCTCCTAGATGGATTGCCGACCAAGGCTTATGGGTCTGAGGACCGGGCACAACCGACTCAATTTCCACCTGCACAGACGCTTCCACCTCGTGCCATCTCCCCTGTGCCCTTGTGGAGAAGCAGAGCAGACCGCAGAGCACATCCTCCAGGACTGTGGGAACCACCAGCCGCTGAGGGAGGAGATATGGCCGAAGCCCGCCACTCTACAAGAGAAACTGTACGGGCCTGTGGAGGCGCCACAGAAGACCACAGATTTCATTTTGAGAGCCAAACTCCAAGTGTGACGGCGTTCGAGAAGAAGAAGAAGAATGAATGTGAGTTTGGATCGTGCAACTTCAAGCCTTATGGTCCAGGCGCATATATGGCGAAGAGCAAAAGAAAATGCGACATTTTTTGAATCATCGAAAACACGTTCTTTTTCCCGTCAGTATATTAAAACCAGAGTAGTGTCGGTGCACACGCTTAGGCCCTGCGCTTGCAGATGCACACTACTGCAAGGTATGCAAGGCTAGTTCAAGAGTGATGCCAGAACATTGCCCTGTGAAAGCAAAGGACAGACTGTCCATTTTTGTGAAAAGCGAAGTTTTCACAAAATACAATGAAACGCGCGGCATGATCATATTTTCACAAAAATGAACACTGCCTTTCTGCTTTAACAGGGCATAATAGCTTCGCGTCTCAGTCATAGCCGATCTGTTTCCTAAACTGTAACTTACTCTCTAAAGATCAACTTCCGTACCGTGCCGAAGTGTCAACAAGTGGATAGTACAAATATTAAAGTATCGGTCTCCTGAGCACGTTTGTACTTTGCTTAACGTTCTTACAGCAGTGAAGACTTAGTCGGGACCTGTGTGCCGGTGCTGTATGTGAAAGAACGACTATTTCAAAGTTCATGCTTCCGTCTGTCAGCACTGAATTATGGTAAAAGTAACAGCATTTCTACAGGGTTTCTTCTTACTTTATTGTGTTTGTTTGTTTTTTTCAGTTTTTTAACTGTATTGTGTCGGTCTTGTTTTCTATGTTTTGCAATTCCTTCAAACTTCCTTGTGTCGGTCTTGTGTACAGGAAATTATAATGAGCATAACACATCGAACAACAAATAAACAAACAGATTGCCAACATTGAAAATCAATGTTTAACCCCCAGACTGCCGAGAGAAAAAAAAGTGAAAGCCATCCAGCTGCAAGAGACATAGATCCTCATGAGCCCCCGCGACAGCGGGGGCTCATGAGGATCTATGCATCTTGCTGACACTTTTGGGGAATCCAGGTTCCTGGGACGGCAGGGCCTCTTCGATGCTGAGTTAATTAACCCATTCAGCCCTGACGCACTACAGCAGGAGATGAATCGACCATGATAATTCAAGGGTAGTGCCAGATTAGCTTGGCGCCGACAGGACAGGCGCCAAGCTAATCTGGCACTACCCTTGAATTATCATGGTCGATTCATCTCCTGCCACAGGTGCATAGTCGTTACATATTTGGGAAATACGTGCGTCGGGCTGAATGAGTTGAGGAAGATTCGCCGAAACGTAATCTGGCGGTGAAAGGGTTACGATGTGCACTGATGACGATGCACGGATACTTTACCCATCCGAGACGTGACGCATCCGGACACGCAGCAAAAAGCAGCACGTCTGGAACGTGTTAATGCATTTCTTGTTAACCCCTTCACTGACGAGAAAAGCTGAACACTACCCAACTTCTAGTGGTATAGATCCTCATGAGCCCCCGCATTTGCGGGGGCTTAAAATAATAATAATAATACTAATAATAATAATCATAATAATAATAATAATAATACATAAGTCTTGTATAGCGCTGTTCGCCAGGAAAACACTGGCTCGCGCATGCACAACAGCTCTAGCTCTCTCTCTCTCTCTCTCTCTCTCTCTCTCTCTCTCTCTCTCTCTCTCTCTCTCTCTCTCTCTCTCTCTCTCTCTCAGATACACGCACAATTATACACTACGTTAACCCACCCCATCTCTTCCCAGCACCTTACATCCACTTTCCTGTCTCTAAAGATCCAGAATCAGAATAAAAGGCAGTTGGCAGTTTGCTAGGAGAAAACAGGGAGTTGCATGTTAAAAGCCTGACAAAAAAGAAGTCTTTAATTGAACTTTGAACTGGGATAACGTGGGCAGATTCCGCAATTCAGTTGGCAGGGAGTTCCACACACTTGGGGCTAAAAAGGTGAAAGAACGCTCCGCGACAGTTTTCATGTTAAGCTTCGGGATTTAAAAAAGTGTTCCACTGGAGGAACGGAGGGTACGTGATGGCTGATAAACAAACAGCTTGGCCGAAAGGTACGGCGGGAGAGATCCGTTAAAATGCCGATAGGATCATGAGGATCTATGTCTCTTGCTGAGACAACTTTGTATCTGTGTTCCTTGGACGGTTGCTGCTTTTAATCGTTTGAATAAGTGAAGGCGGAATCATAAACGAAATACTGAAATACATCCAATTTCAAGGAAGGGGATAGCCCTAGTCTGACTGGAGATGTCCTTGCCGGCCTCTTCAAAGAAAAGAGTTTAAAGGCCAAGTGTCGGCCACTTCTTTCAGTGGTTTTCTGTTGCACATGCTGTGTTACGTATCGCATGCGCAACTGAAACCCTCAGAAGGCGGGGCCGTTGTCAACAAAGTAAATCTTTTGTACCCCCCGGCCGCTATTAGACGCGTGTTGACACTCTTCACGCCAACGTGTCCCATTTGCAAGAGGCATGCATCCTCATGAGCCCCCTCAGTTGCGGGGGCTCATGAGGATGCATGCCTCTTGCTGGTGCTGTTTATTACATCATGTTGGCACAGCACGTTTTTCGTCTTTGCAAAAATCAAGCTGAACCTCGTTCAAGTCTGCATACATTACTCCTGAAAGCTGCACACACGCTCATGGGCAAGAAGCACTTGCCGAAACAGGCGTGGATTTTTATCAATACCTGCTGCCTGCAGAGGTTCATAAGAAACTAATGCCTCTTTCAGATGACATTCGTTTTAGGGCGGCGTAGACAGAATTGTTATGCCAAGCTACACTGCAATTCGACATTGCCACTTCACGGACCGGAAGTCGGTCCTTGGTCGCATGACCTTCAGGCCAAATCCGGACAGAACTGAATCGACCCATATTGTAATGTCAGTGAGTCTGCCAAAGTGGTGCTTTGTTTAACTCATTGTACCCCAAGACCGAAATCCCCAATTGTTTCCGTTGTCCTCTGAAGACTACAGTGCAGTGCAGGACACAGATCGACCATGATAGTTCAAAGGTGATGTCAGAATAGCTTGGCGCCAGCCCAGCTATGGCTCACCACTAGTGTCATCGACGGTGTGTTGGGTGATTACGCGAGAGTGATGCAGGTCTCACGAGTTACAGTATTCACACAGATTTGTTTCAGTGTCGAAATAAGCAATCCTCAATTGTATTTTAGGTTCAGGTTTTTTTTTTTTTTTTTTTTTTGTTTTTGTCCTGAAAGCAGGATGCACATTGTGTCGGTCTAAGACTTTGATTGGCGCCCGAATTAGAGGCTGAAAATTTTAACGTCACCGCTAACTCGCCTGCAAATTACAAACGAAAAAAAAAACAGTAACAACACGACATGATTAACAAAAGAACACACAATCGCATGAAAAAAAAAAAAAACTGTTGTCAATGAGGACGGCCGGATTGCTTAACTCATTCAGCTCTGACGCACTACAGCAGGAGATGGGTCGACCACGATAATTTAAGGGTAGTGCCAGATTAGCTTGGCACCTGTCGACGCCAAGCTAATCTGGCACTGCCCTTGAATTATCATGGTCGATCCATCTCCTGCAACAGGTGCATAGTCGTTAGAGTGACGCCTCCAAAATTTGAGAAGAATACGTGCGTCGGGTTGAATGAGTTAAAGACCTGCACTGCTGAGAAAAAAGTGAACACAATCCAACTGCAAGAGACATAGATCCTCATGAGACCCCGCATACGAGGGGGCTCATAAGGATCTGTGCCTCTTGCTGACGCCACTGTGTATCCAGGTTGCTGGGACGACTGAGGCTCTGGTTGGCGTTAAATTTACTAAGATTTCAGAATCACACTCTGCGCCGTCCACCGGCAGTAAAGGGGTTAGCAGTGTTATTTATTATCCTCCAACCCTGTAACTGCTAAGCTGCCTTATCGCCCTAACAACTCTGTAACAACTCGTTCTGAAATACCAGCAGATAACTCGGCCTGTTGACTGAAGACGAGATGCTGGGCTTTGAACACTTAGCCAAACAATGCGCGGCCTCAGGCCAGCCAAAGCTGTGAAGTGGTGCTTGGTTTCTAGTCTTATCACAGGCCCGACACAGAGCTTTCAATACTCCCACGTGCCATGGCCATCGTAACGTTTGCTGAAATTCTGCAAACTTGTGGTTTCTTTTGCAGGTCGACGACCGACCCATGGCTCTGACCGAGAAGTACGCGGGATATACAAAGGGCCAACCAAACAGGACCATCGTGTCACGCCGAGTTTGTCTCTGTGCATGACTGACTGACTAACTCAGTCATTCAACCCGACGGCCGTGTTTCCCAAATTTTGGAGGCGCCATCTAATGACTATGCACCAGTTGCAGGAGATGGATCGACCATGATAATTCAAGGGCAGTGCCAGATTAGCTTGGCGCCGACAGGCGCCAAGCTAATCTGGCACTACCCTTGAATTATCATCTCCTGCTGTAGTGCGTCAGGGCTGAACTGATGGGTTATGAAGCAGCTGGCCGCCGAACTTTGACTGACCCGCCAATCTATGGTTCAGTTAGCGAACTTGAAGCAAACGTGCGCTCATTAGACGTTGTACTCGTATCAGAAGTGGGACAACATTGCACGCCGGCTTTTACAGCGGAATTAAAGCCCGGACCGAAACAGGCGATATCACACATGTTTGTCCGGGTTTTTTTAACACGCTCTGCCCCAGGACCGAAATCAGATTTTGTAGTTGCCCTCCCTGAACTGAGGACTGTATTACAATTCTAGAGACAGATCGAACATGATAGTTCAAGGGTGGTGCCAGAATAGCTTGGCGCCTGTGGGCGCCAAGCTATTCTGGCACAACCCTTGAACTATCATGCTCGATCTATGTCTTGTGTGTCGGGGCTGAATGAGTTAATCCAGTGTCTTTGTCCAAACACGTGCAATTTTGACCTACTTCTGGAAATTTTTTTTAAAGAACGGGTTTTAGCTAATTCACATGCAAGTCCCAGCGATAGGTTTAGTGGTGTTTCGGGCATGACACGCTCAAGGGGACTAATTTTGTGAACATACATACTGACATACCGTTCACACCTTGGTTTGTGTCTTACGAAAGATGAGGATGCCGTCAGCAAGTGAACTGATGTAGCGTACGCCTAACAAGATAAAAGTGAGGACCTTTTCGATATTAACGCTCTTTGAAGTTGCCCATCTGGCACCTCACAGGCTTTTGGTTTTCTGCAATCGCAGCGTTCCTGCTTTGCGTTAGACGTTGGAACACTGGTGTAAAATGAAGTATGGCTGTCGAAGTTAAGCAGCTACTGTGCTCTTGATCGTAAGTAGTTAGTCTCCCTAAGGGACTAGAAAAAAATGGCAGGGTTATTTCGAATCAAACAAAGTAGTCTAGTACGTAGTGACATGTTTTTACAGGTCACGATATGTATTCAAATTAGGCAGGTCAGGCAGAAAGAGGACCGGTGGACCGGTGTTTCTATTTTTTATATAAAATTCTGCCTTGTTTGAAATTTTGTACAGGGTCAGTATGTTGGAACATGCTTAAAATATCATGCTATGTGAGACATGTCATTTGATGCTTTGATTCATACCTTGGCGCAGTGGTTAAGGCGCCTGCCACCAATGCTAAAGGTGCGAGGTTCGATTACTACGGGTTCCGGCGTCGGACTTTTCTCCTCTAGTAAGTGTCGCCATTAATTCGGGCGGACCGTCGGGGGTTCTTTCTCCGGGTACTCCGGCTCTTCCTCCCCCTCCACTTTGGTATCAGTTTCAGCCAACTTAATCAAATTTCAAATACAAACGATTTGAATTTCCAAAAACAACTTAAGTAGCTCGCTTGAGCTTGCCCTTAGCACCACGTGTTTACGTCAGTACAGTGTGTGAATGAATGCGCGTGATTCACGTGAGCGTGCTTGTTGGATTCAGTTCACGGCTACCGGCATTGAGTTATATTATAAATATGAGAAATGCGCCATATAAATACCATGTAATAATGTGGCTTAACCAGAGGACCTTTTTCCGCCTATTGTTTGAGTTGCTGTGCGGATGGTGTTTTGAGGTGCCTACCAGTTTTTGCTGCACATTGGTGTGGCGCTGGAACAGAATCAGGCTCGCAGCCAGAAAATGAGACGGTTGATAACCTGATTTTAAAAAAAAATGTTATGTTTGGCAAATGTGCAGCTGGTGGGCGCTAGTGTTACTTATGGGTTTTACAAATTGGGGATGACTTGGACGGACTAAGACGAAGGCATTTTAACAGAGGGGACATGAGTAGGGATCTACTGTGGTCTAGTTCCTATGCCGTTCTCAAGTTATGAAAAGCAGTGCCGAGAGTAGGTCAGTTCTTTCTCAAGGTGAACATTATTTCTGGACCTCAGGGCTTGAGGCTAATAGAACAGGGGTCAGTTGCATGAGTGAGCTTAAGCCAGCGCCAGCCGCTAAGCAAGATGCTCCACTTTAGCGGACTCGTGAGCTTAGTCCTGCGCTAGCCACTAAGCAAGGTGCTCCGCTTAGTGCTCACTCATGCAACTGACCCCGTCACACATGAGGTTAATAGTGCCAGCCATATTCATGTTCCTCAGTGGCAGTCGCAACACTAGTATTGAGGGACATTTCGCTGTTAGGCTGACTTGGTGCGCAAGAACGAGAAGCCACGCACAAGACGTGCTTAAATCTTCGGCCGCTCTGCTCTTCATATCGCGGGCGATTACTCTTGCTGCAACCCGCGGCCTGCAGGTGTAGCCGGGGACTTGTACCGGAAGTTAGGCGCTATGTTTTTAATGGCCTCTTTTGCGGACACCTTTCAAAAAGCGTCCAAAAGTGGACCCCCCTGCCTTGCCACTGATCGCAGACTGCGTTTCTGCGGTTTTAAAAAAACAACAACAAAAAACCTCAACGTCCAAGGGACATAAATAAACGGGGGAGGGAGGGGGGGGGGGAGGTCAATGAGCAAGAGATATAGATCCACTGACAAGAGCCCCCGCAACTGCGGGGGCTCGTGACGATCTATGCCTCTTTCATTTGTGTTCTACTCGTTTCAACAGTGAAGGAGTTAAAGACTATCTGGGGGGGGGGGGGGGGGGGTTGTTTAAAAAGATCAGATCGGAAAAAATTGGACACAATATCCGGACGTAAATGTTTAATCAGCATTGGCACGGTTTTTCAACAGAACCCAGCCATGCAGTCTGAGCATGTAACTGCGGGACCCGCTGACAGCACCAAAAGAGTGACAGATTCTCAAGAGTTCATTTCAACTAACACTATATATAAAAGAGTGGTTTAACTTATTCAGCCCGACGGCCGTGTTTCCCAAATTTTGGAGGCGTCATCTAACGACTATGCACCTGGTGCACTGAGGAGATTGATCGACCATGATAATTTAAGGGTAGTGCCAGATTAGCTTGGCGCCTGTCGGCGCCATGCTAATCTGGCACTACCCTTGAATTATCATGTTCGACGCATCTCATTCTCTAGGGTGTCAGGGCTGAATGTCACGATCCATGCGCAGGTATAGATTCTCATGAGCCCCCGCGACTGCGGGGCTCATGAGGATCTATACCTTTTGCTAACCGCATTCACATCCGTGTGCCCCTTAACCCTTTGCGTGTCGGGAGGGGTTTTTGTCGCGATGATTCCCGTAGGAATCATCGCGACTAAAACCGCTACGGACACGCAAAGGGTTAAATACTGTAAGTTATACTGCAGTGAATCGGCGATGGTTTCACTGACGAGACAAACAGTGCTACCGACAGCCAAATGGTAAATTACTAGTCAAAAACTGTTTATTTTAATCGCGAGCGATGAATTATTGTATGTTTATTAAAGAAGATGGCAACGGAATAGAACGACCATTAGTATTGCTTATCATTAATATGAACATAGAGACTAAGTTTCGGACAGAAATGTTAAAATAGACTCATAAAGTGTCTTTTCATGACTTCACAGCGAAATACGATTTAAGCACTGTAATTAAACCTGTATCATATAACAATAATGATGATAATAATAATAATACCGGTTATTATATAGGCGCTTTACCCAATTCTGCGAATCGACTCAAACTGCCGCGAACTGAACCCAACACCTACGCTCACGTAACACGCACGCATTCACTCTGGAGTCGAACACAGTAGAAGACCAACACAGGACATTCACGTGGTGCCCTAGGTCAGTTCAGCTACTCAGGTTTCGGAAATTTTGAATTGTATAAAGTGGCCTGAAACCGGTAACAAAGCGGAGGGGGAGGAAGAGCTGGAGTACCCGGAGAAAGAACCCCCGACGGTCCGCCCGAATTAACGGTGACACTTACTTACTAGAATTGAAAAGTCCAACTCCGGAACCCAGGCGAATTTTCCCCTGCGCCACGGACCGCCCCGTGTTCACTTCACAACCAGTCTACCCTGTGAAGGCATAGGGCAGTAAGTGTACTTTTGTGAAAAGCGAAATTTTTATTGCAATAAAATGAAGACCTTGCTTTTCACAAAAATGGACTTGCAGTCTCTTGCCTTCGCAGGACCGCAGTTTAAACTCAACTGAATAAATTACAAGCCACAGCAGCCTCGAGTAGTCGGAGTCCTTTTCGTCCTGGCTCCCCTTGTCTGCGCAATGTCACGCAATCTGACTTAGATTGCCTTGAACTGATGTGTTGGCTGTTGGAAACGGGTTGATACTTTGTCCCAAGCGTGAACGGAGCCCCGTCATTAGTCACTGGAACAACAATATGTTTACCTTTTACTTGCCTTGTCTGTCACACTGTTTGGGATCGTCTGCTTAAGGCTATTCTAAGGTCTGGGGATTTGGGGGGGGGGGGGGGTGCAGTCAAACCCCCAGTAGCAAAACGTCTTCGGACCCACTGAGGACGTCGTGGGCTCTGAGGACGTCGTGGGCTCTGAAGACGTCGTGGGCTCTGAGGACGTCGTGGGCTCTGAGGACGTCGTGGGCTCTGAGGCCGTCGTGGGCTCTGAGGACGTCGTGGGCTCTGAGGACGTCGTGGGGGACGTCGTGGGCTCTGAGGACGTCGTGGGCTCTGAGGACGTCGTGGGCTCTGAGGACGTCGTGGGCTCTGAGGACGTTGTGGGCTCTGAGGACGTCGTGGGCTCTGAGGACGTCGTGGGCTCTGAGGACGTCGTGGGCTCTGAGGCCGTCGTGGGGGACTTCGTGGGCTCTGAGGACGTCGTGGGCTCTGAGGACGTCGTGGGGGACGTTGTGGGCTCTGAGGACGTCGTGGGCTCTGAGGACGTCGTGGGCTCTGAGGACGTCGTGGGCTCTGAGGACGTCGTGGGCTCTGAGGACGTCGTAGGCTCTCTGAGGACCTTTGTTTACTGGGAGGGGGCAGACGCATCCAAAACATCGTGTCAAAATTCACTTGCAAACACCATCGATGTGTCCTCACGATTTCCTGCAGGCTGCCATAAGCCCGAGGATCTTTTGCGTGTCCGTCTCAGTGAATAAAAGCGATACGTAACACCTCCCGAGCGAAGGAGAGGTTATACGTTAACGATATAACGAGAAAAAAGATGACAGACTGACACGGAATCCAACCATTTTCATTCTGTTTTACTGGGCAGTTCAGAAGCCAGCGAAAAGAAAACCATAAGTGCACCACCCATTTACAACATTCGCTCGCCTGACAAACGCTGTTTCTTTACAATTTGTCTCGGTGTCCTTGGCTCGTTTCTTTGTGAGACAGAAATTGGAATCGCTATGCCCCAATAACTTGTATTAATTGTATAGATGAAATCTGCCGAAAGACAGGAAGCAATAATAAAAAAGACGATTTCAGAAGTAGGTCAAAATTGCAGTTGCTTCCACGAAAACCAGTGGATTAATCCCCTCATTGCTGAGAATAAGTGAACACGATCCAACTGCGAGAGACACAGATCCTCATGAACCCCCGCGACTGCGGGGGCTCACGATGATCTATGCCTCCTTGCTGAGACCACTTTCACTTTGTGTCCATGTTTTTTGGGATAGTTGTGGCTTTAATTTAGTCGTTCAGTGGACACAGAGTTCCACATGATGTACTGACAATGGCAGGGAAGGGGTTAAAGCCCGGACGAAGACGCGATCGCATGTTTGCCCGGGTTTTGAATCCAATGAAACACGACCTACTTCTGATTTCCGAACAACTTCTATTGTTTTTGTACTACTTGACGAAGGCACCTGCTCGAGCAGAATCGTGTCTGAACAGACGTAGGATGTTTTATCACGAACTGAGAAAGTAAATAGGACCAAGCTCCGCCAGCAAGATGCATAGATTCTCATGACCCCCTGCAGCCTGTATGGGCTCATGAGAATCTGCCTCTTGCAGATGGATGGGAATCGATGAGCGGCTTGTAAGAGGATATGTACTTACCGTCTGAATGTCGCCTGATGACGTCCTCATTCTAGGGATCTTGGTATGTGTACCGTGACGTCACATTTTAGTTTCAACTCAGGCGTATTTTCGCTTTGTGGTTTAGCAACGAACTGCAGACCTATTCCATGTGACCACAGATGTGGGCATTTATTTCTGCGTTTGCATCATCATCATCATCATCATCAGTCCCTTGCCCGAACTGGGCGTTGGGGGGACTGAAAGGCAGCAGCAACAGACAGTGCTCTCCACTGAGTTCTATTTTGGGCGGTGGCAAGCAAGTCTGGCATCTCGAGTTCGGTCCATTCTTTTATGTTTGCGACCCAACTCTTTCTCTGACGACCTCGCCGACGACTTCCTTCGAGAGTGCCTTGGAGGATAGTCTTGGACAAGGTGTTGTGTCGGGTCACGTGGCCAAACCAAGCAAGCTTGCGCCGTTTCACGGTTGCCAGAAGGGGTTCATGTGGGCCCACCAGGGAAGTGACGATGCTCCGTACATATTCGTTGGTCTTGTGCTCGCGGTACGAGATGCGGAGCAACTTCCTCAGGCACTTGTTCTCAAAGGCCTGGATTTTCTTTTCTGAGTCTGCAAGCAGTGTCCAAGTCTCACAGCCGTAGAGTAGAATAGACACTACGAGGGACTTGTAAAGCCTGTACTTGATGGTGAAGCTGATGGAGTTACTTCGCCATATCCTGTCCAGCCTGGCCATTGCGGATGTTGCTGTACCTATCCTGATACGGATCTCTGCTATGCAACTACCGTCTTTGGACAGGGTGGCTCCCAAGTACTTGAAGCTATTGACCTCTTCTAGCTTCTGGCCGTTCATGTGAATGTTGCTGCTGCTGTCGCTTGTGGTGTTGATCATCACTTTGCTTTTATCCGTACTGATCTCCATGCCATAAGACCCTGCGCTACTTGAAAGTTTGTCTGTCAGGTTTTGGAGCTCACTATTGCTGCCTGCCATGAGGTCAATGTCGTCTGCGAATCGAAGATTGCACAGGGATCTGCCACCAATAGAGATTGAAGTATGGTGGTCGTGGAGGGTTTCCTGCATGATCTTCTCCAGGAATATGTTGAAAAGGACAGGAGAGAGCAGGCATCCTTGACGGACACCGATCGTCGTCCTGAAGAACTCGCCTGACTGATTGTTAAGTAGAACCGCGCTGCAGGCGTTCTTGTAAAGCGCTTCTATCATTTGGATCACTCCCTCCTCTATGTTGAACGATCTCATGACTTGCCAGAGTCCGTCGTGCCAGACGCGATCAAATGCTTTCCTGAAATCAATGAAGTTGTGGTAGAGTTCGCGCTGATGCTGCAGATGTTTCTCGATCAGGACGCGGCAGTTGAAAATCTGCTCCACAGTGCTTCTTCCAACTCTGAAGCCAGCCTGTTCTTCTGCCAGCAGTTCCTCGGCGAAAGTTTTGAGGCGGTTGAGAATGATTCTAAGCATTACTTTGCTAGGGTGACTTATCAGACTGATAGTTCTGTAGTTCTGGCACTGTTTCAGGTTTCCTTTCTTGGGGAGCGGGATCACTAGAGACTGTGTCCATTCTACTGGCCATTTCTTTTGCTCCCAGATCTTTTGACAGAGTGTAGTGAGGACCTTCGTTGTTACTTCTCCTCCATGTTTCAACAGTTCAGCAGGTACGTTGTCTACACCTGGAGACTTTCCTCCCTTCAGGCCGCGTACGGCTGCTTCCACCTCTTCAGCTAACACTGGCAGGTCTTCAGCCTTCCTGGCCCCAGCCTGGTTGTTTTGGAGGATGCTGGTGTCTGGCTCAGCCTTGTAGTTATACAAGTCTCGGCAGTACTCAGTCCATCTGTTTAGTACAGCAGTGTTTTCCGTAAGGAGTTGGCCGCTGCTGTCTTCGATGACTGTGGCTGTTCGCTGTTGAGTCTTGGTGAGGGTCCTTAGCGTTTCATAAGCCTTCTTGCTGTTGCCGTTTGCCATGCCCTCTTCCACGCTACAACACTGGTCTTCAATCCAATCTTCTTTGGCTTCTTTCATCCTCTTCCTGATCTTCTTGTTGACAAGTCTGTACTTGTTTGCTGATGTGAGGTCTTGGCCTCTCTTTTTCTTCCAGGCTCTCCTCTCATCACAGAGATCGAGGATGTCATCGGTGACCCAGGGCTGTTTGCGCTTCCTCTGCTTCCCCAGCACTTCTTCTGCTGTAGAAAGTAACACCTCTTTTATATTTCCAGCAAGGGTGTCTACGTCACAGTCCAAAGTAGCCAAGGCTGCAAATCTGCCTCCCACCTGGGCTTGGAAGAGCTCTTCTACTTCCGGGTCTTTTAGCTTCTGGAGGTCGAATCTGATGCGAGGGCTCTTGCTATCTCGTTTCAATGCCAGCTTCAACTTGAGGCTAGTAAGGACGAGGTTGTGGTCGCTGCCAATATCAGCGCCAGGAAAGGACCTCGTTTGTGCTTTGTTAATGCTGGATTTGAATCGTCGAGGCAGCAAGATGAAGTCAATCTGGTTATGGACCAGGCCTCCTGGCGATTGCCATGTCACTGTTCTTGACTTCTTGTGTGGATGGAGGGTATTAGCAACGGTGAGACGGTGACTCTGTGCGAACTCTAAAAGTCGCAGGCCTCTGTCGTTTGTTTCTCCAAGGCCAAACTTGCCAGCTGTTCCTGCCCATTGTTGGTAGGCGTCAGGGCCGATCTTTGCATTCCAGTCACCGAGGACAGTCAGAATGTCTTTCTTAGGTGTTTTCTTGATGATGTTGTCCAGTTGTTCGTAAAATTCTTCTAATTCTTCATCATCATGATCTGCTGTTGGAGCGTATACTTGAATGATAGTGATGTTGTGCGGTCGGGCGGAGATGCGGATGGAGATTAGTCTGCTTGACACGGGGGTGCAGCTGATGACAGTTCTGCGTTTGCATTTTCATTCAAATGGAGAAATTGCACGCTATGACCAGCATATGGTTCTGTAAAATTTGCATCAGAAGAGCTTGAGCTGTACGACTGACGTGCGAGTATCCCCCGAATACTCAAGAAATGAACGGTAGGGAGTATTTTGGCAGATGAACGCAAAAGAAAGTAATGCATTTTTTTTTAAAAAGCAAGATTTTCACCGCATTATAATGAAAATCTCGCTTTTCATTAAAAAAATAATGGACTTTTTGCTTTTGCCTTCAGTAGTAGAGCAGAAAGTCTTATGTAGTGCAATTAATGCAGAATACGCGGTTCTACAGCCGTAACTGAGGGGCAAGTCGAACGGTATCTCACTGCAAGAGACATAGAATTTATGTCTCTTGTTTTCTTTATACCTATTTTGGGTCACATTCAGTTTTTGTTCTTTACGCGAATGTCCATCAGTTAGTGCAGCGGAGTTTGGACGCGACGTCCTTGATCACTGGCAACGAAGGGATTACTCTGTTCTTTTATCCACAGTCCGTGAGAAATCAGGAGATCTGTCTGGCACGACACTATAGGTTACCGTAACTGGACACGCCGTCTGCTAAACAGTGTCACTGAGTCTCTACGCGGCGTGAGCTTAACTCATTCAGCCCCGACGCACGTATGTCCCAAATTTTGGAGGCGTTATCTAACGACTATGCACCTGTTGCAGGAGATGGATCGACCATGATAATTCAAGGGTAGTGCCAGATTAGCTTGGTGCAGAGAGGCGCCAAGCTAATCTGGCACTACCCTTGAATTGTCATGGTCGACCCATCTACTGTCGTAGTGCGTCAGGGCTGAATGGGTTAAACCCCATGACACCAACCGTCTGAGGACGAGACGGACATATGCCAGCTTCAACAGGCATATATATAGATGCTCACGTCGCAGGGGCACGTGAGAATTAATATGCTTCTTGCGGGGCGAAAACTGGTGGTCACAGATTAAGACGCCTTGACTGGACACGATCTTTGAACGCCACTGATCCCGACTATCAACAGAGATTAGATTTTCACGTGCCCCTCTTGCTGGAGGGACCAAGAGAGGCTTGTGTGAATATAATTATGTATCTTGGAGACCCGGATAGAAATTTAACGACACAGACCCAAGCCACATCAGTCCAACGACATAATCCTGCAAAGTATCGAAGATTTGAATAACCAGGTACGACAGTTACTAGAGACATACATGTATTGATCCATCTTACAACGATATTAAAGTTGTACCAGGTACGACAGTTACTAGAGACATACATGGAGGCACAGCACTGCACAACAAGCTCCATGACCTCTTTCTCTGCTGCTGGGAGGAAGGAACACTACCAAAGGATCTCCGTGATGCAGTCGTTATCACCCTGTACAAGAACAAAGGTGAGAAGTCTGACTGTTCCAACTATCGGGGAATTACACTGCTGTCCATTGCTGGGAAAATCCTTGCAAGGCTGCTCCTGAATCGGCTGGTACCTGCCATCGCTGAAGACCAACTCCCAGAGGGCCAGTGTGGCTTCAGAGCAAACAGGAGCACCACCGATATGGTCTTTGTGCTGAGACAGCTACAGGAGAAGTGCCGCGAGCAGAACAAAGGGCTGTACGTAACGTTTGTCGACCTAACAAAAGCGTTCGACACTGTGAGCAGGCAAGGCATGTGGCAGATCCTGGAGCGACTTGGCTGTCCCCCAAAGTTCCTCAACATGATTGTCCAGCTACACGAGGACCAGCAAGGTCAGGTCAGACTCAACAATGACCTCTCAGAACCATTCCCCATTCTCAACGGCGTAAAGCAGGGCTGCGTGCTGGCACCGACCCTCTTCACCATCTTTTTTAGCATGATGTTGAAGCAGGCCACAGTGGACCTCGATGATGACGATGCAGTGTACATCAGGTATCGTCTCGATGGCAGCCTGTTCAACCTCAGACGACTGCAGGCCCACACGAAAACCCTAGACCAACTGATCCGTGAGCTGCTTTTTGCTGATGATGCTGCCCTCGTTGCACACACAGAGAGAGCCCTGCAGCGCATCACGTCCTGCTTCGCAGACGCTGCCCAGCTCTTTGGACTCGAGGTCAGTCTGAAAAAGACAGAGGTCCTCCATCAGCCGGCACCCAAGACAGTGTATCGCCCTCCTCACATCACCATCGGCGAGTCTGAACTAAAGTCAGTGCACCAGTTTACTTACCTTGGCTGCATTATCACGTCGGACGCCAAGCTGGACAAGGAGCTTGACAGCAGGCTGGCAAAAGCGAACAGCGCTTTCGGGCGACTTTTCAAGCGGGTGTGGCACAATCAACAGCTGAAAACAGGCACCAAGATCAGCGTGTACAGAGCTGTGGTCCTCACCACCCTGCTGTATGGTTCCGAGTCCTGGGCCCTCTACCGCAGCCAACTACGACTCCTCGAACGCTTCCACCAGCGCTGCCTGCGTACCATCCTGGGCATTCACTGGAGTGACTATGTCACCAATGTCGAGGTCCTTGAACAGGCTGAAACCGTGAGCATCGAGGCTTTGCTGCTGCGGACACAGCTCCGCTGGGCGGGGCATGTCTCCAGGATGGAGGATCATCGCCTACCAAAGATCACCCTGTTCGGCGAGCTTGCTACTGGACACCGTGACAGAGGGGCACCAAAGAAGAGATACAAAGACTGTCTCAAGAAGTCACTTAGTGCCTGCCAAATCGACCACCACCAGTGGTCTTCGCTTGCTGTGGACCGTGACACCTGGCGCTCCACTATTTACAAGGCAGCTGTCTCCTTTGAGGACTCTCGCAGAGCTAGCCTTAAGGACAAGCGGCTCAGGAGAAAGAACAGAGATGCCGCAACTCAGAACTCTGGCCATACCTTCCCCTGCAGCCACTGCGGTCGAACCTGCCTGTCCCGGATTGGCCTCCGCAGCCACGAACAAGCCTGCAGACGTCGTGGGCAACTCCTATAAAATCTTCGTTCGCGAAGTCCAGCCAAGAGAGAGAACATGTATTGATCCATCTTACAACGATATTAAAGTTGTACCAGGTACGACAGTTACTAGAGACATACATGTATTGATCCATCTTACAACGATATTAAAGTTGTACCAGGTACGACAGTTACTAGAGACATACATGTATTCATCCATCTTACAACGATATTAAAGTTGTACCAGGTACGACAGTTACTAGAGACATACATGTATTCATCCATCTTACAACGATATTAAAGTTGTACCAGGTACGACAGTTACTAGAGACATACATGTATTCATCCATCTTACAACGATATTAAAAGTTGTACCAAAACTGACAAGTGGTACAGTTAACTCGTTCACCCCACCCGCGTATTTCCCAAATTTTGGAGGCTTCATCTGATCTAACGACTATGCACCTGTTGCAGGAGATGGATCGACCGTGATAATTCAAGGGTAGTGCGCCAAGCTAACCTGGCACTGCCCTTGAATTATCATGGTCGATCCATCGCCTGCTGTTGTGCGTCAGTGCTGAATGGGTTAAAGTTGTAGCAGAAAAGGCACAGTTAAGTTTTCAAAAGCCCATGGTATTGCACGTTCTCGTGCGAATCCACGCCATCCTCTTGCAAATGGAAAGACCCATCCCAAGAAACAAAATGTCTGCAGGCAAACCCTGTGCCTCTCAGCGGTAAAGTGTTCGACTCTCATCCGAAAGGTCGCGGGTTCCAGTCCAGCTGAGGTCAAAATTTGTTCAGACCCTACTCGGTGACCACACTTTGAAACTGCCGATCAACATGATGGACAAATACGTTAACTTGTTCGCCGCCAGCCGCATCCGGATGCGTGGCATTAGCCGCGCATCCGGATGCGGCTGGCCGCAAATGAGTTAAGCCCTAAACGTGCCCTGTACCTGGGCCAACTTGAGCCGACGCTGGCCCGCAGACCTTTGCTAACCCGCGTAGTGTTGTGTTCGCTTGGGATCAAGTGTTGATGAGGTCTACGTGCTTGTCGCTTGCACGCCTGTCACACATGAAATCGTTCTAGACATACAGGTCTCGGAATCTTATCGAGAAAAGACCTTGGCAGCAGCTCCTCACGGAAAACGGCCATCAGTAATAATAATAATACATAATATTTATATGGCGCATTTATCATAATTATGACTGCGCAGGAATGACATAGCCGCGAACTGAACCCAACAAGCACGCTCATGTGAAACACGCGCATTCCCTCACACACTGTACATGAACACAGAACATTCACGTGGTGCTAAGGGCAAGCTCAAGCGAGCTACTGAGGTTTTTTTTTTTTTTTTTTTTTTTTTTTTAAAATTTAAATCATTTTTTTTAAATATTTTTGAAATTTGATTAAGTGGACCCTTGAAATTAATACCAAATTCGTGGGGGAGGAAAGAGCCGGAGTACTCGGATAAAGAACCCCATCAGTCACTATAGGTACGGCATTTCCTACAGAAGAGCCGTTATTATAGGGATCTTCTTTCCCTCTTCATGATTCTTGGACCTGTGTAGACTCCTCGATAACAATGCCTAGGTGCGTTTGTGAGCAGGAGATAACCCATAGACAATTGTCGACTGAATAGAGGTGACCTCCTTTGCCCAAAAAACAAAACGAAAATAAAACAAAAACAAAACAAAACCGACAACCCGCATGTCTCTCGTGACATGAGAACACAATTACTGCCGTAAAACAGCAATAACAGCAGCAACCAACAACGACAACTGCTACTACTACTACAGTTTAAAAAGCAGACCACTTCGAATTGTGTTTCTGATGAGCTAAAAAGCTAAAATCAGAGCTAAAATCAATACCCCAGTTTGTTAGAGACTGTGAGAAACTCGTATCACGATTTGAAGTGCACTCGGAATGATTGTTTCCTTTCGTGCCGCAAGTAATTGTCATTAACTCATTCTACCCCAACACCGAAATCCCCAAATTTTGCTGTTGTTCTCTGAAGACTGCATTGCAGTGCAGGACACAGATCGACCATGATAGTTCAAGGGTGATGCCAGAATAGCTTGGCGCCCATAGGCGCCAAGCTATTCTGGCATCACCCTTGAACTATCATGGTCGATCCTTATCTTGCTGTGGTCTGTCTGGGGTAGAATGAGTTAACCCGTGCTGTGCCCGTTGACGGACACCGTGTTTCTGCAGTCTTCGTTAATTCAACACCAACAAGCCCTAGCTGTCCTAGGAACAAGGGGATTCAAAGTGGTGTCAGCAAGAGGCATAGATCCTCATGAGCCCCCGCAAATGCGGGGGCCCATGAGGATCTATGCCTCTTGCAGATGGGTGCGTTCAACATTCCTCGGCACTGAACGGGGTTCATTCTTGAGTTAGAATTGAATCCCTTTAAAAAAAAATTAAAACATGTTACAGGCATGTTAAATTAATGTGTATTCCCCTGATCGGCTGTGACAGTAGGGTAGTTCCAGTTCCTTCGGGGGGGGGGGGGGGGGGGGGGGAGGGCCGGGGGCTTGCATATGCATTGCTTTCAGTCACTTTCTTAGCGCCCCCTCTTTCCTATCTCTTTTTGTTGTGTGTGCTTTGGCCACAGTAGATCTATGATCACTGGTCGATCATGCACATTTCTCTCCCCTGACAGTGCTATAACCTACTTTACTTTGTAACCTTCCAAGTTCCAGATTAGCTTGTAGTCCTATTGGCGCCTGAGAAGACGTCAAGATAATCTGACACTACCCTTGATTTGTCATGATCGATCATTATCTCCTTCGGCTGGTCCAGTACGTAGTATTTAGGGAACGTATACCACGACTGTGCAGCTTGGTCTTGTTCTGTCGTGTAACCCCTTTACTGCCAGGATCAGACAAACGCCATCCAGCTGCAAGAGACATAAATCCTCATGACCCCCCCCCCCCCCCCCGCTGTCGCGGGGGCTCATGAGAATTTATGTCTCTTGTTGGTCCTGTGTTCTTTGTGTCTATTTCTGGGCCCATTGTAGTTTGTGTTCTTCACGCGAATGGCGGTGTGTATCAGACGCGAAATCAGCGCTCACTGGCGGCAAAAGGGTTAACCACTTGACCGGCGATAACGCTCCACGGTGAGAGGGGGGGGGGGGAGAGAGAGGGGGGGGGGGGGGGACGCGCTGTTAGGCCTACACGTCTTTTCCGCCGAACGGCCGTATCATCCGTAGCAGTCGAGGGGTTAGCTGTAAGCCTCGACACACGGGCAACATTAACTCTATTAGTTCCGCTTTGGTTTAATCTGTATATCTGGGATAAGCGCACGGCGTGTGCGCATCTGGCCGCTACCCAAAGCAAAGGTAAGCAAAGGTTGATCTGGCCGAGGGGCCGCGCACGAGGATCTTTTGCTGCCGGGGTAATCCTTCCTAAACAAAACAAAATACGCGCCAAGACCGATTGACTCATTCTACCCCAAGACCGAAATCCCAAAATGTTGCCGTTGTCCTATGAAGACTGCATTGTAGTGCAGGACACAGATCGACCATGATAGTTCAAGGGTGATGCCAGAATTGCTTGGCGCCCATAGGCGCCAAGCTATTCTGGCATCACCCTTGAACTATCATGGTCGATCCTTATCTTGCTGTGGTGTGTCTGGGGTAGAATGAGTTAAGGAACGACGCAAGTACAATAACCATGTACTACACCCTACAATTTATGGCTCGCATTCGATTGTCCGACTTTGGTCAACTTCGCTAACTTTCTTAGACTGCTTAAAAATCGCAAATACAACGGGTTATCATTATAAAGGGTGTGGGGGACTTTGCAACGTACATTGGAGCAGAACAGTAGAAAAGTATTTTATTTTAAAATAATCGAATTAAGTAAGTACGATTTTTTCCAGCATTATTGTGAGACATACTTGGCGAATTTGTTGCAAAGTATTAACTCTCCATTGTATGAGGCAATTATCTCATTATCTTCTTCGGCTGGTCCAGTACGTAGTATTTAGTATGATTTAGGGAACGTATACCACGACTTTCCTTTAACGTTGCTCCACATAATGAATCCCCACCCCCCCACCCCCTCCCCCACCCCCACCCCTCCCTCATACACACACAAACACACAGCAGATCTGTATTAACTCATTCAGCCCGACGGCCGTATTTTCCAAATTTTGGAGGCGTCATTTAATGACTATGCACCAGTCGCAGGAGATGGATCGACCATGATAATTCAAGGGCAGTGCCAGATTAGCTTGGCGCCGACATCTCCTGCTGTAGTGCGTTCAGGGCTGAATGGGTTATCACAAATTACTTATGAGTTAAAATTCTCGTCAGTTGTGACCAAAAAAAAAAAAAAACCAACAAAAAACAATGCTTATCACAGGGTTTATGTGTCCATGCAGAACGTTGATTTTGGTACTCTGTATTAGAGATATGAAATAACTGAACGTTGATTTTGGTTCTCTGTATTAGAGATATGAAATAACTGAACGTTGATTTTGGTACTCTGTATTAGAGATATGAAATAACTGAACGTTGATTTTGGTACTCTGTATTAGAGATATGAAATAACTGAACGTTGATTTTGGTACTCTGTATTAGAGATATGAAATAACTGAACGTTGATTTTGGTACTCTGTATTAGAGATATGAAATAACTGAACGTTGATTTTGGTACTCTGTATTAGAGATATGAAATAACTGTTGGATAGATTTAGCAAAATTATAGCGACGCTGATCACTTTGGAATGCTGGATCATTCGTACAGTTAAACCCAAATGACTACGTCTCTATGCCTCAAGGGTACAAAATTAATGTGCATGCTGGTGTGTGATTTTGGACCTTACGTCCCTTGTCCGTACGGTTCAAAATCATAGACCAGCATGCAGAGAGTTATCGTAGCCCTGGCTGTGGGGATTGAAATTTTGGCTTTTACAGAAAAACAGCTATAGTTGTCTACTGATATATTAGAACAATGGTGTGCCCCTATACTGACGATGGAAAGAATTCAAATTTTAATGCGACAATTTTTGGAATCATAAAAAACACTGTCCGATGATTCCAAAAATCTTTTGCGTCGTCGTATAGTTGTCAATGGAAAGACAGACACGGGATAATGTTATACCAGGGTCCGTACGGTCTGTGAACATATTTGTGAAAGTTGTTAAAAAAATGACAAGGCTTTTTCAGGGCCCTGGAAAGTCTGTCAATTTCAGTCCTTTTCCTTAAAGTCTGTGAAAGTTTGTAAAAAAATGACAAAGTGCTGGCAAACTTTTGTCTACTTCTTTTTTTTTTCTCCCCCAATTTGTGACTATTCCATTGCGAACGATCATGCTGACACTTGTTGCAAGTGATCGATATTTAGCTCTGGTCATAAAGTGACTGCATGGCCTTTCTGCCGAACATTCTGATTGGTTGTTTACGTTTCTACCGAGCTCCGCCATTCGCTAAGCGTTCTTTTATTTTGGTATCTCTTCATGCATTAGGCACGAAAGCTTCAAATGAACTGCTGATACAGAGTGATCTAATTAAAGTGTGTAAACCTTCAGGCTTTAGTTTGGGTTTGTGAAACATTTATGAAAAGTTTGTGAACTTCGTCCATGCTTTTCTGTACGGGACCCTGTATACGGTTAACCTCACATAACCCTTTTAACCACGAGGCCGCATTTTCAAAATTTTGGAGCTGTCACCCCAACGACTATGCACCAGTTGCAGGAGATGGAGAAACCATGATAATTCAAGGCTAGTGCCAGATAAGATTGGCGCCTTCGGGCGCCAAGCTAATCTGGCACTACCGTTGAATTATCATGGTCAGTCCATCTCCTGTTGCAGGGCGTCGGAGCTAAATGGGTTAAGGGGCTCCTCGCCAGCTGTATTTGAGCAGTTGCGAAAATTCAACTCGTACGTGTTGCAAATAGAATTAAAGCACACTGACTGTCTTTGCCTGTTGTGAAAGTCATATGACTTTATATGGTTTACAGATTATCCAGGCATGATTTACAGATAATCCAGGATAAGACACCATTGATTGCAATCAGTTGCACCAAGAGTTTAACATGAATAATTGCACATGAAGAAACAGGAGACAGTATACAAATAATGCGAAAACTTTTCTTGCCAGTCTATTGTTTACACATCGTCAGTTATGATTTACGTATGCGTCTCGCGTGCTAAGAAAGATAAGTAGTGCATTGCATTCTTGTCCACTTCGAAAAAATAATAAATTTTTATGTAAGTCCTTTCTAAGCGTGTTTCCTTGTTTGTTTTTTTAAGTTTCATTGCTAAATGTTGAAGTCTAATTGAGGTCACCAACACCATTTTATATATTTACTTGTTTTAGTCGTTATTTATTTATTTTGGTCAGTGGAAAATGTGTACCTTGTCGCATGGAAGACTTGATTTATTGATAAGTATATGTGTATAATTACGTGGCCTTTTTCCCAGATGATTCTACCTCAATAAACGAAAAAGAAAGGTGTGTGGAGCAGACCGTGAGAAATTTTGTTTTAGTGATGCCGCGGCCATTGCATAATCAGCAGAAGGTCCGGCTAGACATCAATGTGCAATTGGCCCGCGCACGATCCACTCAGGCTACCATCCTGTTTTGACAAAGCTTCGTACCAACACACAAAAGGCCATCGGGCCGACGTTGGACTTTGTTGGCCGGCGCACTTACGTGCGCGGGCCAACGGCGTCCAACGTCGGTCCGATGGCCTTTTGCGCGTTGGTGTAGGTGTCTCGGTGCGCACCTGTCATGTGAGTTAGAACACATTCAGCATGCAAAGCCCCATTCAGCTGTTAGAGACATAGATCTTCTTGAGCTTTCTGTGCCGTGGACGGTTTCTGTCCGTTGCTGGCATAAATGATATCAGTGTCATTTGCACATTCGTATCCCACCACACGCGGATGAGGTTGACCAGTGTTCCCACTAGGATTCTTCGGTGCATGCGATGTCGACTGGCGGCGACTACACTAGGTGACACAGACCAGCTCATAATACGAACATCTGTTGTTTTTAATTTGTTACGTATGACATTTTGAAATTTGAAAATAGCCTGCTAGAATACTGATCTGTGGAAACATCAACAGAATCAGTGTACGTTGTTCTAGAAATGGTTCACGTTTGTGCCCCAAAACATGCTTTGTATTGTGATTGAGTCATCGTCAATTGGTGGTGGTGGTTCAGGTGGTGTGTGTGTGTGTGTGTGTGTGTGTGTGTGTGTGTGTGTGTGTGTGTGTGTGCGCGCGCGCGCGCGCGAACGAGTGCAAAAAGGGCGAGGGTCAACTAGATCTGGAGGGAGATGTTCCAGTGGTTCCGGACCCCCACCCACCGCCGACCAAACATTCTTTAAAATGATATATCAAATTTCCTGTTGTTCTGTTGTTGTTTGTCGGGGGAGGGGGGGGGGTAGTTTGGACCCCCCTCCCACACACATACTCTCTCTCTCTCTCTCTCTCTCTCTCTAATAATTCTTTATTATTATTATTATTAAACCTATTTAATGTTGTAGATGTTAACAACGGCAAGTTTGTAAAATGACGATTTGTTTCTGTCAAAACTTTTTACCGTTGATAAAACTCTCTCTCTCTCTCTCTCTCTCTCTCTCTCTCTCTCTCTCTCTCTCTCTCTCTCTCTCTCTCTCTCTCTCTCTCTCTCTCTCTCTCTCTCTCTCTCTCTCTGTAGAGTAGCAGGACAGTTTGGAAGATAGGCATTCCTGAATAAAAACGTTTCATCTCTCTTGCCCCCTTCCCTTCTTTCAGATATTTCGCCGGGTGGTGAGAAGGTGCAAGAGGTTCTCACACACGCTTGACGCGCCCCCCCCCCCCCTTCCTCCCACACACACACCCGCTGAGTCAGCAGACTGAAGGTCCCAAACAAAAAGTTGGAACTCCCAACCACTGACCAGGGAGGTACCTGATCCGCCACTGAACGTAGACACCTGAGCTGAAAATGGTGTAAAATAGCCACCAATTTCATAAATGAATACGTACAGGTGAACACATGGTGTAGAGCTAATCGTATCTGACAGAGAGGTCGCCAGTTTTGCGACCTTTGCCGGAAACCATCGTTACTTTTTACGGCAGTGTTAGACAGTAATGGCGACCTTACAGGTCAAATGAGTTGCCGACAATTTCAACTTAAATATGCCAGTTTGGGCGTGTCTGACCCACATCTTCTCTCACAACTGATTCCCTATCGACATTTAACCTGTTTGGTGCCGAGGCAATAAGTCATTTTACTTGAAACTGTCTCTCATTCAAACAGAACTTGAACTCGAAGCAATGCAACTGCTGTTGTTATTGTTGTTGTTGTTGCTGTTGTCGTTGCTGTTACTGGAGAAGAAACAAAAGAACCAGTACACGCGCTATTAGCTATTCCACTACTATTCATATGCCGCGTAACGGTCTTGGTTGTAACAAGGCCAGCAACGACGCACATTCACTGTGTATACGCCCTTGAAAACGTGACTACATAGGTCTACTCAGCCCCCCCCCCTTCCCCCTCCCGGGACCCTCCCTCCCCCCCCCCCCACCCAACGTCACATTGGTTGTCTCCCTCGAGGGAGACAACCAGTGTGAGCCTTCGTCTGGCATGGACAATACTTCACTGGTTGAAATGTTGACCTATTTACTATGCGTTCTATGGACACATAAGGTTTCTCTCTCTCTCTCTCTCTCTCTCTCTCTCTCTCTCTCCATTATAATCACTAGAATTTTTCATTGTCTGCCTGTCGACTTATCTAATATGTCAGGCTATGCGAGGCACTCATACTCAATACAATAGAAATGTGACGGGCATAGAGTGTCTTATGATTCCTTTAGTATTATATGCCGATATATTACTAGATGAAAATAGTAATTCATGGACTAGCATGTCTTACTGTATTTTGATTACTAATATCTATTTAATATCTTAAATGGCATCATCTTGACATAATAATAATAATAAATAATAATAATAATAATAAGGAAGATTTATAAGGCGCCTATACATGGTAAGATGCTCTAGGCGCCGTACATATGAACAAGGAAAATATTACACAAAAGGTGACAAAGCCACATGTACAATTACACAGAAAACAGAAAATGACTAATTACATGAACACTGATAATCAAGAAGCCACATGTACAATTACACAGAAAGAACAGAAAATGAGTAATTACATGAACACTGATAATCAAGTTGGGAAAATATGTGTTTTAAGGCTGTGTTTAAAACTGGCACTGGACTCACTGTGAAGGTTTAGTAACGTGTGGTGTTCCTCAGGGGTCAATTTTAGGCCCATTGTTATTCAACATATTTATCAATGATTTACCATTCTCTATCTCACATCCCGATGCAACATGTGACTTATTTGCTGATGACACTACCATACATACATCAAACAGCGAACTGCCAAAAATAAACGAAGTTCTCCAGCAAAGTCTTGATGAGGTTTCAAGCTGGTGCCAACATAATCATATGATAATTAGTGTTCAAAAGACAAAGAGTATGTTGATTACTTCACGCCAAAAACATCAACGTGCCCTTAACATTATACCTGAACTCTTGAGCCCCTTGATCAAGTTACAAAACATCGTTTGCTTGGAGTCACAGTAGATAACCAGCTCAGCTGGGAACCACATATCGAAAACACACGCAAAACAATATCTAAAAATCTATTCCTGCTATCAAAACTAAGTCAAATAGTTAATACTGACACTAGAAGACTCTTTCTCCATGCCCATATTAAGACACACTGTGATTACTGCTCCACTATCTGGGATAGATGCAATGACGTACATTTAAAGAAACTTAACTCATTGTATCGTCGAGGAGTAAAGTTAACTGTGCCTGGTCCCTCTCCCACCGACGAAAAGTTTAGAACCATCCGACTGCTAAACCTAAACAAACAGTTCACATTTAATCGATGCATACTTATGCATAAAATTCTTCACCATAAAACCCCATTTTACCTTCGTATGCTATTTTTGGATAGTCAAAGACAAAATACGAGGAACAGTTTGTTACAGCTACCATGGGCCAGGCTCGATATATATAAAACCAGCCTTTCGTTCTCATGTGCCAAAGCCTGGAACGAACTAGCACCCCAAATTAAATCCATTTCTAACTCTAGAACCTTCAAAACTCGTTTATATAACATCTTGTTACAGTAACTTACCACCTTAACGGACTACTTATATTGTGTGCGCATTATTTGCATTGCTTTTTTTTTTTTCCCCAGTTTATTTCTTCATGTTTCGGTTTATTGTGTTATTGTGTTTCTCTTACTCTTTGCTGTTAATATTCCTTTTCTAACAGGACAGTTTGTAAGAGAGGCGTTTCGCCTAAAACTGTATCCTGTCAATAAAACGTTTCATCATCATCATCATATCTCTCTCTCTCTCTCTCTCTCTCTCTCTCTCTCTCTCTCTCTCTCTCTCTCTCTCTCTCTCTCTCTCTCTCTCTCTCTATTGATGCTGCTGATTCTATGACACTGTCTTAGATGAGTATGACACTGTCTTAGATGAGTATAATATTATTGCTGTGCACGCGTTTCGTTCTCTTGCTTTTTGCATCGGAGGCAGTTACAAATTCTCCATTGTGTTTTTTTCCCGTAGTTTTTCTTCCTCTTCTTCTTCTTCTTCTTATTATTATTGCTAGTATTTGCATGCTCTGTTTATTTTCCTGTTGTGTTGTTTGTTTACAGGACAGCTTGTAAGACAGGCATTGAGTTGCCTAATAGCTTTATCCTGAATAAATAAAGATTCATCATCATCATCATCATCATCTCTCTCTCTCTCTCTCTCTCTCTCTCTCTCTCTCTCTCTCTCTCTCTCTCTCTCTCTCTCTCTCTCTCTCTCTCTCTCTCTCTCTCTCCCCCTCCCCCCCTTATCGCATTAATTCTGCCGACATGGACCGGTGTAAGACAACAGAGTAGCTATTATCTCTTGCCCGACTTGTGTTAAATGTCGTTGTAATACCGCGCCTAGTTAGCTGTGAGATACTAAGGAGCGCTCGAAGGAATTAGGTTGGAGGAGGAGAAAAGCGGGGAGGAGAAAGATTTAGTATTACACCGCCGTACACGTCTGCAAAGAAAACATTACAGAATTTGTATATTTTTCGCGTTGTCGCGCAAATGGGTACCTTGGATTTGGCATAATATTCAGACCGGCATTTGAATTGCATGTAGCTGCTTTTGAGACTAACAATAAAAAATAAATCCTTTAGCCCATATCATACTGAGGCTAAAAGCTTCAAATGTGCACACTGCCATATGCAAGCTACATTATAGTACTTGCATATGAGGATATAGAAAAATGGCTTTAGTTCAAGTGTGGTGCCAGAATAGCTTGGCGCCTAGAGGCACCAAGCTATTCTGGCACTACCCTTGAACTATTTTAGTCAAACTTATTTCACGCACTGGTGTATTCCGAATGATAAGGGTTGAACAATAATTTTAGTAACCCCTTTGCTGTTGGCAGCCCTTTTCTTTTCTTTTTTTTACCGAGTTGATTTCAGCAAGAACATTTATAAAGGAGATGTGTAGCGAACTATTAACCTGTTATTGTCTGGACTAAGTCGCATGAAACGTTTAGGTCTTTGTCCACCATGAAGGTGATTTCAAAGAAGGGGCACCGAAAAAATCCAGCGACTTTTCGGACGAGAGTCGAACACTCTAACACACACAGTTCGCGCGCGCGCGTGTGTGTGTGTGTGTGTGTGTGTGTATGTCTGTGTGTGTATGTCTGTGTGTGTGTGTGTGTGTGTGTGTGTGTGCTTGCGTGCGCGCGCGCATGTATATTTGTCATTTATGTAGTAGATGTAGCAACGGCAAGTTTGAAAACTGGTCCTGTTACCAATAACTTTTACCGTTGGAAAATAAAGGTTCATTGTCATTCACATTGTCATTGTCATTCTTAGTCTGTCAGTAGGGCTGTAGGGCAAATGTAAGCAAATGTCATCGGGCCCACGACGACTGCAGTCGGCCTGAAGACGTTTAGCTACTGGGTGAAAGCAAGAAACTCGGACAGACAGACCGGCAGAATAACAGCTCTGGTCGGGACATCCCATCTCCTCTCATGATCCAAACCAGGGACTTATCTGCAGGTGAATGGGCTCCGCGCGCGCGTGTGTGTGTGTTTGTGTGTGTGTGTGTGTGTGTGTGTGTGTGTGTGTGTGTGTGTGTGGAGGTAATCTGTGATTATGGTCCTGAGGGATAAAGCACGCGCTGTATAACCACCCTAATTTCAGGACCAGATGGAAGCGACCCTGGTACATGGTCAGCAAGAGGCATATCATGCGCCCGTGCGAATGACTGCAGGGGTTCATGTGATTCTATGCCTCTTGCAGACGGTAGGTGGAGTTTGATAAAGGACTTATACGCCCGGGGATTGAGCACGCGCAATAATCGCGCAACGAGAGAAGTGGCAAAGTTAGCATTTACTGTGTCATAAAGAAGATAGTGTCATGACCACCCTGCCCATACCCAGCCGAACTCCCCCCTCCTCCCCCTCTCTCCTCTCTCATCCCAAATTGTACTACTTAAAATCGTTTCCACGTACTGAAGTCAGTACAGGTGTTCTGACCGTCTCAGTAGTGTGATGAGCCTTGTACCGCGCAAACCACTATGCAAGGTGCACCGCTATAGCGGCACAATCTCAGTTGCGCTACTGTCTCCAGGCCCAGAAGGATTTAAAGCCACGTTTTCACTTTTAACAGATTAAGAATCCGGTGTTACAAATTGGAATGACTGACGCTCACGCCAAATTGACCCGGGGTCACTGTGGCGTCCAGTAAAAATAACTCGGGGTTCATGTGGCCTGACAGTCTTTTAGACATGGTGCGGCTCTCTCTCTCGCGCAAAACTGCCATTACTATTCTATATGGCGTTCGCGAAAGAAACCCGGGGTCCATCTGGCGTAAGGGTCATTCAAGTATATTAACCTAAATGAAAAAGAAAGAACAGTGTGAGATCAGAACTGAGAGAGCCCAGACAAAAAGTCCAAAAACAGTGCGACAGCGACTTCGTTAACAGTCTTCAAAAAAAAAAAAAGTCTACAAAAAAGCAAGGATCCTCTTAGCCCCCACGTGTGACCTGTTGCGACGGTTTCCCCCCTTTTTGCAGGCCCATAATTGTATGAAATATTTTCTCATTCTGCGGAGCAGTGTATTTAGTGATGCAACAACTGGGGTGGGGGGGTGGGGGGGGGGGGAGGGGGGGCAACTTTGAAAAGAATCTCAGACGAAATACTTGGATGAAAATGAGATCTCTCAAAATAAGTTTCCTAAATTTTCTATTTCCTTTAACCAATCCCACAATGACTTCTAATTTCCATTCAATTTCATTTCGTCCACAAAAAAATCTGGGTTAGTGGAAACCGCCTCTGCAGCTTTTTGACCTTTCAGGAGTTGCCAGCGAAGTTATTTCAGTACGTAATTTCATGGGATCATGCTTTCAAGAAGTTTTCTACTGTTAAGTTCTTTCCTGTAAAGACTGAAATGCTGAACACGATTCAGCTGCAAGAGGCATAGATCCTCATGAGCCCCCGCATTTGCGGGGGCTCATGAGGATCTATGCCTCTTGCAAACGCCATTTTGTATCCATGTTCCTTGGGCGGCTGGGGCTCTTTGGCGTTCCAGACATTTCAGAAACGAACCGGCCATTGGACCCATTTGACCTATATATCTTATTTCAGCAGACAGGCAAACACATTAGGATGATTCTACGCTTCATATTCGGTACTGTCACGAGATGCCAGAAAACCCAGTGAGCAGAATGTCATCGGGCTAAATCCAGCTGGCCTGCCCATGGACGGGGGACTTTTGCAATGATAATTTTTTTTTTTTTCACAAATAACATTCTTCGAACACTTCAAGCGACGAATTGCAAGTCTAGAAGTGGCACAGGTCAACAATTGCGTGAGCTCATAGGAAGGTTATCATGTGGGGTTGTGTCCACGAACGCGCCCTCCCTGACCCATCCATCGGGGACTGTCGGGGACTATGAATCGCATGGCTTTTCTGGTGTTTCAGCTGTGATCAGTCTTTCCCCTCAATTGAAAATCTCAGTCCAGTCCTCCACACACCGAGCCGAGATGAAGACGCCGCTGAGTCTAGATGAACTTTAACCCCTTCGCTGCCAAACAAACCGCCTGCAAGAGGCATAAATCATCATGAGCCCCCGCAGTCGCGGGGGCTCATGAGGATCTATGCCTCCTGCTGTGACCAATTTATGTTCGTTTTTCTTGGACGCTGGGGTTTTTGGTGGTTCAATGAACAAAAATTGCAGAAACGTGATCTTAACACATTTGAGTCGTGCCGCATCAGGATGCGCGGATTCATGCCGCGGATCCGGTCGCGACGCGTCTCGAACGAGTTAACCCCCTTCTCCGCCAGCGGATGCAGAGAGTGTTTTTTGAAACCGTCGTAAACTCAACGCCAAAGTTCCCCAGCCGTCAAGAGGAACGTGGACACAAAATGAGGGGCTGCAAGAGGCACAGATCCTCGTGAGCCCCCGCACAAATGCGGGGGCTTATGAGGATCTATGCCTCTTGCAGCTGAATCGTGAACATGGATACAAAGCAGCTTCAGCAAGAGGCGTGGATACAAGGTGCAAGAAACGTGTATTGACCACACTGACAATGCCAATTAGGACTGCGTCAAAAGGAACGTGGATACAAAATGAGGGGTTGCAAGAGGCATAGATCCTCGTGAGCCCCCGCACAAATGCGGGGGCTTATGAGGATCTATGCCTCTTGCAGCTGAATCGTGAACATGGATACAAAGCAGCTTCAGCAAGAGGCGTGGATACAAGGTGCAAGAAACGTGTATTGACCACACTGACAATGCCAATTAGGACTGTGTCCTGGTGCTGGACACACGCACTCTCAAACCGCTTAACTCATTCAGCCTGACGGCCGTATTTCCCAAATTTTGGCGGCGTCATCTAATGACTATGCACCAGTTGCAGGAGATGGATCGACCATGATAATTCAAGGGTATTTCTAGATTAGCTTGGCGCCTGTCGGCGCCAAGCTAATCTGGCACTACCCTTGAATTATCATGGTCGACCCATCTCCTGCTGTAGTGCGTCAGGGCTGAATGGGTTAACAAAAATGCATACATAAATAATCATAAATACCTTAGATCTAAAACGGCTAAATGAGATCAGAATGCGAGGGGCTCACGAGGATCTGTACCTCTTGCAGTTGGGTTGTGTTCACTTTGCCCCGACAGTGAAGGGGTTAACGGTAGTGCGGCCTAGCAGCTTTAGGGTTCTCCGTGCTATGTGAATGGAGATAAGCTGCTGTCTGTCCTTCCTGTAATGCTGCTTGTTCACTCTGAAAAAAAAAAAGCGATTTAGTGTAATGTTTTGTCCTTAGTATTCCCAGACGCGTTTCTGCCTCCGTTGGTTATTTTCTGGCGTTTTATTTTGTCGGCAGTCACTGTCTTTTCGTCTAGACGTCATAAAGTACTCATCGTGAAATGAACTGTGATCGACCCCTTTCGAACTGAACACCGCCCTGAGAAGGCAGAAGACAGTAAGTCCATTTTTTTGTTAAAAGCGAGATTTTCATTGTATTACAATGAAAATCTCGCTTATAACAAGACTAGACTTACTGCCTTTTGCTTTCCTAGGCCGGCCGGCGGCAGAATAGCACTTACACTGAATGCGTTGGGCAACAACATTCATAGGCATGGTTTCTCTAAAGACCCTAACATCCTGCCGGGGTTCGTGAGGATCTGTGCCTCTTACAGATGTGTATCGTTCACTACACTGAAGAAGATAAAACAGAATCAAAGTCTGCTGGGACAGAGAAACAGTCGCTTACGCGGCACACTGCCAGATATATAGTCCTGCAGGAGTGTTTTTGGACACCATGTCTCGGCGCATCTACGCGGGCTGTGATAACTGACATTTCCGGCCAGAAGTTCCGCCTGCGAGAGGCATAGACTTTCATGAGCCCCTGCTAAAGCAAGGGCTCATGAAAATCTATGCCGCTTGCTGGTGGGGGAGGGGGGGGGGTTGGTCTGTTTAGATCTTCTTCTTCTCCGAAGTAAAATTTATCGGAGGGTGTCTCAGTGGTCTGTGATAGTACCAGGTCCTGTTTCTGAAGGCCAGTCAGCATGACCTTTTTAGCAGAATTCTAGCAACGACAAAAAAACAACAACAACGACGACAACAACAATACAAACAAACAAACTTCACAAACTAAACTTAGCACCATTCCCTGCCAACGGGCGTTTTCGTTTCTGAAATGTGTTCACTCAACGACCAAAAGCCACAACTGTCCAAAGAAAATAGACACAAAGCGGTCTCAAAAAAAGGCATAGATCCTCGTGAGTCCCCCCAGTCGCGAGGGCTCATGAGGATCTATGCTTCTTGCATTTGGGTCGCGTTCACTTTTTCTCGCCAGTGAAGTGGTTAATCAGATATTTTTTAAAAAATACACTTAACACATAACACATCTACACCAGGACCCATCTACACCAGGACCGAAATCCCCACATTTTGAACTTGCCGGACTTAAAGGACTGTATTGAAATTCTAGAGACAGATCGATCATGATAGTTCAAGGGTGGTGCCCAAATAGCTTGGCGCCTATGGGCGCCAAGCTATTCGGGCACCCACCCTTGAACTATCATGCTCGATCCATATCTTGCTGCGGCCCGTGTGTCGGGGCTGAATGAGGTAAAAATATTCAAATCAAAACAAGACAGAACTAGCGCCAGCTAAACAGGATATACTGCCAAATGTGACTGGTTACAGGAACCTCAAATCTCTTGGCTTGACTTCGCGAACGAAGATTCTACAGGGGTTGTTATATGTACAGATAGACAGACTTATTCATGGGCGAGACAAAGACACAAATAAAATATTCAAACACGGAAAAAATATAACAAACAAAACAACATCAAAATAAAACACGAACAGTTAAACAAGTAACATCTTTTAATTTTTTCGTCGACCATGATAATTTAAGGGCAGTGCCAGATTAGCTTGGTGCCGACAGGCACCAAGGTAATCTGGCACTACCCTTGAATTATCATGGTCGACCCGTCTCCTGCTGTACTGCGTCAGGGCTGAATGGGTTAATAATACTCCACCCTGAGAGTAAATGCTGTGACGTTAGTTTTACGATAAGTAATTTCCTGTAAACGAGAAAAAAATATCTTTCAGATTAAAAATGTTCACACTGAAAGCCAAGACAGATAAACGCGCGACTTTAATTATTCAGATTTTGGAGTAATTTCCCCTGACAAATCCCTGATAATCTCATTTTAGTTTTCGCCGCGTGACGTTATTTTATTACATTATATTATATTATGTTATATTATTATAAGTTATTGGTCACAAGGGTTTCCTACACGGACCTTGTAGGCCTGAGGGAGGTCAAAGGAACCATTGTTTCCCGAAGGCCTGAGGGGTACACTCATCTGTTCCTTTGATCTCCCGAAGGCCTACAAAGGTCCTTGCAGCAAGCCCCTGCTACCAATAACGTATTTGTTTTCATTCTTCCACTATTTTCGTAAAAGAAATCAATAAGACATCTTCCGACCTACTCACAAACCAGATAGGTGAGGCTAGCGCTGGCAGTATCTTCCGACCTGGATCACGCCAGACATGACTGACGTCAAAGGAATATACATTTATACTGATGACGTAATTTAAAATATTTCACTCCAGTACTGAGTGTGCTTGTTGTTTCGAACAACACTATAATTATGCAACTTTTACTTTAGAACGTATTGGTGACCTTTTATAGAACAAAACTTGCATCCAAGATGCGTCACAAAGAGGGCTACAAGAAGTCCACCATTTGTCTCTACAAAGTACAATAGTTTTTGTATCACGGTCACATGGTACGGTTTGCGCTAAACGCGGGACTGGTCGTGTGACGTAGGGGTGAATATATATATCTCGGTGCCTTAGGTGATAGTGAGAATCTCACTCGGGTGGTTTTAAAACTTATCCTAGGAGCGAAAGCGAGTAGGATAGGTTTTAAGACCACGAGAGTTAGATTCTCAGTATCACCTAAACACCGATGTAAGAATATATTTCTTACTCACCTTTATCTTGGCATAAATCCGATGCGAGTTGGTTTTTCGTTGGTTTTTCGGCACATACCTAAGCACAACACAGCCACCATTGTGTCTTGGCAAAGATCTTGACCTAATTTCCTTTGTACTCGAGTGGTTTAAAAACCTTATCCTACGAGCGAAAGCGAGTAGGATATGGTTTTGAGACCACAAGAGTTAGATTCTCGGTATCACCTGAACACCGATGTAGACCTTTTCCTTGGCATAAATCAGATGCGAGTTGGTTTTTCGTTGGTTTTTTCTTACACACCTAAGCACAACACAGCCACCATTGTGTCTTGGCAAAAATCTGGCCCTAATTACCTTTGTAATGTGAAGCCAGACAAATGTTCCTACATGATGATGTAATAACGCAATACATGACGCCAGAGTGCCAGTCGTCAATTTGAAATGATGTCATTGCTCGTGAGCTGAAAGTAGGTCAAGTTTCAATATCGCGTGTGCGCATGCCTGTTTTTGACCAGACTTTCTACAAGACAATTTTGTGCACACTTGACCGTTCATGCAGCAAGGCTCTGCACATGCCTGTTTTTGACCAGACTTTCTACAAGACAATTTTGTGCACACTTGACCGTTCATGCAGCAAAGCTCTATCACACACGTGTGATACAGACTAGCTGTACCACGCGTGTTTGATGCAGCTTTTCCGCTCGAAGGCAGCAACGAAGGAAGTGTTTAAGAAATAGATATATGCCACAATGGCCAACAAATTCAATATATCACATGTATTTTCTCAAATAATTGTTTACCCGTTTTTTTCTGATTTTCTCGAAGTACTCTTTATATGTAGCGTTTAAATATATATGGACATACGTCATCAGTACTATTTTAGACACTTGTTCCTCCATTCCCAAAAAGAACCATTGTCAGTAAAGCAAATTTAAAAAGAATGTGTGTTTGTGAGCGTGTGTCCACTCGGTTTCTGTCTCCAATACACCAAGAAACCACCTTGCAGATAATTAATCCATATCACACTGAGGCGAAAAGCTTCAAATATGTATCATATGCAAGCTTGTTTGTGAGCGTGTGTCCACTCGGTTTCTGTCTCCAATACACCAAGAAACCACCTTGCAGATAATTAATCCATATCACACTGAGGCGAAAAGCTTCAAATATGTATCATATGCAAGCTACATTATAGTACTAACAGATAATGATATAGACCAATGGCTTTAGTTCAAGGGTAGTGCCAAAATAGCTTGGCGCCTAGAGGCGCCAAGCTATTCTGGCACTACCCTTGAACTATTTTAGTCAAACGTATTTCACACACTGGTGTATTCCGAATGATAAGGGTTAGGTAGCACGTTTCGGGAGGGCAGACTCTTGCACCCCTTACCATTTGATTTTCCCTTTCCCCGACCCGTTTCCGGTGCCTCTGCCCCTGGATTCCTGCCCCTGCTGCCCATATAGAGCCCGCCGTGCCACGCCCCGCCTCTTTCTTTGTCATAATGTTTTACGTGTCTGTCAGCCACTCAACTCAACTTAGACCCATTCCCCGCCACTGTACGTACATTTGTGTTCTGAAATCTGTGTTCCGCCTTAAATTTTAGCAACCAAAGCCACAGCCTTATAAGAAACACGAATATGAATATTTCTCAGCAAAGGGCATAGATCCTCAAGAGCCCTCGCAGTCGCGGGGGCTTATGAGGATATACGTGTCTTGCAGCTGGGCCGTGTTCACTTTTTTCAGCAGTGAAGGGGTTAATTAACTCCTCCAACTCTTTATCGTCATTCAGTTAACTCATTCTACCCCATCACTGAAATCCCCAAATTTTGCCGTTGTCTTCTGAAGACTGCATTAGCAGTGCAGGACACTGATCGACCATGATAGTTCAAGGATGATGCCAGAATAGCTTAACGCCCATTGGGCGCCAAGCTATTCTGGCATCACCCTTGAACTATCATGGTCGATCCTTATCTTGCTGTGGTGTGTCTGGGGTAGAATGAGTTAAGATGCACAAATCTCTGACTGATAGTGCCGTCTTCTTCCTGCCCCGCAAGAAGCACAGATTATCGCGAGACCCTGCAGCTCCAGGAGGAGATGTGGATTCATAAATGAAATGGTCTATTGCTGGCTTTGAAGGGGAAACCGCTCCGGTCTGCAGAATTGATTACTTATGGCCCTTGCAGGGTGTAGGCATTGTCAGAGCCCCTTAGCCCACATGGTCCATGAGGGTCACATGAGAATCCCATGCCTTGTGTGAAGTATTAAGGGAAGTGCTCGGTGTCAACCCTTATCATTTGGAATACACCAGCGCGTGAAATAAGCTTGACTAAAATAGTGCAAGGGTAGTGCCAAAATAGCTTGGCGCCTCTATGCGCCAAGCTATTCTGGCGCCACCCTTGAACTAAAGCCATTGGTCAATGTCTTTATCTGTAAGTACTCAGTATAATGTAGCTTGCATATGGCAGTGTACAAATTTGAAGCTTTTAGCCTCAGTGTGATATGGGTGAACGCAAACAGTCAATCATCAATCATTCAGTGGGAGAATTATAGGCCGCTCCCGCCGCTTGCAAAACTCACTCAGTCTCGACAAGGGCGGCGAATTAGAACGACAGAAGCAAATACGAATTTAATGTATGACTTTGTTGGCGGAGATGACGAGGGGTTGTCTAAGCTGATTTTTTTTTTCCATAGATCTACACGATTGAAACGGCACAGAATTCGCATGCTCCCTCAGCCGCAGAGACCCAAAAGAATACGAGTTGATCGGCCATGTGTACGTTATCCGACCGAGGAAGATGTTGGGGTTTAGGTATATTACGAAGAGGGCGAAACACAATGAAGACCCCCCCCCCCCCACCCCCCACACTTTGGTACCGGTTTCAGGCCACTTTACAAATTTCAAATACAAAGCGATTAAAAATCTCTGTAACCGTTCAGTAGCTGAACTGGCCCTTCGTCTGTCTTGTACTGTGTTTGTCTTAAGTGGCGTAAATCCGTGTCTGTTACGTGAGTGTGCGTGTTGGGTTTCAGTTCGCGGCGCTTTGAGTCGATTTGCCCAAAAATTTAGAAAAGCGCCTATATAATAACGGTATTATTATTATTATTATTATTATAAGAGGCATTGTGACGGAGGGTGATGACAACCGTTGGCACTCGCATTAAATTTTATTATACTGACGAGCAAAAGAATCGACATTTTTGGAACCATTGGAAACACTAAAAGTGTTCCCGGTGGTTACAAAAATGTCGCATTTCTTTTGCTCGTCAATATAAAAAAAAAAAAACAACTACTTAACCCTTTGGGTGTCGGTAGCGGTTTTAGTGGCGATGACTGATTCCTGCCGGAATCATCGCCAAAAAACCGCTACCGACATCGAAAGGGTTAACGCCTGCTCTCACACATGTCAGCTGATCTAGTGTTTCCAGCAGCGATCATTTGTGTTGTGTACGGCCGATCAAAGCAGACACCGCGTTTTGCTTGGCAGCTTCCGATCGGCCTTCAGCCATTCAACCCTGACGCACTACAGCAGATGGTCGACCATGATAATTCAAGGGTAGTGCCAGATTAGCTTGGCGCCTGTTGGCGCCAAGCTAATCTGGCACTGCCCTTGAATCATCATGGTCGATCCATCTCCTGCGACTGGTGCATAGTCATTAGATGACGCCTCCCAAATTTGGGAAATACGGCCGACTGAGTGAATTGCGCTGTTTCATCCTGCATCCTGTATTTTATCGCAGTGTTTGTACATCCTTTGATGCACACAATAATGTAACACAGTAGATGAATTATTAAACGTGGAAATTAGTGCCAACGTCAGGGATTATTTCGTCAAATATTCACGTGTGCCCTCTTGCACGTGCAAAGTGCCCCTTGGTTGTGTCTTTCATAACAATTAAGTCATCGTCTTCATGGTTAAGGTCATGGCGGCTTTATTTCTTTGTTTGGTACAGTACAAACATTACGCAACTACCTTGAAGGTCAAGGCAATGACGGCCATGTTTGCCTTAGCTGTCACCTTAGATGTGTCCTGAAATACAGGACTTAACAGCATGTACAATTTAACCCATTTAGTCCCCCAACACACTACAGCGGGAGATGGATCGACCATGATAATTCAAGGGTAGTGCCAAATGAGCTTGGCGCCATTAGGCACCAAGCTCATCTGGCACTACCCTTGAATTATCAAGGTCGATCCCGGCCATATCCTGTTGTTAGGCGACGCGTCCATATTTCGTAAATGCGGCCTTGGGGTTAAAAAAAGACGTTTATCAGTAAGCAAATAGTCCTCAGGCCCACGTCGGCCGTAGATGAATCGGGCATGACTGTCCGCGAGATACAGCAAACCTGAGCCCGGGGACCTTTTGCTCACTGCGTTGTCCGAAGCAGCAACCAAAGAAGCAGCAAGAGTGACTCGTTTGGGAGCTAAACAATCAATCCAGTCCTCTTAACAAGCGCCAGCTGTCGGCCAGAGACACAGATCCCCATTATTCATGAACCCTCGCTAGGCTGTGAGGGCCTGCTAATGTGACTAATGTATACCTCTTCGTCTTTTGTCTTGCCCATAACGGCGTTAACGCTTTGTTCTCGTTGAATTTATAGCTGCTAAACACTTGGTCACTGTAAAATGATACACGTACACACTTTATACTGCGCTAGAAACCCTTATAACTGCAACGATTTCGTTTACTACATTGCACAAAGAAGCGTGAGTGTCATGTAGAGTACCATGTGTTAACGTCTTTTCAGTGTCGCAAGGATTTGTTCGGCTCCAGGGCACAGTTGCACGCGTGATCATAGTCCTGCGCCCGCCACTATCGCGGAGCACCTTGCTCAGTGGCCGGCGCAGGACTAAGCTCACTCACGAAGCTGGCACAAGATCAGTAGTTGTTACAGTATTTTAAGCCAAGTTGTACCCCTTCACACCATAGAGAACAACCGGCCGCTTCACAAGCGAAATGGCCGAGCACTTCGTCAACAACCCATCGAGTACTACGTACTACAACCTGCGACACTCCAGCTCGAGCCACCGTCAGAATCAGAATCCGAAGCCGCGGACCTTACACCAACCCCCCCCCCCCCACCCCGCCAATCCACATCCCCGACCACCTAATTCAAGAGAGGGAGTGGACGAAGAGGGAGAAGAAGGTACGCATAGGAACCATGGACCTCGACGGCCTCGTACGACTACTTACGACAGCCATACCCGCGATTCTCTCCACGGAGGGAGAATACTACCACAGAGCGCACACCACAGTCAGATGGCTGTTCGATCAAGGGAACCTAAAAGACCACCAACCACCAAAGACCACCCACACAGGCTGCCAGGCGGTCCCCCAGGTGCAAAAAGCGGAGACCCAGACCATGCCACAGCCCCCAACCAAATCAACAGGAAGCCAGTCGTCAAAAGCCACCATGACCAAAGGCACCAGCACCCAGTCACCCACCACCCAAGAAACAGAAAGACCAACACGAGAAGCAGACCCGCAAACTACACCACCGCCTCAACCACGCACGAGATCAACAGGGAGCCAGGCCTCCCAAGCGACAAAGACCAAAGGCAACAGCACCCCACCACCACTACCCACGAAGCAGAGAGCCTCACCGACCCAACCACCACCACAGCGGCCAGTACAAACACGGTACGGGTCACCACCAAGGATCAAGCTACCGACCCCACCCCGACACAGCGTCCAGCCGGCGCATAAACCGACACTACCACCAACCACAGCCAGGCGACGAAACCCCACCGACGACGCCACCGACCACCCAAGAGAGTTCGAGATCAAACCAAACGCCCGGCGCTCCTCCCGACACCCCCACCACACCTCCGCCTGCCACCGCGGAACCACAGCGCACCCCGCTCATCTCAGCGGCCGACCCCCAAGCCTAGAATCCACTGGCCACCACCACCGCCACCCCAACTACCCAGACCCTACAGCCAGTGACGGTTCCTCCGGCCACCACCACCCCCGCCACCACTCATACAACACCTTTTAGAGTGGCTGGCACTCCAACCTCCCCCAGCCTGGCACTAAGCAACGGTCCCCCGGCCGCACCACCCGCCTCCTCCATCACCACCCGCCCGGCCCCGGCAACACCACCAGCCGCTGCGCGACGGAGCGACAGACAGACAGCCAGATGACCCCCCCCCCCCCCCCGGCCCACCCCCCCTGGACGAAATCAGCGAAAGCGCTGGAAGTCCGTATTCCTTTAAAAAATAGCACTAGCACTAGCCTTTACTAGGGCTCCGACCGTCGATGTATTGACGCTCGAAGTCAGGGGCACAGAACTTGTGGATTTTCTCACGCCGGTGCCGAGATCAATTGACAACAAGTGCGTGGTTCGAATCCTGTTTATCTGGTACATCCTTTGAAGTTACTTGATCAAAACTCGGTATGAAGCTTACGTATCAACATTCTGGAAACTATACCGTACATTGAATGGACCTACTGATTTACATAGTCTGTGTATTAGGTATTTACAATAAGTACTAGGTAGTACGTCGTGAATGAGTTAAAACGACATTACAGTCATGTCCATTATGTTAACTCTCGCAAGCCTTCCGCAATGACAGGAGCGACTACGATATGTTGATAGGGGTCTATCGCCTTATGTAGCCTTCAGAGTGGCGAAAGTTCGTGAATGGAGTTTTGTTGTTGTTTGTTTGTTTGTTTGTTTGTGTTTTGGTTGTGTGTGTGTGTGTGTGTGTGTGTGTGTGTGTGTGTGTGTGTGTGTGTGTGTGTGTGTGTGGCTTTGTTTTTGGGGAGGGGGAGATCAGAAGTATGTGAAAATTGCACTTGCTTCGGCGAAACCCGTGTATTAATTAACTCATTCTACCCCAACACCGAAATCCCCAGATGTTGCCGTTGTCCTCTGAAGACTGCATAGCAATGCAGGACACAGATCGATCATGATAGTTCAAGGGTGATGCCAGAATAGCTTGGCGTCCATAGGCAGAACTATCATGGTCGATCCATACCTTGCTGTGGTGTGTCTGGGGTAGAATGAGTTAAAAGCCTGGACAAACGTGGGAAATTACACGTGTTTCGACGAGAACGGTGGATTAACAGCGCGTACTGATGGCTTTTCTGTTTTCATCGAAGCGTGCTATTCTGACCTGCTTCTAATACCTAAACGTCTATGTGTGTCTTTGGATCTCAGGGCTCAAAGTATGCTATGTTTCATTACATTCAAAATAACTTATATTACTTGATATAATTGCTGGCAGTGCCACAGCCTAGAGAAGAAGTTGCCCGTTACTGGTGGACTTTTGTCTTGAGCCCCATCTAGGGCATGTGAGTGACACTAGAAAATAAATCTAATTAGGTCACAGCTGACATCGCCATTCACTCTCGCCGCCCATGCAGCGAACTCCGCCAATCTACCAAAAGCACAGATTCTCATAGGCTCTGGCGACTGCGGGGGTCCATGACGATCTTTTCCTCTTGCAGATCAGATCAGTCTAGGCCGGCTAGGAGTTTAGCCTACGATGGAGTCTCTGAAGAGAAGAGCACTGACTATGATACGTTACCGCTGAATGCAGGAAACCACACGTTATACACGGCTTACTCATTCGAGACGTGCTGCATTCGGATACGCGGCGTGTAGCCGCGTATCCGAATGCAGCACGTCTCGAATGTGTTAATGTTCGGGTTGTATCCCTTTCAGTTCATGAATTCACATTTTCAGTAACGGTATCACTCTCACGAACGTCCGTCTGCTCCGTTTGCAAACAGACGAGTTGTGAGGATCTAATGCCTCATTTATACGCACTAAATAACCTCCGACGCTCAAAGTATTCGTATATGCATGCAAATGGCCGGAACTATGAAACGTTTAACTGGGTTATCTGTTTAGACAGGTCATGAAAATGACAGTGATGATCGAGCAGAGTTCTGAACCATTCGGACTGACAACGGGCATCCCTTCCGTTGCAAATAAAGACTGAGAAAACACGATCCCAACTGTAGGGACGCATGAGGATCTGCGTCTCTCCAGGGGCGGATCAGTTACCTCGAGGGAGGGGGGATCCAACTTTTTTGTTTGGGCCCTTCAAAATCAAATAGGGAAGGGTTGTTGTTGTTGGGGGGGGGGGGGGGTCCAAACACCCCAAAAGGGACTTGTTATAATAGCATTTTAAACAATTTTGGGTCGGGGTGAGGGGGGGGGGGGCCAAAGGGAACCGGTCCGGAACCCCTAGGACCCCCCCGTCCAGATCCGCCACGGCTCTTGCTGTCGAAGAAAGTTATACTGACGAGCAAAAGTGTTTCCGATGATCACAAAAAATGTCGCATTTGTTTTACTCGTCAGAATATAAGTGGGGCGCAAAACCCATCACAGGTATTGGACTTGAAATGTGTTTTTATAGTGTGTGTCAAATAGACGATTTCCGGGAATCCGAAGTAGGTAGATATCGCATGTTTGTCTTTTAGTCCACCGCGCCTATTCCGGGAATCAGAAGTAGGTAGATATCGCATGTTTGTCCGGCCGGACTTTCTAGCCCACTGTTTTCCACTGTTTCGGGAATCAGAAGTAGGAAGACAATGATAAGGCATGTTTGTCCGGGCTTTTCGTAAACTGTTGACGTCAAAAGATGCGCAGTTTTTCACCTACTTCTGTCCTGTGGGCCTGTATGCCCCATGACTATAATTAATAGCCCGCTCTGTTTTTCACCCGTATCATGGTGCCGCAGATCAACGGTACGCCATCATCCAGTCGGTGACTGTGGGCCAGGCACATTAGTGTGGAAGCCATGGGCTGGCACACTGAGGCGGCAGAAAACAAGTCGCTTTCAACAAGTGCTGGTCGCATCAGCTGATCTAGGCTGCCTCAGAGCTCGTGTATCACTATAGTGAAGAGAGTGATTATTACAGCTGTACGTGTTTGCCGCCGACATCACAACACTTCATACGTTGCCACAGGCTGAGGTAGAGAAATGCGTTAAACAGCGCTCAGCTGCAAGAGGTATAGATTCTCATGAGCCCCCGCAGATGCGGGGGCTCATGAGAATCTGTGCCTCTTGCTGAAACCACTTTGAATCCACGTGGCTTGGAGACTTGAACGTGTCCCACCTGCAGGGTTGATGATGCGTGTCACTCAAATGTACAGGTTTTTTTTTGTGCTTCTTTTTCTGTTTACTGTCACTGACTCGGGCCGTTGAACAGAAAACGTAAATACTATGCATTGACACGCATCGCGAAAACGCATTGTTCTACCACAGCCTGTGGCCGTGATCATATATAATTTCTGCGGCTTTCCTGCGCCGTGGCCGGACGGCATTTCGGTGTTGCCTTCTCTAGACACAGTTCGACGGGTTCTCAATGTTGTCTTGCCTCTACCCTTCTTCGTACAAGCCATGTGAGTGGCCGCGTATAGCCTAGGTGTGCTACTACCTCTTGTGCGCTACCGGAACATTCCTGCGTAGCGAAGCTGGGAGAACAGTTACAGCAGAAATGTCTTTTATTTTATATCATTCAGGCTTCGTGTATTAGTCCTTTTGTTAGTCCAGCATGATTGTAAGACTCGCCCAGAAAATGTATAAAGGACATATTGTGAGCTATTAATATTTCCTTGCCTGGAATAGATCGCTTTAACCGTCTGACTCCCAGAACTAAATGACTTCCATTTGATAGGATGGAAGTCATTTAGTTCTTGGCGGCAAATGGTTAATTCTCAATAACTAACAGTGCTATACCGGCAGCGACAAAACAGTACATTATTATACAATGACAAAAGTTTCCTTGCGCAGCGTGTAATGATACACGGCACAGCCAGTGACAGAAATTAATTTAGATTAGCCCTCAGCGCCGGCCCCTACTCGGAACTTATGACACACTTCTAAGTACATTATTAGTTAGTGTGACACTGCCAACAATATACTTTTCAAGTATACAGCAGAACACGACAAGTGCCCTGGCTACTACATCAAGTTTCTGTTTGGAGTGTGTGTTCATTGTCATTCAGTATTGGACAGTCCTTCTGTTTTGTGTGATGTACAGGCTGAAGAATTGATAACAATTTACATTCCTGCCGGGTTCTTCAGCTGGGCGCATGCTGCATACCAACTGTTTCTCTGTGAGGGACGTCAAGATAATGGAGGTAAGAGGACACTTAACGGCCTTTGGCTGTCGGTGGTGCATCAGTTTTGCCGAGGTGTACCCTGCAGGACTCACCTCGACATGACAAAATGCACCCCCGACAGCCAAAGGGATTACTTCTTCAGTCCATGTATTAAAAATATTAATTGACTATAATAGTTTAAAGGTGACTTGCCTTCTCCGTCTTTTTGTGTTAAAACTCGCCAATGAAACGGGTTTGCAATGTTTGTCCTGCCTCAAATTAATAAGACTGACTTTCCTGCCGATCTTTTCTCATGCCATGTCCCGCGTAACAGAGCGGTTTCGTTATTGCCCTCAGTAGTGCCGACTCGGGGAACTCTCGTGCGTAGCGAGGAGAAGAAGAGCGGAAATGTCCCTTCATCTTTCGACATTTAAATTTCATAATAAAACACAATAGCAGCACTGCCGCATTTAAATATAAAAACAAATTCATAAATGAGAACTGTAAATGAAGCCTGTATTAAGGAGATCGCTTTGAGGAAATACTTACTGTATTTTAAGGGAATATTTACTGATTGTGCACCAGTTTTACACCCTGAGCATTTCTTCCAGCATGGAGTGGGTGCGCGTTATAAGTGGACATCATTATCGTCATCATCATCATCATTACTTATCACATGAAAAATATGATACAATTTTGGTCATAATTTAGACTAATCAGAGTTAATCTGAAGGGGGGAAAATTATATTACTCTAAGATATCTACACTTCGCCTCAAGGACTTTGCATTTAAGGTCCCTGAGTGCGCAAAGGCCATCGCCGGGACCGACATCGGCTGACGTCGGCCCGATGGCCTTTTGCGCATTAGGGTTTCTGAACAAACACGAAGCAAAACAAAACAAAAAAGGAAAATAGCTTTCACTTACTAATAATTTCGATTTGTCTCTCGTTTGAGTTTGTAGTTTTGATACTAGACATTATAAACATTGCACATTTTTGATGAGATAACAAGTCCGACACCGCGTATCCGGATGTCTCGAATGAGTTAAATATTGTGCTTTGTGTAGTTTTCTGTGTTTTTCTTACCGCAGTTTCCTCGTTGGTAACCTCTTCCGTGATACAACGGTAAGATTTATCGCGCTGCAACTTTTGCAGTACTTTCTCAAGTCAAGATAAAAATGATGTGCCGACAGTAGGTCCGGTTTAAATCATTCTACTCCAGACACACCACAGGAAGATAAGGATCGACCATGATAGCTCAAGGGTGATGCCAGAATAGCTTGGCGTCTATGGGCGCCAAGCTATTCTGGCATCGCCCTTGCCGAACTATCATGGTCGATCTGTGTCCTGCACTGCAATTCATTCTTCAAAGCCGGACAACGGCAACATTTGGGGATTTCGGTGATGGGGTACAATGAGTTAAAAAGTTAATAAACGAGCGGCTGAGTTAATGGTGTTACACCTGCAGCACCGAAAACGCTCTTCTCTATTGAGGTGATCATGAAACGCATCGGTTTGCATAATTATGTTGCTTTCCATTTGAAAACGCATTAACCCGTGGGCTGTCCGTCGCGCTTTGTTTCGAGGTGATTCCGGAAACAAATCACGGTTGAACGGTTAATACTGCAGAAGTTCTATTAGTTCTATTAGTTCTATTAGTTGGTTCAAGTTCTTTTCACGGATAGAACTCGCCATACCGCTCCTCCGCGGCACCGCCATTCCTTCCGTCTAAAATAAAGCAGTCTAACAGTCTTTCAGTTATTTCATTTATTTTATTAGTATTACATCACATGTTTTTCAGTAGTTGTAGCAAGGATATGATTGAAAAAGGACTACTGATGTACCTAAATTAATTATCCTTGGTAAATAATGTGTCGTTGTCGTTTTCGGTTGTTGTTGTTTCCTGGGGGATTTTTTTTTTAAAAGTGTTATGTTCCAGTACAGCAATAAATAAGTTTTATTCCAGTGCTCGATTTTCCAAGTAATGACGTCTTCTGTGCCACATTCTAGGCGTGCTGCATTCGGATACGCGGCGTCACACCTCGTATCCGAATGCGGGCACGTCTTGAATGAGTTAACTCGCCCACGTAACCGACCGAATAAAGTCAGTGTGACAGAAAGCAGGTCGACATATTACAGACAGCTACAGTCTCATTCTGCTGTTTTACATTCGGCCCAGTTTGCACAGGGATTACACCTCGTGTCTTTTACCCCCCCCCCCTCCCCCCACCCCCATTCCCTTCCCCAGGGAAACGTTAGCCCCTTCGCCGCCGGTAAAAAACGGATTTCGCGTCTGAAACCACCGCAGACTGACCGGCATTCGCGTGAAGAACACGCTAACCAATTAAATCCTGAGGCTGATTTTTTACAAATTTGCTTACTGTCCTATGAAGGCGATATTACACACTAAGAGATAGAGCAAAATTAGTTCAAGGGTGGTGCCAGAACAGCTTGGCGCCCAAGGCGCCAAGCTGTTCTGGCACCACCCTTGAACTATCATAGTCAACTTTATTTCAGGCAATGGGTTATCAGGTGTATCAAGAACATAGATCTGACAAAAGACATGAATCCTATGAGTCTCTGCGGTTGCAGGGGGCTCATGAGGGTTTATGTCTCTTGCAGCTGAGTACCGCTTTGCCTCGGCAGTTAAGGGGTCAATCTCTTCACACAGCGACCAAGACTCGAATGCAAAGGACTTAGACCCCTATTAGTCCCATCTTACGGAAAACACTGCTGTACTAAACAGATGGACTGAGTACTGCCGAGACTTGTATAACTACAAGGCTGAGCCAGACACCAGCATCCTCCAAAACAACCAGGCTGGGGCCAGGAAGGCTGAAGACCTGCCAGTGTTAGCTGAAGAGGTGGAAGCAGCCGTACGCGGCCTGAAGGGAGGAAAGTCTCCAGGTGTAGACAACGTACCTGCTGAACTGTTGAAACATGGAGGAGAAGTAACAACGAAGGTCCTCACTACACTCTGTCAAAAGATCTGGGAGCAAAAGAAATGGCCAGTAGAATGGACACAGTCTCTAGTGATCCCGCTCCCCAAGAAAGGAAACCTGAAACAGTGCCAGAACTACAGAACTATCAGTCTGATAAGTCACCCTAGCAAAGTAATGCTTAGAATCATTCTCAACCGCCTCAAAACTTTCGCCGAGGAACTGCTGGCAGAAGAACAGGCTGGCTTCAGAGTTGGAAGAAGCACTGTAGAGCAGATTTTCAACTGCCGCGTCCTGATCGAGAAACATCTGCAGCATCAGCGCGAACTCTACCACAACTTCATTGATTTCAGGAAAGCATTTGATCGCGTCTGGCACGACGGACTCTGGCAAGTCATGAGATCGTTCAAGATAGAGGAGGGACTGATCCAAATGATAGAAGCGCTTTACAAGAACGCCTGCAGCGCGGTTCTACTTAACAATCAGTCAGGCGAGTTCTTCAGGACGACGATCGGTGTCCGTCAAGGATGCCTGCTCTCTCCTGTCCTTTTCAACATATTCCTGGAGAAGATCATGCAGGAAACCCTCCACGACCACCATACTTCAATCTCTATTGGTGGCAGATCCCTGTGCAATCTTCGATTCGCAGACGACATTGACCACATGGCAGGCAGCAATAGTGAGCTCCAAAACCTGACAGACAAACTTTCAAGTAGCGCAGGGTCTTATGGCATGGAGATCAGTACGGATAAAAGCAAAGTGATGATCAACACCACAAGCGACAGTAGCAGCAACATTCACATGAATGGCCAAAAGCTAGAAGAGGTCAATAGCTTCAAGTACTTGGGAGCCACCCTGTCCAAAGAGGGTAGTTGCATAGCAGAGATCCGTATCAGGATAGGTACAGCAACATCCGCAATGGCCAGGCTGGACAGGATATGGCGAAGTAACTCCATCAGCTTCACCATCAAGTACAGGCTTTACAAGTCCCTCATAGTGTCTATTCTACTCTACGGCTGTGAGACTTGGACACTGCTTGCAGACTCAGAAAAGAAAATCCAGGCCTTTGAGAACAAGTGCCTGAGGAAGTTGCTCCGCATCTCGTACCGCGAGCACAAGACCAACGAATATGTACGGAGCATCGTCACTTCCCTGGTGGGCCCACATGAACCCCTTCTGGCAACCGTGAAACGGCGCAAGCTTGCTTGGTTTGGCCACGTGACCCGACACAACACCTTGTCCAAGACTATCCTCCAAGGCACTCTCGAAGGAAGTCGTCGGCGAGGTCGTCAGAGAAAGAGTTGGGTCGCAAACATAAAAGAATGGACCGAACTCGAGATGTCAGACTTGCTTGCCACCGCCCAAAATAGAACTCAGTGGAGAGCACTGTCTGTTGCTGCTGCCTTTCAGTCCCCCCAACGCCCAGTTCGGGCAAGGGACTGATGATGATGAGTCCCATCAGCTGTACCATCAAACATACCTGTGTACCTCAGTTAGCCGAATTTATTCAGAAATGACTTTGTGGTGGTTTTAGAGATTTTCTTTCCCTCTGCTGGCATCAAAGGGGTTAACTCATTCGAGGTGTGACGCATCTGGATACGCGTCAGAAAGCTGCATGAGGCCCGCCGCCCAGAATGTGTTTTGCGTGTCCTCTGTAACGATACTATTTTGGTTGTACTGAATGTATCCCATTTGTCTTTTGTGACAGCATGATGTCTTTGTGCCAGCTGTAATCCTCCAAGGTTACAGCACAGTTTATATGAGGCAAAAAGTACCCTCGGCGTTAAGGTACCGCAAGCAAATAGAGGCTACTGCAAAGCATATTTATTTTCGTTTTGTACAGATCTATGGTATGGTACGTTCTGATAACAGCTTTCATTATTACTATTTTTTTAATTAGTATACAGAGAGGCTAATAATAATAATAATAACAATAATAATAATAATAATTGTTATTATTATTATTGGTAGCAGCAGCAGCAACACCAGCGGCTTCAGCATTGCAAATTATTGTGGTTGGTGCTTGTAATGGTAGTGGTGCTGCTTCTCTTGTTTTTGTTGTCACCGAAATTTCTTCCGGCCAGTCTGCTGCAAACAAGATATTATTCTCTCATTGTTATCCTGTCACACCAAGTCTGCTTTTCCATTCTCAAATCATTGTCTACTAGGTCGATATAGCCGAGTTGTCTATAATCAGCTGCAACCCGATATAATGTCGTAAAATGAGCACAGTATCACGTGCTGTTGCGTCATTGACCTAGTTTCTGCTTGCCAAGGTCATCGCATGTCAGGGCACATGTCTTCTGCTAATGATAACCAACCGCAGACATAGTACCGCGAATATGTTTTGATATTTTTGGCGTAACGATTTCTTTGCAGAATGTGGTGGTGGCAGAGAGAGAAAACAAAACAAAAAGAAGTAAAGGCCGCCTTGATTTCATGTCGGATGCCTGTGATCTTCGTAACAGCTGCAGCCTATCAAGTAAAAGGATCTCGGGCTGACATCGGCCTGACTAGATCTGCCTCTGCCCGAGGACCATTAACAGTCTCAATAAAAACCAAACTTCAGTGCTCCTCGAAACCAAAAGGCAACAGAGTGCAGTTAAATGTCTCGACCGTGCATGCATGCAGAATATTCAGCCCTCAATTGCCGAGAAAAAAGTCAACGCGATCTAACTTCAAGAGGCATAGATCCTCATGCGCCCCCGCAGTCGCGGGGGCGCATGAGGATCTATGCCTCTTGTGCTGAGACCGCTTTGTGTCCATGTTCGTTGGGCAAGCGGCTGTGGCTTTTGATCGTTCAGTGAACACAGATTTCAGAAACGTTGGCAGGAAAGGGTTAACAGACCTGGATCTGTTGTCCACGCGCAGATCTTTTCGTCGGTAGTTTGCATTTGCAGAGTGTACACCGAGAGGTGTGTAGTTGCTATTGAGCAATGCCGGCATGGCCTTGGGACGACGCAGTACATTTCTCATTAATTAATTACGAATCATTTTACACCACGACTCTAGACGTCACACAACAATTATGGCTTTTAATGTGTCCCTCAGACTAGGCATGAGGCATAGGTCCACATTAGCCCCCCCGCAAATGCGGGGGCTAATGTGGATCTATGACTCAGGATAGAGTCATTTTTATTTGTATTTTGTGTAGTTCTTCTAGCATAGTGCCGTTAATCTGCGTTGGAATGTTGTTCGAGAGGCGTCTAGAATCAGGTCTTCTCAGAGTGATCACTGAGTGAAATCCTTGAAAGAATAATTGCATATTGTTCGCTGGTAATTGGCTGATAGTCGCAGCAGACGCAGAGGGCTCTTGCGGGTCTATCTTGGAGAGAGGTTACGTTCGAGTCAAGCCAGTGTAGACCTTTATGTCTGTTTGTTTGTTTGTTGTTCGCTGGTAATTGGCTGATAGTCGCAGCAGACGCAGAGGGCTCTTGCGGATCTATCTTGGAGAGAGGTTACGTTCGAGTCAAGCCAGTGTAGACCTTTATGTCCGTTTGTTTGTTTGTTGTTCGCTGGTAATTGGCTGATAGTCGCAGCAGACGCAGAGGGCTCTTGCGGATCTATCTTGGAGAGAGGTTACGTTCGATTCAAGCCAGTGTAAACCTTTATGTCTGTTTGTTTGTTTGTTTAGAATTGTTTGTTTATTTGATTGTGCGTTTGCTGTTTGAATGTGTATGTTTGTTTGTTTGTTTAAGAATTGTTTGTTTATTTGTTTGTGTGTTTGTTGTTTAAATGTGTTTGTTTGTTTATTTGTTTGTTTACGTACCAGCAGGAAAGACAGTCTAACGGCGAGGGAGTCTGTCAAGTCTGAACATGATTAAAATACTTTTTTCTTAACTCGCTCAGCCCGACGGCCGCATTTCTCAAATTTTTGAGGCGTCATCTAATGACTATGCACCAGCTGCAGGAGATGGATCGACCATGATAATTCAAGGGCAGTGCCAGATTAGCTTGGCGCCGACAGGCGCCAAGCTAATCTGGCATTACCCTTGAATTATCATGTTCGATCCATCTCCTGCTGTAGTGCGTCAGGGCTGAATGGTATAAAGACAATTGTAAATATAAAACTCTGCGCAGCCAAACGTATCTCACATACAAATCTGTACTGAAATGAAAACATAATACAGCGAGGGTTACATACTTGAAAAGAAACGTAGATGAGAGGCGGAAAACCCTTTTTATGAGAGGAAAAAAACGTTTCGGCTCGAAGAGGCGTCATCAGGTGAACATTTCTACTTTTACAACCTTGCCGTGAGTCGGTCTTCAGTCACTCGTTTCAACGACGTTGAACTCGACCAATCAATCAACCATGTGTTCACGCATTCGAGACATGCTGCATTCGGATACGCGGCTTCATGCCGCGTAGTATCCGGATGAGGCATGTCTCGAATGTGTTAATTGTCCGGGTATCTGGATGAACTAGCCAGTACTTTACGACCGACACCAATCAATACTGATGCTATCTGCGCTGGCCTAGGCAAGTGTCACTACTCGCAGGTGCGCAGCTGACCCATAGCTACCTGATGGACGGTTAGTATCATGATTAATTAATGCAATGGTGCATGTACGTTCCTAGAGGCGGACGCATTCATCTGCAGGAGGCATGGTAGGGATGGCCAGCTGGAATCCATCTATGCTCCTGATACGGAAGAAGATAGGACTGAAATTCAACACTGAATAAGCCCAGCTATCCAAAGAACACGGACATGAATAGGGTCAGCAAGGGGCGAAAGAACCTCATGAGCCCCCGCATCTGCGGGGGCTCATGAGGTTCTTTGCCTCTTGCAGTTCTGGGCATTTGTCCGGCAGTGAAGGATAAAATTGTGAATGTCTGCGCTAATGTTGCTATCAACGAGGAACGTTGAAAGGGGGCGACAGACTAGTGTCCAGTCGGGGGAAAAAGCAATAAAATATGATCTGTACAAAAATCGCAGAACATCATAGTTATAGTTCAACATGTAATAACAATTCAGTTTGGACCAACCAAGTTCCCTCATTACATACCAGCTCATTCCACTGTCAGGACTTGGGGATTGACCATTACGACTCTGGCGCGGTGCCAAATTTTCAGGGCGCTATGTTAATCAGGCACTGTCTTTGAACTATCCTGCTAGGTCCGCCTACCAAACGGGGGTAAGTTTCTCTGTCGAGAAACTGACGTGAACACGACCCAACTGCAAGAGCAGAAATCTTCACGAGTCCCCGGAAGTGCGAGGGCTCGTGAAGATTAACGCCTCTTGTTGACAGCATTGTATATCTATGTTTCTTGAACCGTCTGGGTTCTTTGGCATTACATTAAGATAATAAAATATTTCAGAATCATAAACTGTGTCCCATGGCAGGGATAATTTACCTACTGTATATTGCATATGTACATAATTATGTGGAATAGTTTCATGTACCACGGTATCAGAGATAATCGCGCGCGCTCATTGGTCAACTGACTTAGCTACTGCATGTGTCATTGAATATGCACACGTATGTGGCATAGTATCTTGTTTTCCTCCCCAAGTCACACGACCAGTCACTTTAGCGCAAACCATACCATGTGGCCGTGATACAAAAACCCATGTAGCGAAAATGGCGGACGTTTTGTAGCCCTCTCGATGACTCATCTTGGATGCCAGTTTTGTTTTATAAAGATCGCCAAACGTTCTAAAGTACAAAGTTACTTAGTGTTGTTCAAAACAACAAGCACACTCAGTACTGGAGACGGCAACGTCCTGACACATTTTAAATTACGTCATAAGTCTATTATGTATAAATGTATATTCCTTTGACGTCAGTCATGTCTGGCGTGATCCAGGTCGCAAGATGTTTTCTTGATTTCCTTTACAAAAATAGTGGAGGAATGAAAACAAATACGTTATTGGTCGGAGGGGTTCGCTGCGCGGACCCTTGTAGGCCTTCGGGAGGTCAAAGGAACCATTGTACCCCTCAGGCCTTCGGCCTTCGGGGTACAATGTTTCTTTTGAACTCCCTCAGGCCTACAAAGGTCCGTGTAGCGAAACCCTCCGACCGGTGTCGGAGATAATCGCGAGTGCGCGCATTGATCAACTGACCAGAACGGCTCAGGAACTGGTCGGCGATGGCAGGGTACGCTTGCTCTGACAGGGTGGGTGCAGTGAGGGAGAGAACAGCATTGCACTAATCACCCGAAACATAGACGTTATGGTGGTTCGTCCCTTTGCATCAAAAGGCGCTGAGTCACGAAGTCCTCTTCTGCGTGCAAGGAACACTTTAGATCTGCATTTCTTTCAGATCTATGAAAAGCATTGTGTTATGCTGAACTTGGGAACTGTCAGGAATTCAGTTCTGGCACTTTCGGCGGACATCATCAATCTGCAAGTGGTAAATATCCCCTTGAGCCTGTTGCAGGTGCAAATTTCGTGTTGTTACTGGACTTGAAAACGCTTTTATTTCAACACACATCCAATATCAAATATTTACAAAGGACATTCACCTAGATTCCCATAAGCCCGTAACCCATTTAGCCACGACGTACAACAGCAGGAGATGGAACCAAGCGATTCTGGCACTACTCTTGAATTATCATAGTCGATCTAATCCATCTCCGGCAGCTGGCGCATAGTCGTTAGGTGACATCTGTAAAATCTGGGAAATGCGGCCTTGGGGTTTAAATGGGTTAAAAACTACGGTGGCGCATTATGATCTGTGTCTCTTGCTGACTATTTCAGGTGCGTCGCTTTCTTCAACATGGTAACATTCACCTGCATGAGACATAGATCGTCATGACCCCCAATAGGCTGCAAGGTCTAATGGGGATCCATGCCCCTTGAGTAAGATCGTCATGACCCCCAGCAGGTTGCAAGGTCTAAAGGGGATCCATGCCCCTTGAGTAAGATCGTCATGACCCCCAGCAGGTTGCAAGGTCTAAAGGGGATCCATGCCCCTTCAGTAACATCCATCTGCATGACATAGATCGTCATGACCCCAAGCAGGCTGCACTAAGGTCTAAACGGGATCCATGCCTCTTGCTGACACCGACTATTCACATGTACATTCCTGACGTTAAGGATGTTGTTGGATGTTGAATGTTGCCGATGGGTCTGGCGAGTGAGGGGATGGATGGTGGCAGCATAATTTCTTTATAAATTCATTCATTCATTCATTCATTCAGTCAGTCAGTCAGTCAGTCAGTCAGTCAGTCAGTTATTGACGACTCACTGGTCAACAATGCAGAAACGCTCCTTTGCTCACTTTCTTGTGTTTTACCTATGGGTATTTAGTTTTGTGCTGGTGACATTCAAGTATTATTATTCGCCCCGCATCTTACTTACTTACTGACGCCTGTCACCCCTACCCGGGTATAGGCCGTCGACGAGAGACCTCCAGCGACTCCTGTCCTGTGCTTCTCCTTCGATTTTACTCCAGGTGGTTCCCAGTCTCTCGATGTCTACTTGGAGGTCTCGACGCCAGGAGTTTCTCGGCCTACCTCTTTTCCTCTTTCCCTGGGGGTTCCATGACAATACCTGCCTAGTGATACTGGAAGCTGGCTTTCTCAGAATGTGACCAATCCATCCCCATCTTCTTCGCCCAATTTCATTCTCTGCTGTTATCTGCTCTGTTCTCTCCCAGAGTCTGACGTTGCTGATCTTCTCTGGCCAGTGGATTTTCAAAATTCTTCTAAGGCAACTGTTTATGAAGATCTGTACTCTGTTGACTGTGGTTTTTGTCAATCTCCAAGTCTCTGCTCCATATAGGAGAACTGATTTTACGTTGGAGTTGAAAATCCGGACTTTGGTGTGTTGTGACAGCTCTCTGGAACTCCACACTTTTTTCAACTGGAGAAAGGCTGCTCTGGCTTGACTGATTTGTGCTCTGACATCTGCATCAGTGCCGCCTTTTTTGTCTATGACGCTCCCGAGATAGGTGAAGGACTCCACCTCCTCCAACGGGGTGCCAGCAAGCAAGACTGGTTCTTCCCTGGTTGCGTTCAGCCTCATTGTCTTTGTTTTCTGTTTGTGGATGGTGAGGCCCACTTGGGACGAGATGTCAGCAAGCCTCGTGGTCTTGTCCTGCATTTGTTGATGAGTGTGGGACAGTAATGACAAGTCGTCTGCAAAATCGAGGTCGTCAAGCTGTGTCCACAGTGTCCACTGTATTCCACTTCGTCTGTGCTCTGTGGTCCTCTTCATGACCCAGTCTATGGCCAGTAGGAAGAGGAACGGAGACCGCAGACACCCCTGCCTGACACCGGTTCTGACCTGGAGCTCCCTGGTGAACTGCCCTTCGTGGATCACGCGACATGTCATGCCATCGTAGCTGCTCTTGATCAGGCGGACGAGCTTTGTGGGTACACCGTAGTGTCGTAGGAGTTCGCCCCGCATCAATAGCTGCTAAAATGTCGTATAGCGTTGCCTATAGCTGCTAAAATTTCGCATAGCGTTGCGGCCTGCGGCAACGCTATACGACATTTTAGCAGCTACTGATGCGGGGCGCCTTGAATGAATTTATAATAATAATAATAATGCATAGCATTTATATGGCGCATTTCTCATATTTATAATATAACTCAATGCGCAGAATGTAGCCGCGAACTGAACCCAACAAGCACGCTCACGTGAATCACACGCATTCACTCACACACTGTACGTAAACACAGAAGATTCACGTGGTGCTAAGGGCAAGCTCAAGCGAGCTACTGACGGTATTTGGAAATCGTTTTGTATTTGAAATTTTATTAAGTTGGCTGAAACTGATACCATCATAATCATCGGCATGAGCCTCATCAGTGATCGTTGTCGTCGTCAGCAGAAGCGCTGTTGTCATCGTCCAGTTTATGGGGTTTTAATGGAAGTTGCCGTAATATAGTATAGCAGTAGTGTGTGAAATGTCTGGTGACGCACACAGCAGCTTGACAAAAGGTCATGCAAGTGCGCAATATTGAAAGGACGTCAACAATCCTAAATATTTGTACTGGTCGGCCTCTGGCCGTTCGAAAATCCAAAATCAGCGACCAGCACACAACTAAACACTACCATTCGCCCTCTCCCACATCCTAGTATTTTTGTAGCGTCCTCCAAAGGCAATAAATGAACCGGGTCATCTGATACGGGCTAGTAATTGACCGGCCGCTATTCAGTTCGTCGTAAGCAGCGTCTGGCCGGCCCGCGTGGCCTCAAGCCAAAATATATTACTGAGACAGCGATTACGTGGACAAGGTAGGACAGAATGGGCCAATTTGGAGGATCTCTGATTGAAGTGCTGGAATGCACCCCGGCCGCGGGCCTGGGGATCATTGGGATTAACCCATCGCTTTTGACCCCGGTTAACAATCTGCTGTAGCACGAAAAAGGCTGGCAAAGCCGGTGCCGCGATCAAAAGCTGGGGTAGAGACATGCGTTTTCACGTCTTTCTTTTCTTCACTTTTGCTTATTTTTTTTATTTTATTTATTTATTTATTTTACTCGTGTGCATCTGTAGTTAGGCTGACGCATTCAAGGCACCCCGCATCAATAGCTGCGGAAGTGTCGTATAGCGTTGCCGTCGGCAACCCTATACAACACTTTCGTAGCTATTGCTATGGGGCTTCTTGAATAGTTAAAAACTTTAAGCTGTTTTCTGATTGTCTTCTTTGTTACTGTCATTAGTATTTATTTATTTATTTATTTATTTATTTATGAAGTATTTATTTATCTATCTATTTATTTATTGTTCATTGTCAAATGAGTTTATTTGACACTGATCAGAAGAAATATATACAGTATATCGATACGATACTTCATGAAAACGCGGGTCTCTAACCCAACCTGTGTGATCTGGACGGCGCGCAGGGATTTACTGACAGGAGAGTTCCGTCTTAGCCAGAGTACAGACTCGACATTTTTTTGCAAATGACGTCAATCCGGAAGCCCCAAGACATGCTAGTGAACTGCGCGACAGATCAGCAAGTTTAATCCGTAAAGCAATTAACCCCTTCATTGTGGGGGGGGGGTGAAATTGCGAATCTTAACCTTAACCCATATCATAATGAGATTAAAAGCTTTAAAATTTGTACACTGCCATAATTATGCAAGCTACATTATAGTACTTACAGTTAAGGACTACAGATCAATGGCTTTAGTTCAAGGGTGATGCCAGAATAACTTGGAGCCTGGAGGCGCCAAGCTATTCTGGCACTACCCTTGAACTATTTTAGTCAAACTTATTTCACACACTGGTGTATTCCGTGTGTGTGATGGCGTGTGCGTGTGTGTTCGGTTTTAGTTTGTTTTATATCGGATTTGTTTGTTTGTTTGTTTGTTTTTCTTTGTTTTGTTTTTAAATGTTATAACTATCCAAATGCCAACCTCACCATGCCCACTGTGTGTTGAGGCAACACTCTTTACAATGCAAATGTCAGTGGGAGACAATTGATCTGTCTGGGGTATAAATCAGCTGATTCAACTCGGGAACACTCTCCCGTCTTTCCACCGAATCCGTGCTGATCACAAACAGTCTGATTGATGTCTTTAATGCTCAACCAGGCCTCCCAGTGACCAAACGATCCTCATGGCGACGTCAGTTTTAAGAGGCCTTATGAGCAAAATGTCCTAAGGCTGACGTGGATCTGTTCGCTGTTACAAATATTTTTTAACCCTTTCACTGCCATTGTAGTACATTGTACGTCTGAAAATCTGTGTAAAGTCAACGCGAGAGAGCGCCCGCCGTCTCATCAACAATGGATACGAAGTAGTTTCAGCAAGAGGCAAAGATCCTTATGAGCCCCCGCATTTGCGGGGGCTCATGAGTATATATACCTCTTGCAGTAGTGTGGTGTCCATTTTTTCCTTGGCAGTAAAAGGGTTAAAATCGAAGTATTTGCAACCGAGATTTCTAGAATGTATGCAAAATAAATAATAAGCAAGATGGGATGAACCATAATCCACAAAGTCCCTTCTATATGAGAGCTGTCCTCGCTGTCAATGGTCTCTACCTTTTGTCTTTGACCTGATTCTGAAGTTGAATTATCTGCTATTGAAAACTTCTCGCAGATCTGCCAATGCTTCAGTGAGTTCTATAAGGGGCGCAGGACATACGCGTCATTGATTTGTCAAACGTCATTTGTCATGACGTAAGTTTTAGTTTTTACGTAATTTTATATTTTACGTGATATGAGTTTCACTTTCCCTTCATAGGCTTGAGAAAATGGTGACAAAACTAGAACTTCACCGTACAATTTCAGTCTTGCTATAATTTGTCTGAAAGCAGGTTGACTTTATTCGTACCTAGCTACATGATATACTAAGTACACGGGTCACCTGCATGCTCTTTTGAAAGCGCGTCGATCTGTTAGTGCGTGCGCGCGCGCGCGCGCCCTCCAAATGTCTCCAAGAGGCATAGATCCTCATGTGCCAGGAGGGCGTATGAGGATCTATTCCTCCTGGAGATGCGCGCATGTTTGTGAGAGAGAGAAAGAGAGAGCCGCGCGCGAGAGAGAGAATGACGTCATAATTATTTAGAGTTAGAGTATTATGTCAGTGTCTGCGTGGTGACGGAGTTGCCTCTTTTACGTCACCGCCACTGTCTGACTTCTCTAGAAGTAAAGGTTTTTTTAGTGTTTTAATTCTTTTATGAAAAGAATTATTTTTTTACTAAAGAAGTTGAAAGAATACAAAGCTGGCTAACGAACTCATCCAATGTCTTTCTCCAAACTAGCTATATGCAAAAGTTCAAGTAAACATGACAAAAATTAGAGACTCTAATCTTGGTCAACCGACTCTTATAAACGGTTGTTTATGTCTTCAATGAGACATTCAATTACAATATGCCCGGAGGCTCTCTTAGCCACCCAGTTTAAAAAGTATTTCGGGAAGTTTCAAGCTTGTGTACAGAAATATCGGAGATTCACTTGTTTACATACATACGCACACACATACATACATAAAAACATACCTATATACATATATGCACATACGGCGCTTCGCGCCAAATGTACGTTCAGCAGCGAGGTTAGCGTAACTAGACGTAATTTTTTATCTTGCTACTTCAATTGTTAGACACTTTCTAAAAAGTCCCTTCTATAAATAGAAGGGACTTAATGTCCCCATTTTTGTTCCTGTCAGTTATAGTTTATCAAATGGATTGCTATTGTTTATCGGCAGCTGCACTAAACGAAAGCGGTTTGACTGTCTAACTGCAGCAACTGCACACAAACAGATTCACCCATACAACGCCATGTTGACGCTGATTGCGTGTTTGAAATCACACTGTAAGAGGTCATCGGTTAGTCTGGGTCGGGAGTTTAAACCTATTCACTGCAAACACCACACATTTGCAAGAGGCATAGACCTTCATGAGCCCCCGCAGTCGCAGGGTCCTCATGAAGGTCTACACCTCTTGCTAGCCGCTTTCTTATGTGCCTAGTATGCCTCAGTCAGACTGAGAATCTACGATGTTGTTGGAGTCGTGCTTTTCAGCCAGCAGTCTGGGGCAACCAGACATGCCCTGTGTAATTGGCAATTGTTTCGGTCGATACGCCATGTTCCCCTCCGTTACGAAACCCCACCATGATCAATTTGGGTGGCGCGTGACGTAGTCCAGTGTCACATCTTCAACGTGCATGTGGCACAGATTCTCATGAGCCACTGTATCAAGAACTCTCTGTCCCTCTTGGGCGCGACCACAGACCACAACTTAAGCAAGTGGCGATAGTTACAGCATAGTATTCAGCATAGCATTAAAATATCGACTTGATTTTATTTAGCCTTTTTAGCGCCATGGGGGCATTTCCCGAATTTTGGAAATGTTACTTAACGACTGTGTATCACCTGCAGGAGGTGGATTGACCACGATAATACAAGGGTAGTGCCAGAATAGCTTGGCGCCTTCAGGCGCTAAGCTAATCTGGCACTACCCTTGAAATATCATGGTCAATCAATCTCCTGCTGTAGGGTGTCGGCGCTGAAAGGGTTAGGAATAACTCCAGTTATATATCTTTACCCCTTTCATACTCATGTTGGAAAAGATCAACCTACATAATATTTCTGTCAGGCACAGCAATCATACAAATGGCTTTACTTGATATTCAACAGTCATCGCCATGTCCACTACAAGAGCTGTATGGATCTACAGATGGTCCAGTGGCACGCGGGGATATACTCAGAGGCGATAAAAACGCGAAAAGCGAAGAAGATGATGATGATGATAATAATTTGTAGAGCGCATCTCTCCATGCAGTGCTGAATGCTCAAAGCGCTGTGTAGGGAGTGGTTTTGAAGAGAAGAAACAGTAACACACCAATTTTGAAAGAGAGAGGGAGAGAGAGAGGGAGAGAGAGATGATGATGAAACTTTATTTATCAACGGTAAAACGTTTTGACAGAAACAAATCGTCATTTTACACACCTGCCGTTACTCACATCTACAACATAAAATAGGTTAAATAATAATAATAATGATAATAATAATAATACAAAATTATATTTACACACATTATTTCATGCAACAATAATATTAAAAAAATAAAAACAAAATAATAATAAAATTTTAAAAATTATTTACACAAAATAATAAAAGCACTCAACATTCATCTTATGCCACACACACACACACACACACACACACACACACACACACACACACACACACACACACACACACACACACACACACACACGCACACACACACGCACACACACACACGCACACACACACTATACATAAATGCATATATTACACGAAAGTATTAACCATCAGGGTTTGTTTAAATAAATGCCCAGTGATGTTATGTTTGGCTCATCAGGTAATCGAAAAGTTTCGTTTTAAAGATTCCAAGCGAGGTTATAGTCTTCAAATGTGCAAAAGAGAGAGAGAGAGAGAGAGAGAGAGAGAGAGAGAGAGAGAGAGAGAGAGAGAGAGAGAGAGAGAGAGAGAGAGAGAGAGGAGAGAGAGAGAGAGAGAGAGAGAGAGAGAGAGAGAGAGAGAGAGAGAGAGAGAGAGAGACCTTCTACATATCTTAAACGATCTGCTTCTCTCCACCGACTCGGGCAACATCTCTCTTCTTACACTACTCGATCTCTCTGCCGCCTTTGACACTATTGACCACTCTATCCTCCTCCACCGACTCCACCACTCCTTCGGCATTACTGACTCTGCTCACTCCTAGTTTCTCTCCTACCTCTCCGACAGACAGCAGTCCGTCACCATAAACGGCGTCTCTTCCAACCCAGTCACGCTCTCCTGCGGAGTTCCACATGGGTCTGTCCTGCGCCCGGTCCTTTTCACACTCTACACCTGTCCCCTGTCCAACATCATCCAGTCTCACCGCATACACCACAACCTCTACGCTGACGACTCACAACTGCTAGACAAAGACAAACTCGACAACACTCAATCACTACTGACTCGCACGGCTGACTGCTACGAAGACGTGAAAAACTGGATGACAGCAAACAAGCTTAAACTGAACGACGACAAAACGGAAGCCATGCTGGTAGGCACTCGCCAGAAACTCTCCCAGCTCCCTCCCTCCCTCTCTCCACCTTCAACTCGATAGCACCCCCATCTCCCTCTCTGACTCGGCCAAGAACCTTGGCGTTATCCTCGATTCCTCTCTGTCCATGACCAGCTTCGTCTCCGCCACGGCCCAGGCATGTTACTTCCACCTCCGCCGCATCAGTCAGATCAGAAAATACCTCACTACCGAAGCTGCCACCAAACTTCCTGTCTCTCTCATCTTATCTCGCATCGACTACTGCAACTCTCTCCTTTCCGGTCTCTCCCACTCCACCACTTTCACTCTCCAACGCGTCCAGAACAATGCTGCCCGCCTCGTCCTCAGAAAGAAAAAATCCGACCACATCACACCCCTGCTCAAACTCCTTCACTGGCTCCCCATCCCCCAACACATCCAATACAAAATTCTGTCTCTCTGCTACAAATCCCTGAACAACTGCGCTCCTGCCTATCTCTCCAACTTACTTTAGCCCTACACACCTTCCCGCTCCCTCTGCTCTGCCTCCGACCCTCTCCGCCTCCACATCCCTCGCACCAAACTCAACACTTTTGGCCCCCGCTCCTTCTCCGTCTACGGGCCATCCACCTGGAACACTCTCCCACTCTCTCTTCGTCAGAAACACTCTCTCTCCTCCTTCCAGTCCGCCCTCAAAACTCACCTCTTTCAACAGTTTTAGCACTATATCACCACACTCCCCACCGCAAGCTGACCGTCGTAATGTATTTTACTATTTGTGGTACGTGAGTCATTGTCTAAAGCGTGCGCATGCGTGCGCGAGCTGTGAGTGCGCGCTTAGAGTTATAATTATTATAGCGCATTACAAATACCGTAATTATTATTATTATTAGAACAATGAACAATGAACCTTTATTTTATAATGGTAAAATTATTTGGTAACAGAGGACCAATTTTCAAACTTGCCGTTACTAAGCTAAGAACTACTATTAAACACTATCACAAACAAAGCAACAGTTTCACACGAAAGTAAATAAAAGCACACATGCACAAACACTCTCTACATTACACACACATTCTACACCACACACATACACACACGCACATACTGCAACACACGCGCACACGCACACACACACACACACACACACACACACACACACACACACACACACACACACCGTGCACACACACACACGGCACACACCAACGCACACGCACACACACACAACACAACACGCATACACACACTCACACGACCCCCTTCCCCCCCCCCCCCCCAACCCCTTCTCCCCCCCCCACCCCACCCCAGGGCAACAGTGAGGTGCAATTTCCATTTAAAAAACAAACAAACAAAAAACAGTTCAAAGTCATACAACGCACATCACAAAGATTAAAAAATAGAGAGAGAGAGAGAGAGAGAGAGAGAGAGAGAGAGAGAGAGAGAGAGAGAGAGAGAGAGAGAGAGAGAGAGAGAGAGAGAGAGAATTGAATTGAATTGAAACTTTATTTTCTAAGGATGAAGACAGTAGGCACGCTGGCCTTTTTACATGTCTGTCCTTAATAACATTTTAAATAAATATAACAGCAGATAAGGTAACATGACAAATAAATAAAATAAAAAGAAAAGATAATAATAATAATAATAATAATAATAATAATAATAGAGAGAGAGAGACAGAGAGAGAGAGAGAGAGAGAAGGAAGAAGAAGGGTAAAACTGCAGTCAATTCGTCAGTTAAACCCATTCAGCCCTGACGCACTACAGCAGGAGATAGATCGACCCTGATAATTTAAGGGTAGTGCCAGATTAACTTGGCGCCTGTCGCCGCCAAGCTAATCTGGCACTGCCCTTGAATTGATCATGGTCGATCCATCTCCTGCAACTCTAGCATAGTCATTAGATGACGCATCTAAAATTGAGGAAATACGGCCGTCGGGCTGAATGAGTTAAGACAGACTGAAGAGTTGAGTCTTCAGCTGTCTGAGCAAAGACGGAAGAGATTCCACGGTCTTAGAGATGCCATATACACATACATGTAGAGCAGATTTTCAACTGCCGCGTCCTGATCGAGAAACATCTGCAGCATCAGCGCGAACTCTACCACAACTTCATTGATTTCAGGAAAGCATTTGATCGCGTCTGGCACGACGGACTCTGGCAAGTCATGAGATCGTTCAACATAGAGGAGGGACTGATCCAAATGATAGAAGCGCTTTACAAGAACGCCTGCAGCGCGGTTCTACTTAACAATCAGTCAGGCGAGTTCTTCAGGACGACGATCGGTGTCCGTCAAGGATGCCTGCTCTCTCCTGTCCTTTTCAACATATTCCTGGAGAAGATCATGCAGGAAACCCTCCACGACCACCATACTTCAATCTCTATTGGTGGCAGATCCCTGTGCAATCTTCGATTCGCAGACGACATTGACCTCATGGCAGGCAGCAATAGTGAGCTCCAAAACCTGACAGACAAACTTTCAAGTAGCGCAGGGTCTTATGGCATGGAGATCAGTACGGATAAAAGCAAAGTGATGATCAACACCACAAGCGACAGCAGCAGCAACATTCACATGAACGGCCAGAAGCTAGAAGAGGTCAATAGCTTCAAGTACTTGGGAGCCACCCTGTCCAAAGACGGTAGTTGCATAGCAGAGATCCGTATCAGGATAGGTACAGCAACATCCGCAATGGCCAGGCTGGACAGGATATGGCGAAGTAACTCCATCAGCTTCACCATCAAGTACAGGCTTTACAAGTCCCTCGTAGTGTCTATTCTACTCTACGGCTGTGAGACTTGGACACTGCTTGCAGACTCAGAAAAGAAAATCCAGGCCTTTGAGAACAAGTGCCTGAGGAAGTTGCTCCGCATCTCGTACCGCGAGCACAAGACCAACGAATATGTACGGAGCATCGTCACTTTCCTGGTGGGCCCACATGAACCCCTTCTGGCAACCGTGAAACGGCGCAAGCTTGCTTGGTTTGGCCACGTGACCCGACACAACACCTTGTCCAAGACTATCCTCCAAGGCACTCTCGAAGGAAGTCGTCGGCGAGGTCGTCAGAGAAAGAGTTGGGTCGCAAACATAAAAGAATGGACCGAACTCGAGATGTCAGACTTGCTTGCCACCGCCCAAAATAGAACTCAGTGGAGAGCACTGTCTGTTGCTGCTGCCTTTCAGTCCCCCCAACGCCCAGTTCGGGCAAGGGACTGATGATGATGATGATGATGATACACATACCAAGGGGAATTACTCAGCACTGGACAGATAAACAGTTAGGTCCCCTGCCCCAGCTTCTCAGGCACCCAATCGCCAGCCCACAGAAATAATAGATGTATATGATCGTCTTGTTCTATAGATAAGTATTTTTCTGTGGGCTGGCGATTGGGTGCCTGATAGGCAGGGTCAGGGGATCTAACTGTTTGTCTGTCCAGCGCTGAGTAATTCTCCTTGGTATGTGAACAGTTCTACCAGCGCTACCTATCTGGTTTGTGAGTTCAGAGATGCCGGCAGAGTGTTCCACAGTTTTTGGAGCTGCACGTTTGAAGCTGGGGTAGCCAGAGCGTCCTGTGCAGTCGTGACTGTGACATGGACCGAAGGGAATGTGCAGGGATGTAGGGCGGGATGAGTTCCTGGAGGTATGTGCCGATTGCTGACTGGTGGCAGAGGTATCAGTAAATGTAACCGCAAACAAAGAGCCATGCTTACAACAATACAAGAAAAAAGACGATTTTCCGGAAATCCGATTTAGGTCCATTTTGCAAGTGTTTCAACGAAAACAGTGGATTAAAAGCCCGGACAAACACGCAATATCGCATGTTTGTCTGGGCTTGTAATCCACTGTTTTCGTCGAAACACATGCAAACGTCTATTGTTTTTGTCGTTTACTTCAGATGTTGAACCTGCTGTGTGAGCTACCATTGACAAAAAAAAATAAATTAAAAAATATAAAAAATATGAAAGGGTTATCGCTCTTGGCTGCCTTAGAGGACAGGGTTTTTTTTAAATAGTGACAATAAGCAAAAATTTGTCCCACTGTGACATCAAGTTTTCTTGGAGATGTGTTAACACGCGTTGTATTAATCATAAACTTCACTCGAGAACCAGAACTTCCGTGCATATCGTTTTCTTGATAAATCAGATTTTCTGCAAAACTTGTTGCTTTTCGTGTTTGTAGCTTGTGTTGATTATTTAGGTGCATTTGACAAACGAAAAGTAGGTCAAGACCAAACAGGCCGGATTTTCATTCACACTGACCCTAGGGATACTACACGCTGGTTGGCGGTTCTCAGCTGTGTCCTCTGCAGATGCCCCCCCCACCCCCCTACCCCGCTACCCTCCCCCCCCCCCACCCCCCCAATTTCATTTTCAATACCCCGTTGTTTTGGTTCATTGATGACATGGTTAGTCATTCCTGTGAGATTTTAGTACTAAACACTCTCTTTGCACGTGAAATAACACACTCTTGAAAACATTCTCTAACAGATAATGCCCAAATAACCCGGAACAAAGTATATTTACGAAGAAAAACGCTTTGTTGAAAAAAAATCGCGTTTTTATTGCCTCAAGGTATGTATGCCTGCGATTGCTGAGAATAAAAAAATTTATGTCTGATACTTAGAGATTTTGAACAGGAAGGACCAGACAAATTTAAACCTCAGTACTTCCGTTCCTATTGTCTCGAGCCCACGACATTTCCGGTATCGCTTGAGGTCACCAAAAGTGTTGAAAGCTTGAGAAAGTCATAAAAGTCATGAAGTCTTTTTCTTGCAGGAAAATTGTGTGACCTGCCCTTTACTTTTACTTTATCAATCACTGACACTGACCGAAAATGTCTCTTGAAAACTGAAGATGCTCGCTACACATGACGATATAAACTAGAGATCCTTCCGGTTTATTGGTAAAGTTTTTCTCTTCCAGATGCAGAGGTTGAAAATGAATCCACCATGGCAGTTCAAGAGAAGTGAGGGATTACCTTGTCTCCTTCAGAGGCGCCAAACCAGTAAGCAAAGGTCCACGCGCCGACGTCTGCCGCAATGGGCCCGCGCACGGCCGTGCGCGGGCCCATTGCGGCAGACGTCGGCCCAGGGATCTTTTCCTTACTGGGTGGATAACCGAGGCACAGCCCTTGAGCTGTCGCGGTCCTCCGCAGCTGGCGTGTTGACGTGTAGTGGGGATTGATCAGCAATGATCCCAAAATGAACCCTCGAAAAAAAACTTTCACTGGTCGATCCATCTCTCAAGTCTAGCTGAAGAGACGATTAATGAAACGAAAAGATAATTTTTTTCTCTTTGTATCCCCCCCCCTTTTTTTTTAGTGTTTGTTTTGTTTTTTGTTTTTTGTTGCTCTTTGTGGGTACGGGTAATGGACATCGCACTACGACGACGACTTATGAAAGGGGAGGGGGGGGGGTGGGGAGGGGGTCGTTCTTGATATGCACGGGTAATGAGTTATTGATCAGCACCCAAGTGAACCCGCTCAAAATTCCTTTCCTTAAATTTTTATAACCGTAATGATATAAGGCCAAAAGGTGGGATGCACTTTTTGTTTATGTATAACAAATTTGAAAAACTCCCCTAGTTTTTTCCGAGACGTAGAGGTGTGTTCGTGGCAGGGTGATCAAGTTCACGTCAGACCTAATATAAGATAACATTCTTAAGATTTCCTGCAAGAGGCATAGATCCTTATGAGCCCCCGCAATTTGCGGGGGCTCATGATGATCTATGCCTTTTGCTGTTGAGTGAACTTCGCTGATTTGAGTCATGTCATCTTGTTTTGAACACACGGAAGTCCTTATTTGGTTGACAAACTATGATGTAAATAGGACTAGCAAGATTCATGTAACTCAATGAAGCCTAGGCTCACGAGGAGCCATGCCTCTTGCATATATGTGTAACATTTATTTTGGTGGACGGTCCCATAAATTCACCGAGGTGTCGTTAGCGATGTGGGAAGGGTCGAAGGCATCATTATCTGGTGTGACTCCCGAGGGCTTCCTATTTATTGCAGAGAATATTTCAGTAAATGATCAATTAAAGCAATAAACCTTTGAACGAACTGAATGGCCTGAATAACCTGTGGGTCGTTTCCTTTAACCCATTCAGCCCTGACGCACTACAGCAGGAGATGGGTCGACCATGATAATTCAAGGGTAGTGCCAGATTAGCTTGGCGCCTGTAGGCGCCAAGATAATCTGACACTGTCCTTGAATTATCATGGTCGATCCATCTCCTGCAACAGGTGCATTGTCGTTATATGGCGCCTCCAAAATTTGGGAAATACGTGCGCCGGGCTGAATGAGTTAAAGTGTTTCTTTGTTGTGGCCTGCTCCAGGTAATTAAGGGTCCGCAATATCTCCCCGTATAAATGTTCCTTGTACGTCTTGCAATAATACTGGATAAAAGAGCTAACTAACATAACTTAATTTGAATGTAAAAGGAAAGACATTTCTTCTCGTCGTTAACCTTTCTACGTTGATTAATTCCACGCACTCGCATCAAGGGCAATAGAAAACCTTTCAGTGTCTGCAGTCACGCGTGTCTACCCACATGGATCGTGAGAAGAAGGGTAGAGGAATCTTAGTTGAGGAAAGACATCATTAGGAGCAAAGTCTATCTGCAAAGTTTACCAGCCAAAGCCCACTCTGGGGCAGATCAGTTTAAAATAATGACAAATTCAGTTTGTTTTTGACGTTCATTAGAAATTTGAGTCGTCCACAGATGGACAGCTTATGATGAGATTCCTAAGCCGTCTCGCGTTTTTTTTTATATTTAAATTTTGATGTCCAGATCCAGATATTTTGGGGAAGCAAACTGCGAGATAGTATTTCTTTTAACCCCTTCTTGGCTGCCGGTGTTCACGAATTTCGCGTCTAAAACGAATGCACACTGAAGAACACACATGATACGGGGACCAAAGATGGTCACAGAGAACACAGGAATAACAAGAGACATAAACATAAATTTTGCAGGCGTCATCAGCCCATGCGTTGTTTGAGTGTGAGATGCTGCCATCCGGGTGCCGTTATAGAGCGACTGGAACAAGCACGAGTCGTTTTAAAAACAGTTCTTGCCCAACCGCTGTCCAGACTTTTAATGATGCAAACAAACGCCAAATCTGACCCATCCGTCCCACTGTTTACTGTATACATGTAATGTATATACAGTATTGTCCAGCTATCAGCATAATACTTCATCTATAATGCGAGTGACGTGTTTTTATATTATGATATGTCCTCTGTGATTTGTGTCACTGTGAAATCGTGTTTATTGCCTTTACGTTTAGACCACAATAGTTTAAGGCATGCGGGTGTATGTAAGAAAATGTGTGTGTGTGTGTGTGTGTGTGTGTGTGTGTGTGTGTGTGTGTGTGTGTGTGTGTGTGTGTGTGTGTGCACGTGAGCAGCTTAACTATATTTTGATGTGTTTCATGTTCTTCTTTTTAAGTTGCGCAGCACCGAAACGATTTCCTAATGTATTATTACATGTGGCAATAAAGTTCTATCTAATCTTATCTTAAATCCTCATGAGCCCCCGCGACTGCGGGGGCTCATGAGGATTTAAGTCTCTTGCAGACGGGTGGCGTTCGCCTTGCCCTGGCAGTTAAAGGGTTAATAATGCTAGTTTTATGGTTATGCACCTTTACCAGCGACACGTCGGCATCTCATGCGCGCAGGTAATTTTAGTGTTAGTGTTGTGTACCTTTGCGTCTCGCTCTCTTGAGCCCAGGTGGAATTTCTAGGAGTAATTGGCGTGATAGGCTGACATTTGCACAGGCTCTTACGCGTGTCTGGACTCCCCGCACACCAAAACGAGTCACGACACCAGCGCCAAAGTATAGATCTAACCATCCTACACATTAATCCAGACGATGCCCTGCGATTTGTCAGCACGAGGAATAGATTCACACAGAGCTCCTTCGGCAAGAGGCACAGATTTTCATGAGTCCCTGCATCCTGCGGATACATGGACTGATGTAAATCTATGCCTCTTGAAGATCGAATCGGTTTGCTGACGTACATCTAAAAACTGTTTCGTTACTGATAAAGAGAGCTAATCCGGAGAAGCCTAAAAGGATGTCGTTCATCCTGAAGGAATCTAGCCAATGAGAAAAGCGCTTGGCAGCATGACAGCGAGAAGATATATCCAGGGCAACGACGACAAAACGGAAGCCATGCTGGTAGGCACTCGCCAGAAACTCTCCCAGCTCCCTCCCTCTCTCCACCTTCAACTCGATAGCACCCCCATCTCCCTCTCTGACTCGGCCAAGAACCTCGGCGTCATCCTCGATTCCTCTCTGTCCATGACCAGCTTCGTCTCCGGCCCAGGCATGCTATTTCCACCTCCGCCACATCAGTCAGATCAGAAAATACCTCACTACCGAAGCTGCCACCAAACTTGCTGTCTCTCTCATCTTATCTCGCATCCACTGCAACTCTCTCCTTTCCGGCCTCCCTCACTCCGACCACCACTTTCACTCTCCAACGCGTCCAGAACAACGCTGCCCGCCTCGTCCTCAGAAAGAAAAAATCCGACCACATCACTCCCCTGCTCAAACTCCTTCACTGGCTCCCCATCCCCCAACGCATCCAATACAAAATTCTGTCTCTCTGTTACAAATCCCTGAACAACTGCGCTCCTGCCTATCTCTCCAACTTACTTCACCCCTACACACCTTCCCGCTCCCTCCGATCTGCCTCCGACCCTCTCCGCCTCCACATTCCTCGCACCAAACTCAACACTTTCGGCCCCCGCTCCTTCTCCGTCTACGGTCCATCCACCTGGAACAATCTCCCACTCTCTCTCCGTCAGAAACACTCTCTCTCCTCCTTCCAGTCCGCCCTCAAAACTCACCTCTTTCAACAGTTTTAGCACTATATCACCACCCTCCCCACCCCAAGCTGACCGTCGTAATGTATTTCACTATTTGTGGTACGTGAGTCATTGTCTAAAGCGTGCGCATGCGTGCGCAAGTTGTGTGTGCGCGCTTAGAGTTATAATTATTATAAGATAAGCGCATTATAAATACCGTAATTATTATTATTATTATTATTATTATACAGATGATACAGCAGCCATCGAGAACGATTTAAGCCATTAGAACGTGACCAGCACAAATGATTTACAAGACGATAGCAATGAATAAGTATGTCATACTTCGACGGGGAAAATGTGACATCTCTTGGGACCGAGTTGGGAAATGAAGTACATTGTAAAATTAAAATAAGCCTATTTGAGTCTACCCTTGAGCATTTATGTCTGATCCATCTCCCGCTATGTTGTTCCTGTTTTCGAGCGAATGTGTTAACACGTGCCGTATTCTGATATGCTGCTTTATGCTGCGTGTCCGGTAAGGCACGTCTCTCGGATGGAATAGTGAGGTTTTGTTTGCGACGAACGCTCCAAACATCTAAAAGAGGCACAGATCATCGTGAGCCCGGATAGACAACACTCCAAACATCTCCAAGAGGCCTAGATCCTCATGAGCCCGCAGGGCTCATGAGGATCTAGGCCTCTTGGAGATTTTGGGATTGTCGTGTTTGTGCTTATAATAGAATTAAGCTGATTATCCGCCGTGAATTTCACTCTCGTTCGTTCTGTTGTCTGGAGTTGTTTGTCGCAAACGAAGCACCACTAATGAAACTCTGCTTCTACTCAGTGCGCAAAGGCAATCGGACCGATGTCGGCCCGATGGCCTTTTGCGCATTGGGTAGGGTGAAACAGTTAATTGGACAACCTGGTTATTTGGCAAGACTTTGTATCGGCATCATCTAACTAACCATTATATCACTGGCTTATCGTGTTCCCGCCTTGTCCGTTTACACCTGAGTGTCCGCGGAAAAGGTGTAGGTCTACCGTAGACCTTCACAGCTGCGTATGAAGATGACTCTGTGGTGGACTGAGTTAAAATTGTTGTGAAAATCATCATTAATAATTCACGGTTCCACACCTTGGTCACTTCGCTGCAAGCGATCACGAATAGCGCAACCCGCTGCACAGTGACCGGCATTGTCGGGAAAGAACTCGATCGGTGTACTTGGGACCAACAATAGGCGTACAGAACATAGGACTAACAAGAGACATGAAACCTCATGAGCCCACGCGACTGCGGGGGCTCTTGAGGGTTCGCGTCTGCAGATGGGTAACGCGAGCCTTGCCCCAACAGTTGAGGGGTTAATTCTTGTTCAGATTCCAACATTACGGGCTCGGCTCACGCTGACAGATTTTGCTTCCGGCAATTTGTGGTAGGCAAAAATTTGCCACCTGCCACATCGGCTTCGTGGCACATGTTTCAATGTGCACGCAATGTGTTTGTACTGACTGACCTGCCATTACCATATATGGAACAGTTCTCACGCGCGCGGTGAAATATTTGGAGCTGCGGGAGTCCCATATGCATGGGAACTCTCGGACAAGGTTGATCAATTCATTGGGAACTCACTGGAGATGTGCTATTCGCAGCGTTTCCTCATGCGGCGCGTCTCCAATGAGTTAACAGTCTCAAAGCCGTCGTTCAGCTTCTCCGCCATTTTTTCAGGCTGGAAAGATGAAGAAACGAGAAGTGACGCAAGGACACCGCTGATTGGCTGACAGACGGCAGCATTGCTCTAGCCTTGCGGGCTACCACAAGAAAATAATTATACTCGGATTGTATCGGGTGGCAAGTTGTGGCGGCAATATTGCTGGAGGCGGCCCCGCAATGTGGCAGCAACATTGCCGCCACAAAATTACGCCCGGCAATAGGTGTTTGTGGTAGCGTGCGCCCAGCCTCTTAGGCTTGCTTATAACAGGAAATTGATGCGGGCAATTTGTTTTTCAACGATGAAGCAATGCGTTGGGCAATGTATTTCACTGCGCAGTTTTAAAGCTCCAACACAGATCATGCAGTCCGTGAACACGCCATATTGTCATATTAACGCCTCACTAAACTCCGCCACCATCGATGAAAATCGGTGTAGATTTCAGCCAGCAAGAGGCACAGAAATTCATGAGCTCCTGTTTCCTGCATGGGCTCATGAAGATCGGTGCTACGGGCAGGCGTGTTCCGTTATGTGAAGTTTGAAACCTTTGTTATTCCGATGTGAAAAAGCCTCGGCCGTCCGAGAGTCATGGATTCAAAGTGGTGTCAGCAAGAGGCATAGATCCTCATGAGCCCCCGCAACTGCGGGGGCTCATGAGGATCTATACCTCTTGCAGCTGTGTGGTGATCATTTTTTCTCTACAGTTAAAGGGGTTACAGTGCACAGCCGACGTCAGTGTTACGAACGCAGAACGTTAAAATTGCATTTGTCTGCATTTCTGCGCTGCCTTAAAAAGCATTTTGATCGAGGATGTGCGTGCTTGCAGAACTCTGGCGAGGAAAAGGGGGCAGATTTCCTTGAATTGCTTGGTGGATTCCGTGTTTTAGGAAAAGAAATTAGGAGGACTTGTTTTGTAGCTGTTAAAGTGTTTCGCTCACACATTTTATAACCAGTACTTTACTCATACATTTAAAGCCAAAGAAATTAGATTGTGTTATACAACAAACCAAGGGGAATTACTCAGTGCTGGACAGACGAACATTTAGATCCCCTGCCCCCGCCTATCAGGCACCCATCTAACTGTTCGTCTGTCCAGCGCTGAGTAATTCCCCTTGGTTTGTTGTACAATTCTGCCAGCGCTAGCCTCACCTATCTGGTTTGTGAGTAGATTGTGTTAGCCTGAAAAGTCAAATCGGCTATGACTGGTTAACTCATTCAGCTCCGACGGCCGTATTTCCGAAATTTTGGAGGCGTCATCTAATGACCATGCACCTGTTGCAGGAGATGGATCGACCATGATAATTCAAGGGTAGTGCCAGATTAGCACTACCCTTGAATTATCATGGTCGACCCATCTCCTGCTGTAGTGCGTCAGGGCTGAATGGATTAAAGTACTTTGTTTTATTACTCAAGGCGTCGAAAATAAAAGAAAGAAATGAAGCCACTTAGAAACAAACCAAGCGAATACAAACAATTATGAACCAAACTTTGTAACCCCATCACTGCCAGTGCTTTGTGCTTTCGAAGTCTTAGTTAATTCCACGCCAAAGAGCCTCATGAGTCCAACGAACATGGATACAAGATGGTGTCAACTACAGGTATAGATCCTCATGGGCCCCAACAACTGCGGGGACTCACGAGGATCTATGTGTCTTGCGAATTGGATCGTGTTCGCTTTTTTTTATTTTTTACAGTCAAGTTGTGGTTGTTTTGACGGTTGTTTTGCTTTATGTTTCTTTTTTTTTTTTATTGTTTGGGTTGGAGGGTGGGGGGTTAAACCAAAGTCGTCAAACTCTTCCTTGTGAGCTTAAACCCCTTTCATGAAAATATGGCTTCGAAACCGGAGGCTACATCTAAAATTGAATCACCACCCCATGTGCCTTAGGAACGCGGATATGACAGAGGCCACAGATGCGGGCCTCATAGGGATATATGCCTCTTGCATAAATTTGATGCTATTTGCTCCGGCAGTCAAGGAAATCAAGTGTTAGTTGCAGTCTGTCGTTATTTGGCAAAAGCCAGAATGCGGTCTGTCGTTATTTGGCAATAGCCAGATGCGGTCTGTCGTTATTTGGCAAAAGCCTATGCGGTCTGTCGTTATTTGGCAAAAGCCAGTATGCGGTCTGTCGTTATTTGCCAAATAACGCAAGCGGTGCTCATCGTGTCTTCTGCTTTTTGTGTGTGCATAGTTTGCATGCTTAATTGATGTGCTCGGGCAAATCAAGGACTCCAATCTTTACTAACAATGCCTACATAATAATTTCTTACCTCGGGGTCAAGTCAGGTGTTAGACAGCCCGCCCTCCCCAACCCACCCCACTCGATCCAACCACCCGAAAACTGATCTCACGGCCACAAAAGGGCGGGTGGATGGCACGGCCGTAACCTCTGGTTGACCGCTCCGGCGGTGTCGGGCAGGTCTGTTCAAGCGTGACACATCTCCCATCGTTATTCGTAGGTGTCTAGCCCGCCTTAATTACAGGTGGCACGACATGCGTGCCCAGGTAGGTAGAGAGGTAGATGTGTGCTGCTCTGTGGTTTTGAACCTTACGGCCCTGAGGGCCGTAAGGTTCAAGCCCACAGACCAGCACACAATTGCTGGAGTTGAACCCCGCAGGCATGTCCAACTCTGCAACGTAGTCGTATTATAAGACAGAAGCGACCAAATCATTGGTATCTCTCAGTTCCGTGCAACCAGCTGGCAGTATCAAGCCAGGGCAAATCAAGCCAAATATTTAAAAAAAATCCACAAAAAACCAATTCAAACCAAATCAAACTATATCAGATTTAGCCAAACCAAACCACGTCAAGGCAAATTTGACTCAAATCTAATCAATGAAATGATATGAAATGAAATCAAGTCAAATGAAGACATGACAAGTCGAATCAAATCACAGCAAAGCAAAGCAAAAACAAAACAAGACAAAACAACACAACACAACACAAAGTCAGATCGGCTCTACGTAATGGCTGAAAGCAGGGAAGAATTACATCAATGATCAGTTTCATAATCTTTTAAAAATGTTTTCATATACTTACTAGCAAATGTTTTGGTAGGACATATCCACATCTGCCCCTTTAACTAATGGTAATTGTAATATACACATCGTGATGTTATGCAGTGCAATCTGAGTGCGTGCACCGTGTGCCCTTGCCCTTTAATTAAGGAACTCGTGTAGAAACAAGATCATTATTGGCAAATGCGCTTGACACCCCCTGCGTTATTTGATTTACATTAGCCATCTATCAGTGCGTGTATCAGGTGTACAGAGGTGGTCTTTGACACCTATTTGCACGATTGACTAGAGGCGCCCACCCGGCAAAAAACAAACAAACAAAAAAACAAAAAAAAAACGGCCGGCGTAAATTTCGGTTGCAATCGAAACTCTTCGCTGAAAGACCAGCGTGGACAGGTTTCAGAAACTGTACTCAAGGACGTTGGCAAGGAAGCGGTTTATAACCCCTTCACCGCCACTGGTCATGGATAGCGTGTCGGAATCCATCACAGAGTGGAACGCCTGACAGCCACTCTGCTTGATGAGCACTTTGGAGGCGTCATCTGACGACTATGCATCTGTTGCACCTATTCAAAGGTAGTGCCAGATTAGCTTGGCGCCGACAGGCGACAAGCTAATCTGGCACTACCCTTGAATTATCATGGTCGACCCATCTCCGTCTGTAAGGCGTCGGGGCTGAATGGGTTAATTAGCAAGTATTGACGTAGATAACATAACACGTTTCAACCAAGAACGTCCGAGTGTTTTTTGAAACTCACAGCTATTTTAATACACGTACACTTTTTTTGTTCAGACTCTTATTCAAGTCATAACTTTCTGGGATAAAAAAAACATAATTACCAGCTATTGTGCTGTCAACAAAGTGTGAGGGCGTTACGTTATTACAGTTGTGTTGTCGTATTACTGTTTGGTATCAGTTTCAGCCCACTTAATCAAATTTCAAATACAAACGATTTTGAATTTCCAAAAACTACAGTAGCTCGCTTGAGCTTGCCCTTAGCACCACGTGAATGTTCTGTGTTTATGTACAGTGTGTGAGTGAATGCGCGTGATTCACGTGAGCGTGCTTGTTGGGTTCAGTTCGCGGCGGCGCTTTGAGCCGATTTTCAATTGGGATAAAGCGCCTATTTAATGCGCTTATTATTATTATTATTATTATTTGCAATGTCATTTGTGATTATTTCATAATTATATACTATAGCCTTGTGTTCGTTGAATATTATGTCATACTGCGGCAACAGCTTGTGTTTTGCTGCTCTCTGCAATATACGCACTGCACAGGAATACGCTTTTCCGAATGCGTTCTGTTTTCAATAACCGTGCAGTCACTCGCGACCGTCCTCCCTAATCCTCTCCTTTAAAAAACAAGCACAGACACAGTAAGAATCATTTGTAAGGGATTTTCCAGAGTGTGAGCACAGATATACGGCACCTGCAGTCTAGTCGTTTTACATCAGTGATTTCATTCACCATGCGTCCCTAGTCCATCCAACTAGGGCCGTTATGAAAATTGCAGTAAAAGAAATGTAATTAGTGTCATTAAAATGGGATTAAGCGAGTCTGTGCATTTTCCCCTCCTCGACGGAGACTAAAAGAAATATGTTTAAATATCATTCTGTGGCCATAGCACATGCACCTGCAACACAACGCAACGGTGGGTGATATTAACCCTTTCAGTGCCGAGAAAAATATGAACACCACCATACTGCAAGAGGCATAGATCCTCATGAGCCCCCGCAGTCGCGGGGGCTCATGAGGATCTATGCCTCTTGCTGACACCACTTTGAATCCATGTTCCGGGGACATCTAGGCCTTTTGGCTTTGAGTGAACGAACTAGACCGGAAACACAGTCTGCGTTAGCTGGCACTGAACGGGTTAATGAACCCCCGGCAGCAGCAAGGGTTAATGTGAATGCCGATATCTAACCTATTTCCGGTTCCACTGAGATGCCTCTCACACTGGGGGGTGCGATTCCGAACCGTGAGAGGACTACGTGCTACATTCCTTGCTAGCTCTCTTATCATGTGTTTCAGACTGTCCGGGCTCAGATCAGTCAGCTGAGACAAATTCCGAACTGAGCGGACTGGCCCAGCGCGCTAATATTATACCAACGGCCGCCGACTTTGGTCCATTGGGTTCGTGCTACATTCGTTGTTAGCTCTCTTATGTTTCAGACTGTCTGAGATCAGACGAGACAAAGACTTACTATATATAGACTGGCTGATTTATTGATGGTTTGAAACGCTCTTTTAGACATTGATCTACATTTGGTTCAGCACCTTTTTTCTTTCTTTTTTTTTTTTTGTTTTTTTTTTTTGTATGTCGAATTCATGTACAGTGCGGCCTCGCTCCTCAAGGGCACGATGAAAAACGTCTTTTCAAACCGCTAAGCACCAGGGCGGGATCCAATTGCTAAAATTCGCCGATAGAACGGATTCTTAACCCATTCAGCCCTGACGCACTACAGCAGGAGATGGGTCGACCATGATAATTCAAGGGTAGTGCCAGATTAGCTTGGCGCCTGTCGGCGCCAAGCTAATCTGGCACTACCCTTGAATTATCATGGTCGATCCATCTCCTGCAACAGGTGCATAGTCGTTAGATGACGCCTCCAAAATTTGGGAAATACGCGCGCGGAGCTGAATGAGTTAATGTTGTCTTGCCTCACTAAGACTTCTACAAGGGTTTTTTTCCCCCCACAATTTTGATGAGGTACAAACGTTTTCTACTGCCTCTTCTGCGCATTTGTGGACTTGTCCTACTTATACAAAGAAGAAGAATAGCCGAGAAGTATTTCATTTTACCACATTTCATAAGTTAGTTAGCCCCTTTTGTCTAGCATTATCGTCAAATATTATATACTGAGAAAATTGATGAAGGAGATACTGCGAACTACTAACCTGGAGCAGATCGCATTAAAGAAAATTATCGATTAAGATCTTTTGAATTTCTTAAATGAAGGATTTTTTTTTTTTGGAGGGGGGGGGGGAGGGGGGAGGGGGGGCATGAATTATTATTATTTGCAAATGGTTGCGCCGCGTATTTTGTCGTTTTAGTGAACGCTAACCCTTTGGCTGTCGGTAGTGCTTTTTGTCGAGCTAATTCCTGCAGGATTCGGCTCGACAAAAAGCGCTACCGTCAGCCAAAGAGTTGATCACTTCTGGCACAGAGACTAAACTTCGTAGTCCATTTGCAAATCGGATACTGTATGACACAAATATTCCAGTTTACCAAATCCCTTTAAAAGCATGTCATTGCAAAGATGTAGGTCGGGATAAGGACAGGTATTCACGATGGAAAATTTCTCCCCCATTGAACACAAATTTAAACGCGCCCGAGACACGGCTTTTGAATTCAGTTGTAACGGTGCTCGCGACGCGGTGTTTAATGTCTTTGCCTGGGGTTATCCAGCTGGGATCGGTTAAAGTGAGTGTCGACCACATTAAAATACTGTATATACCACAACAATGCCACCCCCTGACACGCGACACTGGGCGATATGGTTTCCCTTGTACTGGAAGTCGAGACCAGTTATAACGCCAAGCAGTGCTTTACAGAAGCATTTTGGTCTACACCCAGACGTCTGATCGCTTTTAAAGTCTCATGTTTGATACATATAGACTCATTCAACCCAACGGCCGTATTTCCCAAATTTTGGAGGCGTCATCTAATGACTATGCACCAGTTGCAAGAGATGGATCGACCATGATAATTCAAGGGCAGTGCCAGATTAGCTTGGCGCCGACAGGCGCCAAGCTAATCTGGCACTGCCCTTGAATTATCATAGTCGACCCATCTCCTGCTGTAGTGCGTCAGGGCTGAATGGGTTAAACACTTAATTTATAAACGAGACCATAGGGGTGATTGCCAGTGCTTTGGGGGACCTAGATCTGAATTTCCAGACATCAAGGGGCTGGATTTTGCGCATTGGGATGTGATACGCCCTATTTCGGAGGAGGTGGAGGGGGTTGGGGGGGGGGGGAGGGGGGAAGGGATTCCATATTCATTGCTTCCAGTCACTTACTTAGTGCACCCCTCAGTTCTTTCCTGTCTGTTTTTGTGCTTTGACTGACCAAACCAGATCTATGATCATTGGTCGACAGTGCACAATTCTCTCCCCTGACAGTGCTTTTTCCTACTTACTTGGTAGTTTTCACTTCATTTATATCTATCTATCTATCTATCTATCTATCTATCTATCTATCTATCTATCTATCTATCTATCTATCTATCTATCTATCTATCTATATCTATCTATCTATCTATCTATCTATCTATCTATCTATCTATCTATATCTATCTATCTATCTATCTATCTCCCGTAGTATTGCCAACCGTCGGGGCACCACTGATGACTTGGCAACCAGCTTCCTCCATTCCTCTCTGTTCTCTGCCATTCTTAGCGTATCGCCCAGCCTCAGTCCTGTCCACTCTGAGATATTGTCCTCCCATCTTTTCCTCTGTCTACCTCTCCTTCGTCTTCCTTGCACTACAGTGCCTTGCAGGATTGTTTTGGCAAGCCTTGCTGAACGCGTGACATGCCCATACCACTTCAGTTTGCGTTTTTTCATAATGGCTAATAGGTCTTCATAGGGCCCGATGGCTTGCCTGATTCTCCTTCCCACTTCCTCGTTCGTGATGTGATCTCTGTATGAAATGACAAGCAACCTTCGAAAACATCTCATCTCAGTAGCTTGTATCCTCCTGTCAAGGCCTGCTGAGGGTCCATGACTCACAGGCATACAAGAACACTGAGATGACTAAGGAGCGCATCAGTCTGAGAGATGTTTCTGTCCTTCCATATGGTCTTCAATCTTGTCAGTGCTGTTGTTGTCTGCGCAATCCTGGAAGGCTCCCTCATCTGTCACAATGGCTCCTAAGTATTTGAATTTATTAACTGTTTCCAGTTTTTGGCTTCCAATCATGATGTCAGTGCCAATGCCACTGGTGTTATTTGTCATCAGTTTGGTCTTCCCTGCATTGATTTCCATCCCATACGCAATGGCCGTACTGTCCAGCTTTTCCACCAGCTGAGCTAGCTCCTTCTCTGTTCCTGCAAGGCCATCAATGTCGTCCGCAAAGCGCAAGTTCGTGAACATAGCATTCGACAACAAAAATCCGTCGGCTGGTTATTACCATGTATGTTCAGTTCGCTTTAACGTCTTTGCTGCCAGTGGAAGTACACTGAAATGAATTGATGTAGCCTGCTCTTTCCCAAAGTATACATGTATCTTCTCATGTTCTTGAAATCTTCACCGGTCTGACGTGTTTCATGCCAATAGATGTCTGCGTGCGTTTTGCAGTATATTTGCGAATGCACTTATTTGTATGCTGCTTGTACCTGACATTGTGTGATTTTCTTATGTAGGTAATCTTGATGTACAAGCGCATTGAGCCTTTTTGCGGGGATAGAGGGCTATATGCGAACCATTATTATTATTATTATTATTATTATTATTATTATTATTATTATTATTATTATTATTATTATTATTGTGTTTTATGATGTCTTCGTTAGTTCAACGCCAAAGAGCCCGAACCGTCCAAGGGCAACGAACAGAGGCATAGATTCTCATGAGCCCCCGCAAATGCGGGGGCTCGTGGATCTATGTCTCTTCTACATAGACTGATGTCGTTCACTGAGTTCCGTCAGTTAAGGGGTGAAACTATTTTGGTCAGTAGTGGTAGTTTAAAACTACCATTAGAAAGGTTAATCAAATAAATGTCTGACCTACGGCTGACTTATTTACATCTATGTGCCCGAGACAGAGAATGTCGTCGGCTGGTCAAACTCAGCGCAACCAATGACTAAAATTCGGCCACTGTTTGCTTAGCCCAGCCAGTCACACGGCCGGCTGGTAGCTAAAGCTGCGTATTTAGCATGGCTTACGGGCGTGATTGGCGGTTCTCTGATCGCAGTCAGATTTCTCTCGCCCGCAGAGCAAAGACGGAAGTAAAGAACGTCCAATCACATGTGGGCAAGAAGCATAGATTCTCATGAGCCCCTGCGGCCGCAGAGGCTCTATACCTCTTGCAGATCAATCTATACCTCTTGCAGATCAAAGAGTCTGAAGGTACTGTGTCGATGGTACTGTGATCATACGGAGAATGGCTAATGAAGAACAGGATGCAATACATCGTGCACTGTCTGGGAATTTCGTAACTGGGCTAAGTGGAGTTAAACTTGTATATCTATGAGTCGTGAATATGGAGCGGGCAGTGTGCGTCGAAGCAGGACTCAGTGGCGTGTTACAGAGAAGACCACAAAATGGGATCGGACGTATCTAGGATACATGTTTGTTGGCTATACAAACTGGATTCGTTTATGAACGGTATCTGAGGACTGCGTCAGTTTCCGTCACTGAATGTAAGTAAAAAAAGTGTTTGTTTGTTTGTTTGTTTAGATTGCAGTAGGTAATCCGAATTTATCGGAAACTCCCGTGGTATTCTGAAAAATTATACCAACTCAGTCTCTGTGACTTGGTTCTGCGTGAAAGACTGGTCATTGTTTCACTGATTTGTCTTAGGCGATGTGTCAAAGTGCATGGATTCTTTTCTTACGACAAATTTAAATTCTGTCACAGAGTATGGAGTGCGCAGAGGCCATCGGGCTGATATCGGCCGCCGTTGTCCCGCGCCGCACGGCCGTGCGCGGGACAACGGCGGCCGGCGTCATGCAGTTGTTGTCTACCACAAATCAGATATAATCTGCATTGTCGTAAGGAACACGCAAATAATAACCAAACGAAGAAGAAGCTCGTTTACAAAAGACAGTTACAACACGAACTATTTGATCGTATTTTGTTGCCGATGAATACCTAAGATAAGGTGATAGTATGTTTTCCTCTAAAGCTACCCGCTCGATGGCGGGCTTTGATTGCTAAAATTCATCTATGCAACGGGTTCTCAATGTTGTCCGGCCTGAACTAAGATTTATGTTTCCTTCTTTTCAAAATCCATGTAGGCATACGTATCGGGCATTACTGTCCCTAAACCCTTATCATTCGGAATACACCAGTGTGTGAAATACGTTTGACTAAAATAGTTCAAGGGTAGTGCTAGAAAAGCTTGGCGCCTCTAGGCGCCAAGCTATTCTGGCACCACCCTTGAACTAAAGCCATTGGTCTATATCCTTATCTGTGAGTACTATGATGTAGCTTGCATATGGCAGTGTACAAATTGAAGCTTTTAGCCTCAGTATGATAGGGGTTAAGCGCTTCGGTGGAGCTCTTCTACGTTCAAAAGAGAAGAAAAGCAGACAAGTCTTTCATTTTTACGACATTTAAAATTTTCGTAAATTAATGGAGCTCTTTTGTGCATTACTATTATTGGGCAGACGAAGAGCATTTAATAGGATATTTTGTGAAAAATTAACCCTTTATTGCCGGGAGTAGGTAGCTTTAAACGATTTTCTACTGCCCCCTCCATGCGAGAAATGTATCATTACCTTTTCCTTTGCTTAGTGAAAAACAGTATTATCATCTTTCAGATAACTTCATTTGCATCCGGGTTCGAACCATAACTTGAACATGTATACTGTTGTCTGTTGTACTGATGAGTTATGTCCGACTCAAAGCGCCCCGCATCATTAGCTGTTATTGATGCGGGACCTCATGAACCAGTTAACCGTAAGACCATAGCGAGACACGCCATACAACTGCTTAATCCTATTCATCCTGATACACAATTGCTTGAAATATATTCAAAGAAGTACCGAACGATAAAGAAACACGCTTAGAAAGTTGCCACATCCCTTCTACGAAAGAAGATAAGTAGCGGCTGATTTCTCTGTTTGCTTGTCTATTTTGACAAAGGGTATTTACCCGAAATATTAATAAATTGTGTTGTCCCCGTCTTTTCTAAGCGTGTTTCTTTATCGTTCTTTATCGTTCGGTACTTCATTGCATTTTACACGCTTGGCAGTCACCTTTGTGGTCTGGAATGAAATATATTTGACTATGATAGTTCAGGGGTGGTGCCAGAATAACTTGGCGCCTGCAGGAGCAAAGCTATTCTGGCACCAACCTTGAACTAAAATGGTGGATCTATCTCCTGATCTGTAATAGTTCCTTCATTATCAATAAACACATTTATTTTTTTAACGCAGCCTTAGGATATAATGGGTTAAAGGTTATGCCAAACTGTAAGCAAACAATCTCTGGGCCGCTTGAGTAAGAAAGAATCGAGGCGAAGATTTTTTTTCTCAGCAGAGCAATCTACCGTGGTTGGTTAGTTCGGGGTTTAACGTCCACGGCACCGAAGTGATAATGGACGGCCCTGACGGGACAGGGGAATCTATTGCCATGGAGTACGACCTGAACACTGATCAATTCAGGAGCACTGCAACTGTGCCACTTTAATTTACCAGGACCTTTTAAACGGACAGTGCTATGGAACAAGCCCGGCTTTTCCCCGCTGGAGTAGCGAGTCCAGCTACCGGGGCCGGAACGCCCCCACCCCCCACCCCACCCCCCCCCACCCCCCCCCCCCCCCCCCCCCCCCCCCCCCCCCACCCCCCCCCCCCCCCCCCCCCACCCCCCCCCCCCCACCCCCCCCCCCACCCCCCCCCCCCACCCCCCCACCCACCCCCCCCCCCCCCCACCCCCCCCCCCCCCCACCCCCCCCACCCCCCCCCCCCCCCCACCCCCCCCACCCCCCCCCCCCACCCCCCCCCCCCCACCCCCCCCCCCCCCCCCACCCCCCCCCCCACCCCCCCCCCACCCCCCCCCACCCCCCCCCACCCCCCCCCCACCCCCCCCCCCACCCCCCCCCCCCCCCCCCCCACCCCCCCCCCCCACCCCCCCCCCCCCCCCCCCCCCCACCCCCCCCCACCCCCCCCCCCCCCCCCCACCCCCCCCCCCCCCCACCCCCACCCCCCCCCCCCCCCACCCCCCCCACCCCCTCCCCAAACCAACCCACCACACCCCCACCCCCCCCACGACCCCCCCCCACTCCCCCCCACCACCCCACACCCCCACCCGCCCCACCCCCGCCACCAGCACCCACAACACACCACCCACCACCCCCCCAACACCCCCCCCCCCACCACCCCCCACCCACCCCCCCCCACCCCCCCACCCCAACCCCCCACTAACCCCCCACCCCCCCCTCCCCACCACCCCCCCCACCCCACCCCACACCCCCCAATACCCGCACACCACCCTACACCCAACCAACTCATCCCCCGCTCACAAAGCAACACCCCCAACACCACCACCACCCACCCCAACACCCCCATCCACCAAAATCGCCACCCCCCACAACCCCCCAACCACAACCGCCACCAACCCCCAACACCCACCCCACCAACCAAACAACCCCACCCCACAACACCACCCTCCCCCCCACTCCCTACAAAAATAAAAACCACTCACCCCCCACACCCACCATGTCCCCCCCCCGATCGACACACACACACCCCCCCCCCCCCCAACCACCACCCGCCCACCCCCCCAACCCCCTACGAGCGCACGGTTTACGCGCGCCTGACGCTCGCAGCCTCCCTCCACACATCCCGGTCCACGATTTTGCCCCGAACACCCCCAACAATACCCACACCGCCCTCCCCAGCTAGCCATGATACCCCCTCCCCCCACCACCCGGCGCCACCACACCCCGGCCCACGCCCCTTTCCACCGATTAGCGCGCGCACCCCCCCACCACGACACCCACAACCACCTCATCCCCCCCGCGCCCACCCCCACCCAACACCTCCAACCTTGCCTACATCACTACCCCCACACAACCCTCCTACCCCACAACAGACCACTAAACTAGAGACCCCGCGTCAACTCTCATTGTGTGCTCCAAACGCCATCACACACTCCACACTCTATTACACTATCACCCACTGCTGACAACCCTCACCCCCACATTCTCTACAGTAATTGATAGACCTGCTGCGGTGAGATCAATAGATACTCGACCATATCCAATCTAACACACCCTCCACCAGATATCCCTCCTAAAACTCTACTGTCCGCTCCCTGCATCAGAAGCACACTCCATACCCACCTCCATCCCCGCTCATATTGTGCCCCCACTCCGCCGCCCAGACAAAATACACAACGCCTGCTGTCGCCAAGCCATCACGGTCGCTATAACTCCACCTTACGTGCCTCAGTAACGGCCGTCAATCACTAATTTGGAACAGAGGTCCCTAGACCCCTATGCACTTGTGCACCATCTGCCTCCCAACCGTGAACATCTCACAGTCTAGAGCATATATAGTCTTAGGCCCCCTACCTCTAACACCCCCATCTCCTGCTGTAGAAGTCATGGCTGAATGGGTTAAAGTAGTGTATCATTGCTGGCTAACGTTCCGAGAAAGCAAGCCAGCTCTTGTTGTCTTGTGGCAGCGCACGGGGCCCAGTGGTTTTTCTTTCTGGTTGGTTGGTTGGTTTACAGTGCTAAAACGTTCCGAGAGCAACAAGAAGAAAGACTTTTCCCAGGGACGTCCTGCACTGCTTGTGAAAAACGAAAACCCAGAAAAAACCGAAAGATCCAAATATTGAATGTATGTCGCCCAGCCGGCCTAATGCTAAATTATACCTAAGACCATTTAGCAACACAACATCCAACATCAAGAGCTACAAGGCACGCGCAGACAGTAGGGGGAGAGTTTTAAAAAAGGAAAATACAGGTGAATTGGACCACGAAGGTAGGCAGAAACACAATGCCCCCAAGAATAGAGAGGAAGAACCCATTCCCTGTGGGGGTGGCTGACCAGGGTGAAAACCCTGGGAAGTAAAAAAGTAGGTAACACCCCACCCACGTCCCCCCAGGGCAGACCCGGGTGGTTTTTTTTTTCTGGACAACAACGCTTCTAAGAGTGAGTTATTATTATTATTATTTCTTGACCACACCAACTGTATAAGTTATTATTTTTATTAATTATTTTATTATTATTATTATCTACGTATATGTGATTAATTTAATTATTTATGCTATTCTGCGAGTATACTGATAGACAACTCAGCTACCAGCATATCACCACCCTCCGCATGTTGGGGGACTGACATAGAGAATACCTAAATACAATATGCACACATTCTCTACCCCATCGGATTGTGACGGATGAGCTGTGGCCCATTAGAAGACAGATCTAAAAAAATCCTCCTTACCCATGGATGAGCCTACCCAATTTGTATCCATGATTTCGTGACGCACGTCGTTAGTATGGTACACCCTGTCATAGGTCGTCAAGTCTCCACGATCTTTTATGAGTTTTGGAAGTGTTTAGAATCACAATCTGGACCTTTACGGCCGCTGGAGCGGTCCCAAGAAGTTTTTAATATAGATCTGTCGACGCCATCAAGGCCCAGACGCGCTACTAGTCATTACCTGTGGTCGAAAGAACACAAAGCACCCACGAACAAATTGCAAGTTATGCCAGATTAGGTGATTTTGGACCTTACGGCCGTGACGTCCAAAATATTAATCTTAACCCATTTAGCCCTGACGCACTACAGCATTAGATGGATTCGACCATGATAATTCAAGGGTATGCCAATTAGCTTGGCGCCTGTCGGCGCCAAGATATTCTGCCGTCACTGCCCTGAATAATCATGGTCGATCCATCTCCTGCAACTGGTGCATAGTCGTTAGATGACGCCTCCAAAATTTGGCAAATACGGCCGTCGTGCTGAATGAGTTAGGCCATTGTGCCCACGGTCGAAATTTCCACACTTTGTTTGTGTCTTAATGGTGGGTAGATACTTCTCCGATGTTTTCTCTATGTAGGTTCCAACTGAGTGAATTTACCCTGTCTAAATTGTAACAGAGCTGAATCTTGCAGCACAGCATGGCTACAGTAAATATAACCATTCCACTATCGGCCGGATCTCAAGCATTTACAATTTTGAAGGCTAGGCTGCACGTTTGAAACCTGTCAGCATTCCCCCCCCCCCCCCCCCCCAAAAAAAAAAAAAAAAAAAAAAAAAAAAATCGTAATGTCATTTTAGACTGCACCTTATTTTATATTCTATAACAGCAAATTTCATTTAGTGTGTGAACGTTTGACTTTCATACTTTCTTTCTCAAGGTTATCGTTTATAATAAATAATAATAATAACGGTATTTATAATGCGAAAATTTCGAAAATATGAACATGATATTAATGTGTGGCGAGCGAGTGTGCATCCTGACACAGAATATAAATACATGAAGGAATGTAAACAGGCACACATGCAAAACCTTTTGACGAGACCGAGCAATGTTGAACCTATTTTGAGCATATACTTTTTTTTCAAGAAAGAAAACATTGTTTTCAGTGGCAGACTCTCTCGGAAAGAATTCTAGACGGGCGAAAAGTGTCACGGTCTCCTGCCATTAAAGACCATCATTTAGGTGGCTGCAGCCACCTAAATGATGGTCTTTAATGACAGGTGATCTGTCAGATGGATGGTCGCTCAAAACAGGTCCTGCTGCATACCTACTGTGTGCTTGTCTGTGATTGGGACCTTGCGACTGGAAGCCTTAAGGTCCAACATCATAGACCGGCACACATTAGCGGAAGTTTCCACTTGCCAAGAGCTAAGTGCAGTAAAAGAACCTTTCGAGCAGTGAACTGACCACTTTCCTCACTGTGCGTACACTTTCATTTTCCTTATCAGCCGAACACGTAGCGTGATAAACGTTCCACGTAAAGGCGCCCGTCATGTTGTATAATACCGTCCACACTAAGATTTCTTCGCGTGAACCCCTCGCGCGCCCGGTACAAGCTCGTTGAGCTTGTACCGGGCGCGCGAGGGTTCACGCGAATAACCGGCCGGTAGTACTATATTCAATCAGCTTGACAGGCGCCTATAAAATTCTTAAGTTCATATTGAGCAACACGGGATAAACGGAAATTTCACAGCTGGCTTGACAGGAAACTGTAGCAGGAACAGAGGTTTTCAGTGTTCATTAATTAACCCCTTCGATGCCAGTGATCACGTAATGCGCGTCAAACAACACCGCATGCTGACCGACATTTGCGTAAAGAACACAATGTGACTAGAACCACACAAAAAAAGGCATAAAGAACATACTGTGGGCCAACAGGAGACATAAATCCTCATGAGGCAGCTGATCATCAGCAAAAAACCGGAAGTGACGCATTTCGACCCGAATTGATCAAAATAGCATTCAGAATCAGTCAAATAAGAAAATAGCCAAATATTGATGCTGTTGAAGTGTGCTGCAGCTCACTATGTTTTCATGTTTTATCCTGAGTGTCGAGTTACCAACACGTCATTGGCGCGCTATAAACAAACATAAACACTTCAGTGAAACGACTGATAATGAACTTGCAGCGGCACCTACAAGCAACACCCCTTAAAATTGTTCACAAGGTTTTTATTCTCTTGCAGTTTACTTAGCGGAGTGTAGAGAGAAAACGCCGGAAACATGCAAAGTGTTACATTATCTTAACTCGTTATCTTAACTCTTAACTCTATCTGCCCACGACACACCACAGCAAGATATGGCTCGACCAAGATAGTTCAAGGGTGGTGGCAGAATAGCTTGGCGCCTATAGGCGCCAAGCTATTCTGCCACCACCCTTGAACTATCATGGTCGATCTGTCTCCTGAATTGTAATGCAGTCCTCAGAGGATAACTCCAAAACGTGGATATTTCTTACCTCGTGCACAATGAGTTTCAGTGGAAAAAAAGCGTGTAGCGGCGGTGTAAAGCTTTCTAAGGATATGTCTGGAACCTGACAACTGCCACAGCTATTGTCCGTTCGCTTCCAAATTCTAAAACCAGCCTTATATGAAGCGTAAACTTAGCAAGTCGGTCTGAACAACGAGTACTTGTAAACAGATGTCCCGTTAAAAGCAACGGGTCATGTTTTCTGGCATACTATTTTGTTTTCAAAAGTATCCGATCACTGACTTAAATCCTAAAGTTAATTGATTTTTGGTTCATGTATACTTCCGGTGATAATCAGTTGCTTGTAAATTGCTGCGTCATTATTTGACAAACGACAACCAGTTTCAATCACCACGATGATTATAAGACAAGCTAAAACAATACTGAAACGATTTTCACTTAAATAACCTGCGTGTAACTTTTACCATAGGACCCCACACTCATGGCTCCCAATCTGGTCACTTGACCCGCACAAGGAAACTAATTTTGTGAAAATGTAGGCTAGTGGCGTGGCTAATCGGTGGCGTAACTCATAGTTTCGCCTATGTTGAAAATTCGCGGCCTTTCAAGTTGAAATCTCAATACCCCATACTTTTTTCTTTTTTTTTTTTTGCACAGTAGAGGGAAGCAAAATGTCGACCCTTCGACTGTCGGTAGTGTGTTTGATCGAGGTGATTCCTGCAGAGTTAATGCTTGTGATTTTAAGGGGTAACTGACGCTTGAGTTCCATTATTTAATTTATGTTTGCTCAGATAACACGACATCCGATTCTTATAGTGACAATGGAGGAAAATTGTATCTGTAATCATAACTGTAAATAATCAATGTTAACATATTCGACACGCGCCGCATTCGGATACGCGGCTTGTGCCCCTCGAATGTGTTAACACGCACTAATATCAGAGATAGATCGACCATGAGCGTTCAGGAGAAGTGTCTGACAAACTTTGCGACTTTATGCAGGCTCCACTTGGCCCATTGTATCTGATCCATTTCCCGTCATCATTCCGTCATACAGTTTCTATGCAAACAATGCTAACACGTTAACCCTCAGTTCCAAATCGAAAATGATTTTCACTTTTGTCGGGCAGGCATGGAAACACTAACGTAGACGGGAAAAAATAATTAACTTTTGCAAAGATTTGTTTGTAAGTTACTAGTGTTTTAACGCCGAGCAGGCGACTACATGCGCAGATCTATGAAGGGGAACTGGTTCCAAGGGTTCCACCCCCTTCCCCCCATTCACCCTCCCCCGTCCTCATTCACCCTCCCCATTCCCCCCCCATCCCCAATTCACCCTCCCTTTCCCCCCCCCCCCCCCCCCCCGTACCCCGCAAGAAAAAAGTCGTGTACATTTCTTAAATTGAATCGGTACAAGTGTTAAAGCGACAGACAGACTTGTGCTCCGCCCCCCCCCCCCCCCAACCCTCCCTCTCTCTGCCCCCCTCCCCTCCTCCCCTCCTCCCCCTCCCCCCTCCCGCTTTTTGGTTTTCTGCCAACGTCTGTTCCCTGAACGCCATCTTCCTCAGGTTAAAGGTCCCAAACAAGAAAGTTTCAATCCCCACCCCCACCCCAACCCCTCCTGCGGTAACTGATCCGCCCCTGGAGTAAAACCATCTCACGACGATTTTCAAGCATTTTCAAGCATGGGACCCCGTTACCCCAATTTGGAGGCGTCCTTAATAATAATAATAATAATAATAATAATAATAATAATAATAATAATGGCATAACATTTAACCTTCAGATCATTGATGCTCTAAGCGCTTCAACGAAAACGTCCTGTCACTTGCGGGAAATGGGGCGCCAAGCTAATCTGGTGCTCACCCTTGAACTATCACGATCCACTCGGCTCCCACGAATAGATTTTCTGGTTTGAAGGGACTGATCTTTCCTTTTCCGCACAAAACTACTATTTATTCGCTGAGGAAAACTTGTTAATCAACGATAAAACATGCGAGCAGTTATTAACCCTTTTCATGCTGATACACTATTGCTTGAAATACATTTGACTATGACAGTTCAAGGGTGGTGCCAGAATAGCTTGGCGCCTGAGGCGCCAAGCTATTCTGACACCACCCTTGAACTAAACATGGTTGATCAGTCTATCTCCTAATCTGTAATGTAGCCTTCATAGAACAATAAGCAGTTTTAAAATAAAACAGCTTCAGGATTTAATGGGTTAATATAGGCAGCGCATCGAGGAAAAATCCTCGGATTTCTAGTTACGCCATAACGGCCATGTCGTCAGTTTATCTTGCTCAAGTGCTCATTGTTAGCGAGGGTTGCAGCAGACGACAAAATAGTCAGTGTGTGAAACAGTTGCTGTCATATTCTTTTAAAAACAGCACACCCAAGCACTAACCTAAAACTGCTTGTAAGAAAGATTGCTCTTGTGAGTTAAAATTGGCCCAAGTGTTAACAAAACCGTACTGTTTTATTCGGTGTTCGCCCGCCTCCCGAAAAATGCCCAATTTGTAGGCCTACTGGTTTGTGACTACGAATACCAAGAAGTATGTCTTCTTCTTCTTCTCGAACGCCGTCACACGTGGAGTTTGGCTCTACCAAGAAGTATGTTCATTCACTACACAGCAGGTGAAGGTTGACGCAACAATGTTGCCAGTTCATCAAATCGAGGTAAACTGAATTTAAATAGATGGACACCTCAGTTACGAGTTGCGAGAGATGGATCCACCATGGTAGTTTAAAGAGTCGTGCACGATAAACTTTTGCGACCATGGTAGTTAACAAATCTGTGCTGGAAGTCCTAAGACAGCCCTGCGAAGGCAACAGACTGTAAGTCGCAGTCCATTTTTGTGAAAGATAAATTTTCTTTGTATTACAATTTACAAAAATGAACTCATCGTCTTTTGCCTTCACATGGTCCCCAATGCGCAAAAGGCCATCGGGCCGACGTCGGCCCGATGGCCTTTGCGCACTGGGTCAGTAGAAAGACACAGACTTGCACAAAATCATCGACCAGTGAGAGGAACCGCATCACGGTTTTTGTAATTTCGATTATCAGAGTTGTAGTTGTGACTGTGACATGACATCCGATCGGTCATCTTGAGAAAGCGAAAAATGCTAATTTTTCATGGTGGCAATGCATGCTTGAAAATCGCTTTGCCGCGAAAATACTCTACTCGATCAACAGACTTTGTTCGGAAACCAAAAGTAAGTTTTAAAAAAATGCATGAGTTTCGACGAAAACAGTGGATTAAAAGCCAGGACAAACATGCGATATCGCATGTTTGTCCTGGCTCTTAATCCACTGTTTTCCGCCGTCGAAACGCGGACTACGTGCAATTTTGACCTAGTGATGATTTCCGGAAGTTGTCTGTTCCTCTATGCCGGGTCTGCTTATATACTAAAACTATTTACATTTCAAAATAATCCTTTGATTATTGCATAACATTTGAAGGACTCCGCTGGTTTAACTGGGAATAAACTAGACTGATTAGCTTTAAGAGTGATACGTAAAACTAAAGCTCATTTTCTACGGCGCTGAATGACATGCCTATTCTTGGCAGATGGATTATGGGTAATGACGCCCTCGGTGTGGATCAAACGCGAATTGTGTCCGTTACACTATGCTTGTGACGTAAGCGTACATCTTCACTGCTCACGGCCACAAATTGGTTTGACTGTGTTTCAATAACTTTCATCTGTTCTTACGTTATCAGGCTCTTCTAGCCGGACAGCCAGGCCAAGGTAGAAGTACCTGGTGTCAGCTGCGAGAGTCAGAACTTTGTCCTGTGCCAGCCACTAAGCAAGGTGCTCCGCTGTAGCGGAGCACCTTGTTTAGTGGCTGGTGCAGGACTAAGCTCACTCATGCAACTAACCCAGTAATAATAATAATAATAATAATAATAATTAATAATAATAATAATTACGGTATTTGTAATGCGCTTATCTTATATTAATTATAACTCTAAGCGCGCACTCACAACTCGTGCACGCATGCGCACGCTTTAGACAATGACTCACGTACCACAAATAGTGAAATACATTACGACGGTCAGCTTGCGGTGGGGAGTGTGGTGATATAGTGCTAAAACTGTTGAAAGAGGTGAGTTTTGAGGGCGGACTGGAAGGAGGAGAGAGAGTGTTTCTGACGGAGAGAGAGTGGGAGAGTGTTCCAGGTGGATGGACCGTAGACGGAGAAGAAGCGGGGGCCGAAAGTGTTGAGTTTGGTGCGAGGGATGTGGAGGCGGAGAGGGTCGGAGGCAGAGCGGAGGGAGCGGGAAGGTGTGTAGGGGTGAAGTAAGTTGGCGAGATAGGCAGGAGCGTAGTTGTTCAGGGATTTGTAGCAGAGAGACAGAATTTTGTATTGGATGCGTTGGGGGATGGGGAGCCAGTGAAGGAGTTTGAGCAGGGGTGTGATGTGGTCGGATTTTTTCTTTCTGAGGACGAGGCGGGCAGGTTTGTTCTGGACGCGTTGGAGAGTGAAAGTGGTAGAGTGAGGGAGGCCGGAAAGGAGAGAGTTGCAGTAGTCGATGCGAGATAAGATGAGAGAGACAGCAAGTTTGGTGGCAGCTTCGGTAGTGAGGTATTTTCTGATCTGACTGATGCGGCGGAGGTGGAAATAGCATGCCTGGGCCGTGGCGGAGACGAAGCTGGTCATGGACAGAGAGGAATCAAGGATAACGCCGAGGTTCTTGGCCGAGTCAGAGAGGGAGATGGGGTGCTATCGAGTTGAAGGTGGAGAGAGGGAGGAAGCTGGGAGAGTTTCTGGCGAGTGCCTACCAGCATGGCTTCCGTTTTGTCGTCGTTCAGTTTATGTATGTCCAGTGCCTGTGAAGGCGGACTAGAAACGCAGGCCTGGGCTGAAAGATGAGAAGTTCTGATGTATTGTTATAAAAATAGACCAGAACTACTAACTTTTTCTGCCCGCGATACACCACAGCAAGATATGGCTCGACCAAGATAGTTCAAGGGTGGTGGCAAGACGAAATAGTTTGGCGCCTACAGGCGCTAAACTATTCTGCCACCACCCTTGAACTATCATGGTCGATCTGTCTCCTGATTTGTAATGCAGTCCTCAGAGGATAACTCCAAAATGTGGGTATTTCGTACGCCGGGCACAATGAGTTAAATTTTACCAAGCCGACGTTTTTAGTCTGCCGAAAAACAGTAGTTGTCAGTGTGGTAAAGTCCAAATACATTGTATCGTGAAGAAGACTCACTATGATCACATCTTTACAACGCAGAAGCGCTCACTGATTTTTCTACTTTTGCTCGGTGAGCCTTCCATCAGCAAAAAGTACTTGAAAACTGTATTTGTGAAACGTATTTAAACTTCCCCTATGTCAAATAACTAAAGTTTTTAGTGACAAGATCACATGCACAATGGCATCACTAGAAGCTTACTGATTTCTTCCCACTTTTTCTCGGTGAAATTTTCCAGCAACAAGAAGTACTTGAAAGTTGTAATTGTGAAACGCATTTAAACAGCCCCTAAGTGAGGTACATATTAATTTTAGAAAATTCTCGGCTTGACCTTCTGAACAAAATGGACTGCCACCAATATGGTTGAAGAAGCACGTTATATGTCTGCGTATCTGAGATTTTGGATATCACGATCAGGGATGGATGACAACACGTCAGTGGATAGGAGGGGAAGGCGAAAAGGTTTATTTGGCTGACATTATTTTGTTTCAAGAAAGGAAATAAAGCAAAAACAGCAGGTAAACTATAGCGTTCAGTCTCAACCGTGTGGGTGGCGATTGCGTTAGCTTGGTGGCCGCTGGTTTTTAACAGTATCAATGACCTTCTCTTACGAGAAACAGAAATGAATCAAACTGACCCAACCCCAAACAAGAGGCATAGACCCTCATGAGCCCCTGCGGATGCAGGCGCTCATGAGGATCTATGCCTCTTGCAGATGGAACATATCGGCTGTTTTTGACAGCATGGGCGACTCTCTCCAGACGTAGGCATATCTTGATAACGGGCTCCTGTGCAGTCTCTCTATAGATAACGCAGGTACAATGTTTTTGGGTGGAGCCCGGCAGCATGGGGTTTATGTGAAATAATTATATTTTGTAACTACCGGTGTCTTTCCGTATAAATGTGTGCCGGTCTGTTATTCTGCACCTTACGGCTCTAAGCTAATATGTCTAAAATCACAGCCTAGCACACAAAGTCGGGGGAGTGGGAGGTGTCATCTTTAATGGAAGACGTGAGGGAGTTCCTGGTAGGGGGGATAACCCCATAAATTACCAGGAACATGTCTTTTAGAAAAGGTTCGCTTGTTCGAACCGGCGAAATGTCGAAATCGTGGCAAGTCATTTTGAGCCACAAAATTCGCACTTCACATTTAAGGACAAGCATTTTGCTGCATTGAAAATTATGATAATTTTTATAATAGTAATAATGCCTATTTATAGAGCGATTAACTCATTCTACCCCAGACACACCACAGGAAGATAAGGATCGACCATGATAGTTCAAGGGTGATGCCAGAATAGCTTGGCGCCCATAGGCGCCAAGCTATTCTGGCATCACCCTTGAACTATCATGGTCGATCTGTGTCCTGCACTGCAAAGCAGTCTTCAGAGGACAACGGCAAAATTTAAGGATTTCGGTGTTGGGGTAGAATGAGTTAACCTAAAATGAGCTCGAAACGCTTGAAATTTAAACCGACAAACAGGTACACAAAGTAATCCAAGTGTTTCGAAATCACAAATAAAACCAACGTTCCTCACAAAGTAAGAAAGAATAAAATTAAAATATGCATAAAATAAAGAAAATTATATTAAAAAAATCAAGGAGAAACAATAACAAACAACAGCATAAGAATAAATAAATAAATAAATAAATAAATAAATAAATAAGGACTTCACGAGTCATGTTCCTTGCAGTATTCTATTGGCGTCGTTCATCGCCATCATGTTGACAGTTCGTTCGTTTCGTTTCCTGCGGTAGTTTTACTGTTGATTACAAAACGGAAATGATCGGTGATTGGTGCGAAACTAAGCCTGCGGCGTCTCCATGGCCAAGCAGATTACTTCAGCTGCAGACGGAATCACTTCCTGACTTCTATTCCAGGTCGTGGTTGTGGATAATAGACCGGCCATGGTATTTCAAGGGTAATGCCTGATTGGATTGGTGCCTGGAAGGCGCCAAACCGGCAATCAGGCACTATCCTTGAACTATGATATCCAATCTTGTTCCTACTGTTGGAGCGCCAAGCAAAAGGCAAGCTTTGAATGGTGCAGTCTTTATGGTTTATTTTCAGTTACTAATTTGGTACCATTTTTTACCGATTCATCATAACTAATATGGTTTGCCGGTTGGTACTTAAACAGGGAAATCTGTGTAAAGTATCATTACAAAATACTGTTGTGGAAGATCGTGGAAAATAGTGTTGCGTGTTATTTCTGTTACTCTCGTTATCCAGTATTATGGAGCCATTCAGCTCTGTTCCTTGAGAACCGCCTCGATGTACTTTTACTCCGATCCGTTTTAACCCGTTCACTGCCGAGAAAAGGTGAACACGATCCAACTGCATGAGACATAGATCCTCATGAGCCCCCACGACAGCGGGGGGCTCATGAGTATCTATGCCTGTCGCTGAAGACAATTTGTATTCATGTTTCTTGGACGGTTTTGGCTTTGCTCGTTGCATGAACAAAGATTTCAGAAACAAAAATGTACTGGTACAGTGACAGGGCAGGGGTTAAGTAGACAAATTGTATGTTTTCTTTTGGGGGGAGTGTTTTAATTAGTTTCGTAATTTTCTAAATTATTTTTTCAGTGATTTAGCCTTACCTTTCTTTAATATGAACTTTACGCCAAGATTTAATAAAAAAAAACAAAAAACAATTACATGATTTTTCTGCTTCGTAAGGTTTTAATTAGTTTGGTTTGGTATATTTCTAAATTAAAATATTCCAGAGCGATTTGCTTGGAGTCTTTTATCAGTTGGTCGACCTCGAAAATTTAGGGGTGGTGCGCGTCTGAATATCCAATCCGAACTGAAAGTGTTAATGTTGTGCTATGTTGTGATTTTTCAACAGGCACATCCGGACAGTTATTGAGACCACAAGAAACACCTTGATGTAATACACGCTGCAGGAGAAAAGCTGAAAATTGTCACAGCGACCTGTGATTTTTACAAGCTGTTGCCTTTGCTACATTTACCGAGCAGTCCTGCAGCCACAAAAGTCAGTGCCAGCCAAATTAATCTCAAGGCAAGGACAAAAGATCGGCGGTGCAACACGGGGGAGGTAGATAGAAAAGGGAGAAAAAAAAAAAGAGCGTAACTCGTTAAAATATCCTGTGAGAGCAGTTTACAGTTGCTGTTTGTAAAATGACATTTATATTACTCACTTGTGCGTGCAGCCACTGGTGCCATAACACTATCGGTATCCCCATAAGCAAGGGGGTTAATACACAAAGCAGAAGGTCTAAATCCCCAAATTTGTGGTTTATCCTGAGCACTGTACTTGCAGCTCGGAAGATATATATCGACCATGATAGTTCAAGGGTGGTGTCCAAAAAGCTTGGCGCCTGAAGGCCTCAATCTTTTCTGGCACCATCCTTGAACTATCAGTTTCGATCATTACCTGTTGTAGCCGCTGTGTCAGCGATCAATGCATTAATAGGTCAACAGGCGCCACGTTTCTGGCACCACCCTTGAACTATCCTGGTCGATCATTTCAGGGCTGAGTGCGTTTAACGGTTTATGAATATTAATAACACCCGGCAAAACACTATGCTATGCGGAAGCGTGATCCTGTCTTTTTTTCCTTCCCTGCCTGGTCCGCAACAACGGGGAAAGACTTGCTTCCAATCAGCGCACGTTTCACGGGGGGAGAAAGACTTGCTTCCAATCAGCGCACGTTTCACGGGGGGGGGGGGAGGGGGAGAAGACTTGCTTCCAATCAGCGCACGTTTCACGGGGTGGGGAGGGGGGGGGGGGGAGAGACTTGCTTCCAATCAGCGCACGTTTCACGGGGGAGAAGACTTGCTTCCAATCAGCGCACGTTTCACGGGGGGGGGGGGGGAAAGACTTGCTTCCAATCAGCGCGACGGGGGTTGTCAGCGACGGGGGGGGGGGGGGAAGACTTGCTTCCAATCAGCGCACGTTTCACGGGGGGGGGGGGGGGAAAGACTTGCTTCCAATCAGCGCACGTTTCACGGGGAAAGACTTGCTTCCAATCAGCGCACGTTTCACGGGGGGGGGGGGAAAGACTTGCTTCCAATCAGCGCACGTTTCACGGGGAAAGACTTGCTTCCAATCAGCGCACGTTTCACGGGGGGGGGGGGGGGGGAGAAAGACTTGCTTCCAATCAGCGCACGTTTCATGGGGAAAGACTTGCTTCCAATCAGCGCACGTTTCACGGAGGGGGGGGGGGAAGACTTGCTTCCAATCAGCGCACGTTTCACGGGGAAAGACTTGCTTCCAATCAGCGCACGTTTCACCGGGGGGGGGGGGGGGGGGAAAGACTTGCTTCCAATCAGCGCACGTTTCACGGGGAAAGACTTGCTTCCAATCAGCGCACGTTTCACGGGGGGGGGGGGGGGGGGGGGAAAGACTTGCTTCCAATCAGCGCACGTTTCACGGGGAAAGACTTGCTTCCAATCAGCGCACGTTTCACGGGGGGGGGGGGGGGGGGAAGACTTGCTTCCAATCAGCGCACGTTTCACGGGGAAAGACTTGCTTCCAATCAGCGCACGTTTCACGGGGGGGGGGGGGGGGTAGAAAGACTTGCTTCCAATCAGCGCACGTTTCACGGGGAAAGACTTGCTTCCAATCAGCGCACGTTTCACGGGGGGGGGGGGGGGGGGAGAAAGACTTGTTCCAATCAGCGCACGTTTCACGGGGGGGGGGGGGGAAGACTTGCTTCCAATCAGCGCACGTTTCACGGGGAAAGACTTGCTTCCAATCAGCGCACGTTTCACGGGGGGGGGGGGGGGGGGGGGTGGGGGGAAGACTTGCTTCCAATCATCGCACGTTTCAAATCATTTCCCAGTACGCCAAAGATCCTCGGACCGCCGCAGTTGGCCTGAGAATGACTGTGCTCGGACCCACTGCGGCTGACGTCCGCCTCGGCGATTTCATGATCACTGACACACTGCAACAAGATGATGATCGACCATGATAGTTCAAGGGTAGTGTCGAGAAAAGCTTGGCGCCAAGCCTTTTGGCACCACCCTTGAACTATCATGGTTGATGTAGCTTCCGAGCTGCAACATAACAGTGCTCAAACATAAAGCTCACACATCTGGGGGGTTGATTTCTTGCTGTTAGAAAAGAGTTTAAGCTGTCACTGTGACGGCCGGGGCGTCTGGATGGGACAAGGCACAAAACGCTTTCAAATTAAAGATCGACCCCGAGTAGAGAAAGGTACTGCTAGCCTATGCAAATTAAACCCCGGTCGGTCTCAAAAGGGGAAACGTTTCCTGATGTGTGTTTTGTTTAAAGCTACCTTCTGCGGGCAATAAAGAAGTAGCGGCCTACGGCTGGCGGCTCCAGGTCAAAGCACACAGTGGGCCTCCCTTGCAGTCCCATCTGTTAAAATGCCTTAGCCTTAGTCTGTCCCAGTCATCCCCTAATTTTTCAATCCCCTAAACAACACTACTGCCCACTTACTGCGCATTTGCCATGCACAAAATAAAAATGAATAAATAAATAAAATATAAGGACATCAGCCGTCTCATTTCCTGGTTATCAACATGATTCTGTACCAACCCTACATCCAAGCGCAGCCAAAACGTTTACACACCTCAAATCACCATCCACTTGACAACTCAAACTAGGCCAAAAAGAGTCTGCTGGTTAAGCCAAGGCTGGTATGAATCAAAGCAACCAGACATGTCTCTTCTCATCTATCAAGAGATTTTAAGCAAAGTCCAGCATACTGCCTCTGTACAAAATACCAAAGAAGGCAGAAGATTATTATTATTTTTTTTTTTTAAAACCACCGGTCCTTGCACTGCCTCACCTACCTCATTTGAATATGTAATGTGACCTGCAGCCGCCGCGAGACATAAAAAGCAATTGACCTGTTCCCACAAAAAGGACCATAAGTCGGAAATTTTGAGTTTTGAGATATTTACACCATTTCAATCTACTAGCAATACAAATTAATTTAATGCAAAAACTATTGTTGTAGACCTGTTTTTAAGCGAGAAACATGCATTTAAAGTCGATCACTTAAACTGACCCAAATGACCCCCTGCACTCTTTTCGTCCTGTAGCTCCATTCGGCGGAGCGCGACTTAAGGTGCCTTTCGTGGGAACAGGTCACCTTGAGTGGCGGGCCGGCGAGGTCCGCCCAGCCAAGGTTTTCTTGCAGTGCGTGTGTTTTGGGCTATGTTTAGTGCTGAACGTGTCATTGCAAGCCATTACATGCTCGCCGGATCCAGAAATGAACTCTTAACCCCTATCATACTGAGGCTAAAAGCTTCACATTTGTACACTGCCATATGCAAGCTACATTATAGTACTTACAGATAAGGATTTAGACCAATGGCTTTAGTTCAAGGGTGGTGCCAGAATAGCTTGGCGCCTAGAGGCGCCAAGCTATTCTGGCACTACCCTTGAAATATTTTAGTCACACTTATTTCACTCAATGGTGTATTCCGAATGATTAGGGTTAACTTAACAGAATTACTAGTGGAGTGCATAACACACAAAAGTTATTTAGTAGGCAAAGAGTTAATAGTTTGCATTACAGTTCCTTTATAAACGCTGTGAGTATGTATTACAATAATGCTGCACAAAAGGACTAACTTTGGTATGAAGGTCGCAATATGAAAGACTTTCAGTCTGCTCTTTTTTTCCTCCTTCGTACGCGAAAGAGTTCCATCAAAGCGTACCAGGGACAGTAGAAAACGTATGTTAACCCTGTAGGTTTTGGTTGCGGTTTTTAGTCGCGATGATTCCTGCATGAATCATCGCGACTAAAACCGCTACCGACAGCCAAAGGGTTAAGTGTACCTACTCACATGGATGGTGAAAAGAAGGTTAAAAAAAGAGAGACTCAGTTGGAGTTGGGCGCCAAGCTATTCTGGCATCACCCTTGAACTACTCATGGTCGATCTGTGTCCTGCACTAGAGTGCAGTCTTCAGAGGACACCGGGAAAATTTTGGGATTTCGGTGTTGGGGTAGAATGAGTTAACTCAAAAATGTATCCCAGTAGAAGGTACCGCCTACGTTGATCCTGACTTGCTATCTGTTCAAAATCCAGCGCAGCACATAAGTGTAATCAGACGCATCATGTGACAGCAGACGTGTGAACTTGTAGCGCGGTTCTGGAACAAGGACATTTAAATACAATATTCATTTACGAGAACCTCGGTTTGGAATCCTTCCAGAAAACGTGTACCTGCCAGGAAACTGTTTCTAGAGACGACAAACAGGCTTGACAGTCGATCAGTCATTAATCGCGATCAATCTCAATGAGGCTCAGGACTCCCTGTAAGCTGCAGCGGGCCATGAGCAAGAATTTATTTGATATATTGCATAGATTCTCAAGAACTCCCGCAAGCTGTCGAATGGTGGTGGGGAGGGGGGGGGGGGGGAATCATGAGAGAAAATGAATCTTGCTGAACCGCTTCATTTGCATTTATTTGCATTAGGTATCAACCAGGTTAACATAATCGAGAAGTCCTGCATCCTCATAATGCCGCGTAACCGGATGCGGCACGTCTCGAATGAGTTAACGCGTTGATCCCTGAGGCCGAAATTCCCAGCTTTTAAGAGTCGTTCTCTGAAGACTACAACAGACGATTAAAAGAATCATTCTGACCCGGAATCAAAGCGTTACTTTCAGGTAGGTCTACATACCGGCTGTATCTCACAGCTATCTTCAGCCTACTGAGGCCGGGGTTCGAAGAGGTGGTGGAGGAATACATCACTCATCAGGCTTCAGTTGCAAGAGTGAGCTTAGTTGTGCGCCAGCCACTATGGAAGGTGTCCCGCTATAGCGGAGCACCTTGCTTAGTGGCTGGAGCAGGACTAAGCTCGCTCCTGCAACTGGTCCCAGTAGGAGACAACCTGACCATGATCGTTCAAGGCTAGGGTGGTGTCAGAATAGTTTGGCGCAAACAGGTACCCTGGCACTATTCATGGACTATCGTGGTCGATCGGTAATTTGTTGCAATATGTCATGGCCGAATGCGTGGTCTCCGACTGCGAAGTGACTTGGTAACTGACAGGCCGGGCTGCGAGACGGCAGGGCTCCCCAGGAGCCAGTGTGGTCATTCCTTTTGTGCCGCCAGCGCCTGGTGACAAAGTGCGAAGCCGCCAGTCTCACCGGGGACACACACACACACACACACACACACACACACACACACACACACACACACACGCGCGCGCGCGCGCATACACACACACACACACGCGCGCGCGCGCGCGCGTGCACGTAGGCCCTACAGGCCAAAACAACAATTGTCTTGAGGCTGACATTGTATGCAATGGTAAACCTGATGTACAAGTCTTCTAATATCCCTGGAAGATTAAGAACACAAAATAGTGTTTTAGAAGAGTCAGGAGTTACGATGCACGGTGTCGTTTGTCAAACATGGTCTTTCAGATACACGATGTTTTTAACAGGTCCACGGTGTTTCCGAAGGCGAAGGAATTCTTGAATAGGTACGATGTGTTTTGGACACAGACTGTCGGGAAACTGCTTTGACTGTACAGAAGACGGAAAAGTGCAACACTGACTCGGATATTCAGTGAAATCTATACTGACGAGCAAAAGAAATGCGATATTGTTCTTTTAATCATCGGAAACACTTCAGTGCCTCCGAGGATTCCAAAAATTGTTGCATTTCTTTTGCTCGTCAATATAATTATGTCCATTTACACAGTGCAGCAACATCCATAAAGAACAAGTTTGTGGCGCTTGTTGTGGATACTGACTTGCTATGAATTGCTAATGATAATTGTTTCAGACGACTGCCATTAATAGCAAAGAGAGAACACGTATACCGTCAGGTTGATGAGTCATCAGTCAAAGTTTACCACGGTCCTTCTGACAAGAGTAGCAACAATTATGGAGAAAGATATGTCATGTTTAACTTCTGGTTTTCGGCTCTTATTCTATCTTTGACCAACGTAAGAAAAAAACAATAATGATAGTTTTTACCAGTCAGTGTGATCACCGTGACTCGGCACATACAACAACAAAAATACATTGATTTACAAGGAGCAGAAAACTCTCTCTCTCTCTCTCTCTCTCTCTCTCTCTCTCTCTCTCTCTCTCTCTCTCTCTCTCTCTCTCTCTCTCTCTCTCTCTCTCTCTCTCTCTCTCTCTCTCTCTCTCACTCACACACACACACACACACACACACATGATGAGCCGGCAGACAAAATGGTCTTTACGTATATGCAACAGAGAAAAGGTGAGTTTTAAGTTTGGATTTGAAAATGGAAAGAGATGATGAGTGACGCACATCAGCTGGGAGAGCGTTCCATGTAATGGGACCAAAATACGAAAATGCACGATGACCTTGAGTGACCTTATTACGTCTAAGGATACGGAAAACACGAGTGTCTGAAGCAGAGCGTAGTGAGCGGGACGGTGTATACAGCTGGACAAGATCAGACAAGTATGGAGGGGCAGAACCAGAGATGATGTTGAAACAAATAAAACAGACTTTATACTGAATTCTGTATGAAACTGGCAGCCAGTGCAAATCAGCTAGTAGAGGCATAATGTGTTCACGTTTCGGTACACGAAAAATCAGAAGTGCAGCACAGTTCATCACTGGATTTGGTCAAGAAGATTTTGCGGAACACCGGACAAAAGAGAATTGCAATAGTCTATTCGGGACAGCACAAGAGAGGTAACAAGTGTTTTGGTAACTTCAACAGTCATATATTCATTAAACATGATATTCATTAAATTCATTAAAAATTTAGTCATTTCATGTATTGACTGGAGGGCCATTCACGTATTTCCTAAACGGTTTAGGAAATTCATGAATTTCCCGAATTCAAGGATTGACTTAAGATATATACCGCGTATATTGTGCAGAACTGACAACTTCCTAAGACATCCACTCGGCGCGAGGTGCTGCTTGTATTGCGTAGTGATGTGTTGAGTCCCAGGACAGACATGGTGGGAAGATCAAGCACCTTGCTTCACGTGCTGTCGCTGCTCGTGACCTGCTTCCTGGTGCAATGTGCGGCCTCCAACAGGGTGAGAGTTACTTTGATTTTCTAACGCACACTGGTTACCTCTCTCGGTCCACTATGCAGGATTCTACGTGGCGGAACAAAGGCGGTGACTAGTGTGGTTGTGCATGGTGTGTGCCTATGCATGACTATATACTGACGAGCAAAGGAAATGCGACCTGTTTTAAATCATCAACCAAAAATGTTATGTTTTCGATGATTTCAGTATAGTTGGCGGATTTTCAGTCTTAAATTTGAAAGCCAGATATATTTAATATATGTTTGACCTGTCCCGCAGCTGCAATTAAATAACAAATCTAAATGTTGTTTTTGTTGCTCAGCTACCCCAAGATGTGTTACCTCCTGCCTTTCGTCCACAATTATGACGACTTCCAGAATGTGACCATTTGTTCTTGCCGTTGTGTGATTTGGAAAGTTGTGTTTGTGAAGTTCATCCGAATATCTTTACTGTCTACAGGATAAGACACACGTTAATTGACTACGAAAATAGCCTTTTCCTTCTGAGCTATAAGTGTGTGTGTGTATATATATATATATATATATATATATATATATATATATATATCTATATATATATATATATATATATATATATATATTATATATATATATATATATATATATATATATATATATTCTTTCTTTCTTTCTTCTTTCTTTCTTCTTCTTTCTTTATTTTTAACAAAGATTTCTGAGAATGCTGTGCTAAAGCCATGACTGAAATTCCTACTGCTCTATGTAGTAGGTGTTCAGTGGAGGGCTCAAAAGATTTTGTGAGCGATGCAGTCATAAAAAGGGCAGCTGATGTCCTGATGACACAATGCAAGCTTACCAGCCTGGAATTCCATGGCTTTAGCACAGCATTCTCAGAATTTAATGAAAAATTACGTCCCTTGGAGCTAATCTGATTGAGTGCATTTTTTGGCTTTGGGCGACGCCTTTGTTAAAAATAAAGAATAATTGCACCACAAAATTGCCTAGGTGTTGCCTTTTCAAAATTAGTTAGTCTTCTTCCACTGCAACACCTCATAAAGCTTTAGGGACGCAATCCGCGCTGTACTAGTGGTGCTACCAGTAAATTCTGGAGGCGGCTTCTAGTACATGCGTTGTGTTTGCAATTTCAGTGAGTCCGAAATAGCTCAGGCGGTTAAACGTCGGAGCAGGAGAGCGAAGGGAATCGCCGGGTCGTGGGTTCGAATCCCGTCCCGGTAGCTGGACTCACAATCCAGGGTGGAAAAACGGATTTGTTCATTAGCCGGATTTCCGTTGAAAGGTCCTGGTAAATCAAAGTGGCACAGTTGGAGTGCGCCTGAGTTGATCAGTGTTCAGGTCGTACTCCATAGGCAATAGATTTCCCTGTCCCCCATCGGTGCCCGTCAGGGCCGTCCATGATCACCTCGGTGCTGTGGACGTTAAACCCGAACGAACTAACTAACTTCAGGTTACGCCGCATGCCTACTTGAAGAGCCGCCCTTTGGGCGAAACCGGTCATAGGAGGCAAAAACTTTAAATCTACTCAGCAGGTCCAATATCTGTTTGGGAATATTTTCTAGCATCCCTCCTCGGGGGGGGGGGGGGGGACTGGATATTCTCCAGCGGATGGCGGGGCGCCTGGGGGTAGTCCCTACTGCTCTATGTAGTAGGTGTTTAGTGGAAGGCTCAAAAGATCTTGTGAGCGATGCAGTTATAAAAAGGGCAGCTGATGTCCTTATGACACAATGCAAGCTTACCAGCCTGGAATTCCATGGCTTTAGCACAGCATTCTCAGAATTGAATGAAAAAAAAAATATATTCTTTACTTTTAACAAAGGCGTCGCCCAAAGCCAAAAAAATGCACTCAATCAGAGTAATCTAAAAGGGACGTAATGTTTCATTAAATTCTGAGAATGCTGTGCTAATGCCATGGGATTCCAGGCTGGTAAGCTTGCATTGTGTCATAAAGACATCAGCTTAATAGATCTTTTGAGCCTTCCACTGAACACCTATTAAATAAAGCAATAGGGACTACCCCCAGGCGCCCGCCACCCGCTGGAGAATATCCAGTCCTCCCCCCGAGGGGGGAAGATAGAAAATATTCCGAAATAGATATTGGACCTGCTGAGTAGATTTAAAGTTTTTGCCGCCTACAACTGGTTTCGCCCCAAAAGGGGGGTGGGGGGCTCTTCAGGTAGGCATACGGTGTAACCTGAATTCATTTCATTTTCTTCATTTTAAGGTCCCGCTGGCACAAAAGTGATCGGGGACCATGTGTAACCTGAAATTGCAAACACAGCGCATGTACCAGAAGCCGCCTCCAGAATGTACTGGTAGCATCACTAATACAAAGTGGATTGCATCCCTAAAGCTTTATGAGGTGTTGCAGTGGAAGAAGGCAGACTAATTTTGAAAAGGCAACACCTAGGCAATTTTGTGGTACAATTATTCTTTACTTTTAACAAAGGCGTCGCCCAACGCCAAAAAAATGCACTCAGAGTAACTCCAAGGGACGTAATTTTTCATTAAATTCTGAGAAAGCCATTCTATTGCTTTATGTAAAAGGTGTTCAGTGGAAGGCTCAAAAGATCTAATAAGCGATGCAGTCACAAAAAGGACAGCTGATGTCCTGATGACACAATGCAAGCTTACCGGCCTGGAATCCCATGGCATCAGCACAGGATTCTCAGAATTTAATGAAAAATTATATATATATATATATATATATATATATATATATATATATATATATATATATATATATATATATATATATATATTATATATATATATATATATATATATATATATATATATATATATACAAAAATCCATTTACAGTTGTTGGGAGTTGCGTTTATATTTCAACATGTCAAATTTTCGCCATCTCTGCGAGGGCTTCATCACGAGGAAATTTTACATGTTGAAATAAAAACGTAACTCCAGAACAACTTCGTGTAAATCGATTCTCGTTTTCTTCCAGTATCTTTTCGATTTCATCGTAGCTTGAATCCTTTTAGGAGCGTGTGGTGCCAGCAATCCTGGACGCATTACACACACACACACACACACACACACACACACACACACACACACACACACACACACACACACACACACACACACACACACACACACACTGACGGATATGCTCTTTACTGTGCAGCCTAAAACCGATGAGGAGAGAACACTGGAGCAGAAAGTCCTTCTGTACAATGCCTGGAAGGAGTGCCACAAAATGATAAATGACACGGTCTTTCCTACAGATGGTTAGTTCTCTGTATGTTTTTCTTACACGACCTCGACCCTGCTCCGATCCTATTCTCTCCTCTCTCTTTGTGTTATGATCAGTTAGGGTCTTCTAATCGGGAGTCGGACACCGCTTTTAGTTTTACGCAAATAAGTGCGTGTAGATTTCTCAGTGCCATATGTTTTTATATCAAGCCATCAGTGCGTCCATTTTACCATGTAATAGTCAATAAAATGTGTTCTATGAAACTAGGAGGCGTGAAAACGGTATATACTTCTCAAGCACCCCCACCCCCACCCCCTCCTTCACCGCGAGTCGGACGGGGGGGGGGGGTGGGGGGGGGGGGGGGGGGGGGGGTCGCACGTAGGGCAGCTTACCAAACATAGCATATAAACAATAATATTTTAGCTGTTTTGGGGTTGTCGTTGTTGTTTTATTTTTAAATGAATACTACCAGATTCCGGATTAAAAATGAAAAAAAAAAAATCGTATTGTGGACTCGGAATCTAACTTTGACTGACTGGTAATTTTCGACGCGCGTCGCGCCGTCGAAAATTACCAGTCAGTCAAAGTTAGATTCTGAGTTTATAATACGATTTAGTCGTACAGTCATGATGTTTGTGTCGGCCTTTTGTTTTATTTTCATTTTGTCTCATATTCTCTTATTTATCGATTTGTTTTGCTGTGTGTCAGGTGTGTACTGCAACATGACGTTTGACAATATTCTCTGCTGGCCGTATACACGGGCTGGAACGCTGGCACAACTGCCCTGTCCGGGATTCGTGGAGCGATTCAACCCTGAAGGTCAGTTTAAGACGCACACTGGTTATCATTTGTTGTCTTGTTCGAGTCACTACCGCCACGAGGGAGGCAACCAGTGTATTCAAGACGATGTTCATGGAAAGTACTGCAAGACGCCAGGGGTTGATCAGGGAAAGGTTCCAGGGGTTCCGCCCCTCCCCCCCCCCCCCCCCCCACCAACCCTGCTTTTCAATATTTTGGCGGGTGTCGAGAAGTTGGAAGAGGAGGCACCCCTCCCTCCCCCCCCCCTCCCCCTAACCTTTCTTTACTTTTTTTTAAAATTATTATTATTAAAGATTCGGCCACTGGCAAGGTTTGGCGTCAGGAGGCCCTAAATTGAGTCAGGTTGAAGTTCTCAAACAAAACGTTGGAACCCACCCCCCCTCCCCCCCCCCCCCCACCCCCATTTCTCCCCAACTCCTCAGGTGACTGATTCGCACCCGCACATAGTATAAAAAAAAAAACTTTGAGATTTGTTCATTCTGTATAGTCAACTGCCTTTTATCGCGAAGTGTGCAGGCAACTGGTCGTGTAAATGGAGACAGGAGCTATCATGTAGCCACTGCCTTGCCACTGTAATGTAACCCTTGCCTTGCCACTGGACGCTTTTTCGCTTCTGAAATCTATGTCCTTTCAACGACCAAAAATCCACGACCGTCCAATGAACATAGGTACAAATTGGTCTCAGAAAAAGGCATAGATCCTCATGAGCCCCCGCACTTACGGGGGCTCATGAGGATCTATACCTCTTGCAGTAACATCCGATTTACCTTTTTCTCGGTAGTGCATGAGATAAAACATCTTTGCCAAATAATAATAATAATAATACCGTTATTATATAGGCGCTTTTTCTCAATTTTGGGGAAATCGACTCAAAGCGCCGCGCCTGAAACCCAACACACACACTCACGAAACAGACACGGATTTACGCCATTTAAGACAAACACAGTACAAGACAAACGAAGGGCCAGTCAGCTACTGAAGTTACAGAGATTTTTGATCGCTTGTATTTGAAATTTGTAAAGTGGCCTGAGACCGGTACCAAAGTGTGGGGGGTGGAAGAACCGGAGTACCCGGAGAAAGAACCCCCGACGGTTCGCCCGAATTAACGGTGACACTTACCAGAGGAGAAAAGTCCAACGCCGGAACCCGGTATCGAATCGCTCACCTTTGGAATTGGTGGCAGGCGCCTTAACCACTGCGCCACGGACCGCCCCGCCAAAGTGGTCAATGCGGAGACAGTGGACGAGGAAACGCAATAAGTGAACATAAAAATACAGTAAAATAACCAGTAAGAAAGAAATACACGTTCGGTAGCAATAAAGACGCAATTGTTTCCTGCTTATTCATTACATGCAGATTGACAGTCAGTGTTTTGGTGTGGATTTAGTAAACTAATTGCAAAACTGGAACAAATGCCAACCTCACTAGAGAAGTTTATTTGTTTGTTGATGGGTTGGTTGGTCAGTTTGTGTGTTGTTGCTTGTTTGTTTGTTTGTTTGTTTGTTTGGGTTTTTTCAGCTAATAGTTTGTTTTTACGACGACAAAGTTTGCTTTCCTGTTGGACAGAGTACGCCACCCGTGAATGTTTAAGTAACGGAATGTGGAAGGACCCCCCTCCTGATGTCAACAAGACAATGGTTGGATGGACCAACTTCACTTCCTGCCACCTCCCCCCACCCACCCTGCCACCACGCCCGAACGTGCCGGCCATCATCAAGGTAAAAAAAAATTTTTTTAATGTGGATTGGTTAGTTCGGGGCGGAACCTCTACCCTGCCACTGTACACACAGCGTTGTTTCTGAAATAGTTGTTCATTCCACGACCAAAAGCCACAACTGTCCAAGAAACGTGGATACAGATTGGTCTCAGCAAGAGGCATAGATCCTCATGAGCCCCCGCAGTCGCGGGGGCTGATGAGGATCTATGTCTCTTGCAGTTGGATCGTGTTCACTTTTTTCTCGGCAACGAAGAGTTTAACGTCCACGGCACCGGAGTGATAATGGACGGCCCGAACGGGCGAATTGTGTGGGATAGGGACACCTATTGCCTATGGAGTACGACCTGAACACTGATCAATTCGGGTGCACTGCAGCTGTGTCAACTTCGTTATACAAGGACCTTTCACAGGACATTTTATTGAACAAACCCGTGGTTTTTTTTCCCCCCTGGCTTGCTAGTCTAGCTGCCGATGCCGGGACGGGGACTCGAACCCACGACTCGACTGTACTTCCCTTCGCTCTCTTTCGCTCAGACGCTTAACCGCCCGAGCTATTTCGGACTCTAGTAAAATGTGGACTCTTCTGTTGTGAGTTATATCCGTCCAAATTACATGCAGATTCTCGCGAGACATTGAAATTTGCGGTTGTTTTGATGTCTATTCTATTTATAGAAGAGACTTTTTAGGATGGGACCGTGGAGCGCTTTCAATCGCGTGTACGTGACGTCATGTGCGGGCAGTACTCAAACTCTGACAGGGAAGTAACAAGATAAAAATTACTTCATGACTAGCTACGATAATCGCCGGGCTGCAGAACGTACATTTGGCGGGAATGCCGTGTGTGTGTGTGTGTGTGTGTGTACTCTGTGTGTGTACTCTGTGTGTGTATGTGTGTGTGTTTGTGTGTGTGTGTGTGTGTGTGTGTGTGTGTGTGTGTGTGTGTGTGTGTGTGTGTGTGTGTGTGTACGTGTGCGTGTGTGTGTGTGTGTGTGTGTGGACACAATGAGTATCTCCGGTGTTTGTGTACATACAGGACTGAAACTTTGAGAATGCTTCTTTCAAGGTTTATTTTGGAGAGCCTCTAAGCATATTTCAATTGTTTGACTTATTAAAGAGAAAACTTGCGTTTATAGCAAGTTTGTTATATTCACTTGAAATTTTAGATATAGCTAGCATGAGAAAGACTTTTGTGGACATGGTTTATCATATCTTGTTAGTTCATTATTCACCACCACCACCACCACCACCACCACCTTTTACAGGTTATGCTGGAGTTTCCTCGTCTATTTTGTGTGTCTGCATTGTTTTGTTTGTGCTCGTGTTCACGCAAAAATGTCGTTAGCGTTCCTGAAACAAGTACGCAAACATGCACACACGACCTTATGCTACATTATCCTATCCAAACAACATTGTTTTCTGGGTCGACCGGGTCATATTCCCCCTTTTCCCCGATAATTTGATGTTTTTTCCATAACGCTTTTCTACGCGCTTTCTCTTGTGACACCACATCCCAAGCACTCGCAGCTTTAATTTAACTGAGCAGCGATCGAGGGATTACTACCTGAGGAACAGAGATAGAAGTCAGCGTGCAGATCCGTACCAGCAAGAGACATACATTCTCATGAGCCCCTGCTGTCGCAGGGGCTCATGAGAATGTATGTCTCATGCAAGATGAATTGACTGTTTTATGAAATCGGGTGGTCCTCTGGCTTTCGCGTGTCCTTCCCAGTCATCATTTCTGTCAATTACAAACTTTGTCGATTCGGATTACCGCTGATGGATTCGGCCGGATCGGTCTGTTTGATTTCAGTTGGGGAGTGAGTGCAAACCTTGAGATGATATATCATCAGAACGCATTACGAGCTCCCCGCCCCCCCCCCCCCCTCCTTTCACACACACACACACACACACACACACACACACACACACACACACACACACACACACACACACACACACACACACACTCCGTAAAGAGCACTAACCCTTCCCTGCCAACGGACGTGCATTCCGTTTCTGAAATCAGTCTGTGTTCACTGAACGACCAAAAGCCACTCCTGTTCACAGAACATGGTCTCAGCAAGAGGCATAGATCCTCATGAGCCCCCCGCAGTCGCGGGGGCTCCTGAAGATCTACACCTCTTACAGTTAGATGGCGTTCACGTTTTCTCGGCAGTCAAGGGGTTAAGGAGCTTATAATTGTCCATAAATGTTTTTATACATTTAATCATCATTGTCATCATGCCTAGGGCCAATTCGGGCTTTGCTGTCCCGCGCACAGCCAACGTCGACTCGAGGACATTTTGCTCACTTGAACGACATTCATCATCATCATCATTATCAACATCATGATCATCGACGTGCCGCAATTATCGCCATGATGTTGGTGTGTTTCAGCAACATATGCCGACCATCACACTGGTGTCCAAGGTGGGCTACTCCATCTCGCTTATCTCCCTTATCCTGGCCATCATCATTATGCTGTACTTCAAGTGAGTCTCAGTTATGGTTTCTGCCTACATGTCATGGCGTCCAGGGGTTTAGAGCTATACATGCTGGCTTAAGTCATCTGTCATCACCTTTTCTGCGGTGATTAGTCCAGCCATCCTTGACTGCTCAAGGGTCTAATCACACCGTCGTCGCGAAGGAGTGATCGGCCTGCTTAAATAGGATTTAACAACTCACACCGGGCTTTCTTTCCGCTCATGTGATACGAGGTTGTTTCAGTTCACGTGTGGTGATAATGTGACGTGGACCTCAAAGGATATCTTTACCAAAACTGATAATGTCATCCTCAGGATGTAATGAGATAAGCAGCGATATGGTCACGTACAAGGCATGTGGCACCGCATCCTTCGTAGAGGAAAAAATGTCGATTCATGATGTGGAGGAAAAAAACTTTGTAAATATAAAAAATTAAATCGTTTTTTATCTGTCGATCTGAGCAATCATTGATTTTTTTGCGTGAGGAGAGATCAGGCATAATTTAGTCTGTTTGCCTCCCTCCTTGCTACTCATTTTAGCCCGTCGAATTTAGCGTGTCTGTAAAAAAAAAAACCAGTCTTATATGCCACCCAAGCAAAGTCATGTTAAAGATCCTACTGAACAGGCTGAAGCCACAGGCAGAGGAAATCATAGCTGAGGAACAAGCAGGCTTCAGACCAGGGCGCAGCACAACTGAGCAGATCTTCAACCTGAGAGTTCTATGTGAGAGGTACCTCCAGCACCAGCAAGACCTCTATCATGTCTTTGTGGATTTTAAGAAAGCGTTTGACAGGGTGTGGCATGCAGCCCTTTGGTCCACCATGAAGCTATACAACATAAATGCCAACCTGATCAAAGTCATAGCAAACCTTTGCAACAAGGCCACTAGCGCAGTCTGCTTCAACGGCAAAATAGGAAATTGATTTAGGACTACAGTCGTAAAGCAGGGCTGCGTGCTGGCACCGACCCTCTTCACAATCTTTTTTAGCATGATGTTGAAGCAGGCCACAGTGGACCTCGATGATGACGATGCAGTGTACATCAGGTATCGTCTCGATGGCAGCCTGTTCAACCTCAGACGACTGCAGGCCCACACGAAAACCCTAGACCAACTGATTCGTGAGCTGCTTTTTGCTGATGATGCTGCCCTCGTTGCACACACAGAGAGAGCCCTGCAGCGCATCACGTCTTGCTTCGCAGATGCTGCCCAGCTCTTTGGACTCGAGGTCAGTCTGAAAAAGACAGAGGTCCTCCATCAGCCGGCACCCAAGACAGTGTATCGCCCTCCTCACATCACCATTGGCGAGTCTGAACTAAAGTCAGTGCACCAGTTTACTTACCTTGGCTGCATTATCACGTCGGACGCCAAGCTGGACAAGGAGCTTGACAGCAGGCTGGCAAAAGCGAACAGTGCTTTCGGGCGACTTTTCAAGCGGGTGTGGCACAATCAACAGCTGAAAACAGGCACCAAGATCAGCGTGTACAGAGCTGTGGTCCTCACCACCCTGCTGTATGGTTCCGAGTCCTGGGCCCTCTACCGCAGCCAACTACGACTCCTCGAACGCTTCCACCAGCGCTGCCTGCGTACCATCCTGGGCATTCACTGGAGTGACTATGTCACCAACGTCGAGGTCCTTGAACAGGCTGAAACTGTGAGCATCGAGGCTTTGCTGCTGCGGACACAGCTCCGCTGGGCGGGGCATGTCTCCAGGATGGAGGATCATCGCCTACCAAAGATCACCCTGTTCGGCGAGCTTGCTACTGGACACCGTGACAGAGGGGCACCAAAGAAGAGATACAAAGACTGTCTCAAGAAGTCACTTAGTGCCTGCCAAATCGACCACCACCAGTGGTCTTCGCTTGCTGCGGACCGTGACACCTGGCGCTCCACCATTTACAAGGCAGCTGTCTCCTTTGAGGACTCTCGCAGAGCTAGCCTTAAGGACAAGCGGCTCAGGAGAAAAAACAGAGATGCCGCAGCTCAGAACCCTGGCCAGACCTTCCCCTGCAGCCACTGCGGTCGAACCTGCCTGTCTCGGATTGGCCTCCGCAGCCACGAACAAGCCTGCAGACGTCGTGGGCAACTCCTATAAAACTTCGTTCGCGAAGTCAAGCCAAGAGATACAGTCGGAGTCGGACAAGGCTGCTTGCTCTCACCTACTGTTTTCATCATCTTCCTGGAAAGAATCATGACAGAAGCTCTGAAAGATCATGAAGGAACTGTCAGTATTGGAGGCAGAACAATCACGAACTTGCGCTTTGCGGACGACATTTATGGCCTTGCAGGAACAGAGAAGGAGCTAGCTCATCTGGTGGAAAAGCTGGACAGTACAGCCATTGCGTATGGGATGGAAATCAGCGTAGAGAAGACCAAATTGATGACAAATAACACTAGTGGCATTGGCAATGACGTCATGATTGGAAGCCAAAAACTCGAAACAGTTAATAAATTCAAAAAATTAGGAGCCATTGTGACAGGTGACTCCAGGATTGCGCAGACAACAACACTGACAAGATTGAAGACCATATGGAAGGACAGAAACATCACGCTCTGCTCCAAGATCAGACTGATGCGCTCCTTAGTCATCTCAGTGTTCTTGTATGCCTGCGAGTCATGGACCCTCACAGCAGACCTTGAAAGGATGATACAAGCCACTGAAATGAGATGTTTTCGAAGGCTGCTTGGCATTTCATACAGAGATCACATCACGAACGAGGAAGTGGGAAGAAGAATCAGGCAAGCCATCGGGCCCTATGAAGACCTATTAGCCATTGTAAAAAAACGCAAACTGAAGTGGTATGGGCATGTCACGCGTTCAGCAGGGCTTGCCAAAACAATCCTGCAAGGCACTGTGCAAGGAGGACGAAGGAGAGGAAGACAGAGGAAAAGATGGGAGGACAATATCTCAGAGTTGACAGGACTGAGGCTGGGTGATACGCTAAGAATGGCAGAGGACAGATAGGAATAGAGGGAGATGGTTGCCAAGTCATCAGTGGTGCCCCAACGGTCGGCAAGACTACGGGAGATAGATAGATAGATAGATAGATAGATAGATAGATAGACAGACAGACAGACAGACAGACAGACAGACAGACAGATAGATAGATAGATAGATAGATAGATAGAGAGATAGATAGATAGATAGATAGATAGATAGATAGATAAAAACCAGCGGCCCTACTAAACGACATTTTTGCTTTTTTTTTAATTTTAAAAAAAAAACTTTCAATACCTGCTGACGCAGAAGGCACACACACACAAAACTGTCCTAGGAATACGGATTGAAAGTGGTGTCAGCAAGAGACATAGATCCTCATGAGCCTCCGCAGCTGCGGGGACCCATGAGGATCTATTCCTCTTGCATTTGGAAAGTGTTCAGATTTTCTCGGCACTGAATGGGTGGATTCGGAGTGGACGAGCGGGATTCACTCCAGATGGTGGTGAGTCAATCACCGCGTCCTTCGACATTGAGCAGCAAGGTCTGGCCCGAGACAATCTTGGTCTTTTAGAGGGTCGGACCGATCTAGGTTAGAATCAGACGCAGATCTGAAGCGTTCAGTTTTTTTTTTCCTATTTGTTTCTGACCACGTTCCACCACTTTACGAGTGCCCTGTTAGGGTCTCTCTAAATTAGTTTTTTCGGCTCGTGTCATTATTTTCTGCAGCGGTTATGCCCTGCAAAAGTAAACAAAAGGCTTGACTTTGCAATAAAATAAAATAGGATCTTCAGTGTGACTTTAACTTCTGGGCATCTATCATCTCTAAATGATCAGAGGTATGTTATCGTTACCTTGATTTACTAGACCTGGCATGTCGGCCATCTTTCTTGTTCTTCACAGCATCTTGGCTGCTACATACATTTAGGTGATTATTGAAATAGTGTCCGAGCCCTATGGGGAGAGTTTATCAGCTTTATCCCCAAGAACGCGTGATCTCGTCTGGCGTCTAGTCTGATTTCGAACACAGATATATATGCAGGCTTATAAAGCAAAGTGACCGCCCGAGAAGTCCAATGTTGGCTTAACTGTAACCTCTTCCTCGGATTTTTTTGCAGGGCCGAATCGGGGGGGGGGGGGGGGGGGGGGAGGAGGAGGGAGAGAGAAAATGAAAATGAAAATGAAACTTTATTTCTGAACGGAAGAAGCAGTTAGCACATGAGCCATTTTTCACGCTTGCCGTTGCTAATCTACAAAGGTACAATTATGCTAAAGGTACAAAGCTACTAACATACAAAGGTACAAAGCTAACTAACATACAAGTGCACATAATATAACAAGTCATTCAAAAAAGGTGGATAAGGCAAAATGGAGGGCACCAATTATGATTGCTAACAATGTGAACGGGGAAAAAAAATTTCTTTAAACTTCCTTCTTTCACTGAAATCAAACACGCGCGCACGCTCGCACCGTCCGCACGCACGCACGCACGCATGCACACACACACACACACACACACACACACACACACGCACGCACGCACGCACGCGCGCGCACACACACACATACGCGCACACGTGCGAGGGGAGGTTAATATCAAGGCTTGAGGCGATGGGGATACCCTAACCAGTGAATGAGCTGTTAGATAGCAGGTACTTGAAGAGGCATTTCTTGAAAGTGGGGAGTGAACCAGTGTGTGTTATGTGCGCTGGCGGATCCCCATCCCATCCCAAGTAACCGACCCACACACCCTCCAACCATGAACCTCATTCAGCCCTGACGCACTACAGCAGGAGATGGATCGACCATGCTAATTCAAGGGCGCCAAGCTAATCTGGCACTGCCCTTGAATTATCATGGTCGATCCATCTCCTGCAACTAGTGCATAGTCATTAGATGACGCCACCAAAATTTGGGAAATACGGCCGTCGGGCTGAACGCGTTAAAACTTTAAAATGCTATATGAGTATTCCCTCCCCCCCCCCCTTTTCCCTCCCCCTGTCGGTCGCGACTTTATTGCGACAACAGACCTCTATCGACAGCCAAAGTCGCGACAAAAACCGCTACCGACAGCCAAAAGGTTACATTTTCCTCTTTTCCACAGATGTCTGCACTGCCATGGTAACAAAAGTTCGCATTAACTCGTTCGTATCATCTGTGAACACGGCCAGCTAAAGACACAAGTCCTCATGCTCACCCGCGCCTTTATGCCTGTAGTACAGGGCTTGTTTTGTCCAGTGCTAACCAAAGGCCGTATTTCCCTAATTTTGGAGTTGTTACCTAACGACTAGAGCCAGTCACCCACCCTGTGTACCACTACCAGTTGCAGGAGATGGATTGATCGTGATAATTCAAGGGTAGTGCCAGATCAGCTTGGCGCCGTCAGGCGCCATGCTGATCTGGCACTACCCTTGAATTGTCACGATCGATCCATCTCCTGCTGTGGTACGCCTGGTGGATAAACGGGGTGACAGTTCGCCATTTTCTGTCGCCCACCAGACGCCTGCACTGCCATCGTAACACGATCCACATCAACCTGTTTGTGTCCTTTGCGCTGAGGGCTGTCGTTCGCCTGCTATTGGATTTCCTGTTCGTCAAGGGACTGGGGCTGCCTCAGGACGTCATCTATGACGAGGACGGCGATGTCTCCTTCAATAATGAGGGCACGGTGAGCGTGTGAGAAAAAAAAAAAACACGTACATCAGTCCTTTGCACAGCCGATGGGGATGATCGATCAACTCTTGAAAGACATCTCACCGTGGTTACTTCCTACTACTGATTTTAACCCCTTAACTGCCGAGGCAAGGCCCGAACGCTGCCCAGCTGCAAGAGACATAAATCCCTAAGAGCCCCCGCTGTCGCGGGAGCTCATGAGGATTTATGTCTCTTGTTGAGTCCTATGTACTTTACACCTGAAGTTTTGTGTCATTTACATATGCGTTCTTCACGAGAGTGTCGGTCAGTGTGCCGAGTCTTTTCTGACGCGAACCTCGTGATCACCGTGAGCGAAGGGGTTAAGAGGTGATCGATCACGCAAAGATCCTCCTAGGTCTGTGGCTCTTTGCGGGATCGTAATGGTTGACACGGTCTTGGACGCAGTCGGCTACGGCACGCCGTGTGTTTACGTCACATGGCACGTTTTTCACTTCCGTGTTCGTTTTTTTTTTTTTTTAAATAGACGATCCAAAAAAAGTATGTCGAAATCGAACGTGTTTGGACGTAAACAGTGGATTAATAGCCCGGACAAACATGCGAGAATCGCATGTTTGTCCGGGCTTTTAATCCACTGTTTACGTCGAAACACGTGCAATTTCAACCTACTCAGTTCTGATTTCCGGAAACTGTCTGTTATAAAGAATCAAAGAGAAGCTCATAAGTAGTAGTAGTTGTTGTTGTATTTGTTGTTGTTGTGTGTGTAGTTGTTGTTGATGTTTGTATGGTGTTTGTTTGTATGGTGTGTTTTTTTGTTGTTGTTTTTTTTTTTGTTGTTGTTTGTTTTACTTTACAAATTTGCGCTCTACAGTCAAACACGCGACTTATAATGTTAGTCTCGCTTCCAAAGTCCCAGACCAGCGTATGGTAAACTAAGTCTTACGACAGACAAATTTAGAAATAACTTACGAAGTTCTATCAGCCGTTTTCTTTTGTATTATTTTTTCCTTCCTTCTTTATATTCAGCACTGGGAGTGCAAGCTGCTCATCACGATGTTCCATCTAGCTCTGAGCGCCAACTACGTGTGGATTTTCGTGGAGGGGCTGTACCTACATACACTGATATTCTTTGCCGTCTTCTCGCAGTCCAAAACCATCATCAAATGGTACATGCTCGTCGGATGGGGTGAGCTGCTTTGACTCCTTAACTGCCAGAACAAGGCGAATTTAACCAGCTGCAAGACATAAACCCTCATGAGCTCCCGCAGGCGCGGGGGCTAATGAGGATTTATGTCTCTTGTTAATCATGTGTTCTTTATGCATATTTTTGGTCTGTGATTTTCACTCGAATGTCGGTCATTGTGTAGTGCTTTCAGACGCGCAATTCGTGGTCACTGGCAAAGGAAAGGGTAATTGAAAGATTCAGCCCTCATGACGCTTTGGCAAGAGTTACATGTAACGCCGCTACGTTAGTTCAAAGGTGGTGTCGCTATGTTGGTTCAAGGCTGGTGCTAGATTAGAATAACTATGTTAGTGCAAGAATGGCGCCAGGATAGTTCTGCGACTAATGTCGTGTTTCATAAACTGTAATGTAGTCGTCAAAGGACAACTTTCAGATTTGTTGATTCAGATCGCAGATAGTGTAAACTTTTGTTTTGGGCTGGGTACATACATTATATCGAGCCAAAGTTTGCTTGATAACCGACAGATGTGATTACTTGACCCGAATAAAATTAAGTTGTCATCGGCTGACACCTCGGACATTTTTATTCGTTAATGCATCTGCTGGTTATCAACACTATATCAAGCAAAATGTTCCCAGTATAATACAATTCTAGCAGTGTGAAATGAGACTTGCCGATGGTTTACTTTCCAAAACTGACGCCTGCCATATTTTATTTTTCAGTGACGCCATTTTTATTCGTCATTCCTTGGGTCATTACAAGAGTTTTCAAAAATGATACACTGTGAGCATCACATTTCTGTTATAGATATTGAATTAGAGAGAGAGAGAGAGAGAGAGAGAGAGAGAGAGAGAGAGAGAGAGAGAGAGTGTGTGTGTGTGTGTGTGAGAGAGAGAGAGAGAGAGAGAGAGAGAGAGAGAGAGAGAGAGCGAGAGAGAGAGAGAGAGAGAGCAACCTTATAGTTATAGGCAATCACTTTTACGTGTGAGTGCAAATGTGAAAATTACAATGTATTTGGGTATCTTTTTCAGGTGTTGGAATACTCACGAAAAGGGTTATTACTGGATTATAAAAGGTCCCATCATTGCCACCATATCGGTAAGCCTGTCCTGTGTCTTTGATTTGCTGTTTTGTGATGTTGAAGCTGAATGCTCTAAATTACGTCAGAAGTAAACTAAGGGAGTCATTATGAAATGCATGCTGATTTGTCCGCAATCACGGAGCGGTACACATAACAAGCGTGCTGCTTAACTCATTCAACTCCGAAACGCCACGGCAAGACATGGATCGAGCGTGATAGTTCAAGGGTTGTGCCAGAATAGCTTGGCGCCCATAGGCGCCAAGCTATTCTGGCACAACCCTTAAACTATCACGCACGATCTGTTCCCAGAAGTGTAATACAGTCTTCAGAGGGCAACTTCAAAATTTGAGGATTTCGGTCGTGGAGCAGAATGTGTTAAACTCCTTCACTGCCGAGACAAATTGAACACCACCCAATTGCAAGAGGCATCGATCTTCAAGAGTCCCTACAGAACATGGATACGAAGTAGTTTCAGAAAAGGCATAAATCCTTATGAGCCCCGGCAATTGCGGGGGACTCATGAGGATTCATGCCTCTTCTGAAACTAATTCGTATCCATGCTCTGCAGGGACGTCTGGTGATCTTTTTGGACGTTGGTTCTCATGATTTCAAATGTCAGTCCACAGGCGGTGAAGGAGTAAAAAGCAACAAGATGAGATGGAGACAAGACAGACATTTATTTTATTCCTAAGACGGCATTTTTCGATATGTGTACTTGTAACTGAGTATCAGAAGTTCACTTTACGTTCATTTAATATAATATTCTCTCTTTTTTTTTTTTTAGGTGAACTTTGCCTTCTTTCTGAACATAATACGAATGCTGTTTACGAAACTACGGGCAACAAACACAAGAGATCCAAGGCGCTACAGGTAGGTAACCACTATCTGTTGTAAAGTACTGCCTATACTAGATTGCGTCGTTCACTGTGATAATGCTGTGGTAGTGCTGAATTAGCGTGCGTGACGTAATTAGAGAAAGACTTTATGATAACCAGGCCTTAAATTATATATAATTTATAACGGAAAACTCTTATTTGCAGTTTGTTTTGTATTTGAAATTTTTTTTTTAAAAACTTACTTTTTTAAGTCTGACTGCAACTGCGTGTGTTACTTTCTTCATCAGAAAGTTTACGCAGTCGATGCAAACTTCGGCAAGATGTATAGATCCACATGAATTCCCGAGTCTTGTGGGGGCGCGTGTGGATCTATACCTCTTACACATGGACTCGGTTACGCATCGCAAAGACGAAAGTCATAATCACAAAAAGGCGTCATATTATAATCAGACGCTTATAACATTGCTGTGTTAAACCTTGCTTTTGACACGGAAATCCGCTTTCTTTTTCCCATCTTACTGTAGTTAATTTCCAAAGGCGTCCTTCACGTTGATGTTACTGATACAATAGTGAAGTTTTGTTTGCAACGAGCAACTCCCAGCAACGAACGACAGCGAAGTAACCAGCTTCTGTCATAAGCATAGACAACACTCAGAACATCTCCATGAGGCATAGATCCTCATGAGCCCGGAGGGTTCATGAAGATCTATGCCTCTTGGAGATGTTCGGAGCGTTGTCTGTGCTTCTGGTACACATTGGTTATGCGTCGCGAATTTGTCATCGAAGGGCTCCACAGGATCTATGCCTCTTTGAGATGTTCGGAGCGTTGTCTATGCTTCTGGTACACATTGGTTATGCGTCGTGAATTCGTCATCGAAGGGCTCCTCAGGATCTACCCCTCTTGGAGATGTTCGGAGCGTTGTCTATCATAGACAACGCTCCGAACATCTCCAAGAGGGGTAGACTCTATGCTTCTGGCACACATTGGTTATGCGTCGTGAATTCGTCATCGAAGGGCTCCCCAGGATCTATACCTCTTGGAGATGTTCGGAGTGTTGTCTATGCTTCGCATTGGTATCCGTCGTGACTTCGCCATCGTTCTCTTGCTGGGAGTCGTTTGTTGCAAACGAAACCTCACTAATTTGGCCCAACTACAGGTTTCGTCGCGTGAACCATCGCGCACCCGGTGCTTGGCATCCTGTCTCGGAAGACAATGGAGTATATGCGCTTGCTGGGTCAGTCACTGGAGTGACCTCTCCAGGGCGCAAGCCTGGGCGAAGTGTATGGAGATCATGGGGTGCCCAGTCGTCAAGATCCCCCTCTCGGCCTCGCTGATGTATCCAAAAGAATGCAAAGCAGTACGTTTGGCACCAGTTTGGCTGCAGGAGCTGCCAGAACAGTGCGTGAATACAGGCAACTGTCTGCCTTCGGGGATCCACTCCTGATTTGAAGGGTTTACTCCCCCACATTTGGCCGTTGGATCCAACCGATCTCCTCCGTCCTCTAGCCGTTGGCTGTCAGAAACAGCTCATCCGCCTAGTGGTGCAATGTGAACACCACCCCCTCACGTGGTTTAGCCCACCAGCTGATGTGGTTTGCCAGGGTGTGGCGCTTGGAGCCAGCACGTGAGAGATTTAGGAGATGGATGAGGACCAGTGATGCCCGTCCGTCCTATGTAGGACGCAGCTGCCGAACAGCAAAGGTGCTACCTCTATCCAGAGCCCCCTACACCCGGTGCAAGCTCACTGTAATTGTACAGTGAAAGTGTCCTGTGTGCGCGAAGGTTCGCACAAAGAAGATACTGTGCAGCTTCGTGTTATTACATCAACATGACAGTTCGGCACCTTTATTACCTTTTTTAATTTTTTTCCTGCAGAAAGTTGGCGCGGTCGACGCTGGTGCTAATCCCGCTGTTCGGCGTGCACTACATCTTCTTCATCACCATCAGTCACCAGTCCCGCATCGACCCCGGCCTGGAGGTGGTGCTCATGTACCTCGAGATGTCGCTCAACTCCTTTCAGGTCAGCAGCATTTTTTCGTCATCGTCGTCGTCATTGTTATTGATGTTGTCGTCGTCGTTGGCGTCATCATGATGGTCTGCATGGTTCAGCCTTTAATGACTAAGTCTTGTTATGTCACAAAGCAATAATTTATGGACCGATCATGACAGTTCAAGGGTGGACGCAGAACTGCCTGGACTATGTGGTGCTTATGGACAATAGAACATACATAAAACTGCCTTGCCTACTTACGATGTACCAGGACATTTGTAATATCCAAAACAAGCGATCAAAATTTCCGAAACCATAGTAGCTGAGCTGACCTTTTGCACCACGTGAATGTCCTGCGTTTATCTTGTACTGTGTTTGTCTTCAGAGTGAATGCGTGTGTGTCACGTGAGCGTGCGTATTGGGTGCAGTTCGTGGCGCTTTGAGCCGATTCGCAGAATTGGCAAAAAGCGCCTATATAATAACCGGTATTATTATTATTATTATTATTATTATTATTATTATTATTATTATTGTATTATTATTATTAATATACGGTTTTCGGAAATCTGGAGCAGGTCAAAATTACAGGTGTTTCGACGAAGACAGTGGATTAAAAGCGCAGACAAACATGCGATATTGCATGTTTGTCCGCGCTTTTAATCCACTGTTTTTGTTTTGCAATTTGACCTACCTCTGGTTTCCGGAAATCATATATTGGCTAAAAACGACTAGTAAAGCCAATATACTCCCAATGTGGTCTTTTTTTTTTATCATATTAACTATGTTCCAGTACATTATTTTAGCTCATTCAAAGTGCCCCGCATCAATAACTGCGGAAGTGTTGTATAGCTTTGCCAGCGGAGTTGATTGAGACAAATGGGTATGTGGAACTCGTTCCTGCCCGTCTGGACCACGAAAATGCACGAGGTACATTATTCTGGTCAAGTGTGAGGCGAACCTTGCTGTTTCTCATAAATTCTTCAACCATAGTGTGTGGAATGGACCCTGCTCTCGCTGGCCCATCAAAGATCCGCGTATGATCCAGGGGCCAGTCGCATGAGTGAGCTTAGTCATTTTCTCCTCTAGCAAGTGTCACCGTTAATTCGGGCGAACCGACTGGGGTTCTTTCTCCGGGTACTCCGTCTCTTCCTCCCCCTCCCCCTCCCCTATCGTACCGGTTTCAGGCCATTTCCGAAACCTCAGTAGCTGAGCTGACCCTTCGCACCACGTAAATGTTCTGTGTCTGTCTTGTACTGTGTTTGTCTTCAGAGTGAATGCGTGTGTGTCACGTGAGTGTGTGTGTTGGGTGCAGTTCGCGGCGATTTGAGCCGATTCGCAGAATTGGGGAAAAGCGCCTCTATAATAACCGGTATTATTATTATTCATCATCATCATCATCATCAGTCCCTTGCCCGAACTGGGCGTTGGGGGGACTGAAAGGCAGCAGCAACAGACAGTGCTCTCCACTGAGTTCTATTTTGGGCGGTGGCAAGCAAGTCTGACATCTCGAGTTCGGTCCATTCTTTTATGTTTGCGACCCAACTCTTTCTCTGACGACCTCGCCGACGACTTCCTTCGAGAGTGCCTTGGAGGATAGTCTTGGACAATGTGTTGTGTCGGGTCACGTGGCCAAACCAAGCAAGCTTGCGCCGTTTCACGGTTGCCAGAAGGGGTTCATGTGGGCCCACCAGGGAAGTGACGATGCTCCGTACATATTCGTTGGTCTTGTGCTCGCGGTACGAGATGCGGAGCAACTTCCTCAGGCACTTGTTCTCAAAGGCCTGGATTTTCTTTTCTGAGTCTGCAAGCAGTGTCCAAGTCTCACAGCCGTAGAGTAGAATAGACACTATGAGGGACTTGTATTATTATTATTATTATTATTATTATTATTATTATTATTATTATTATTATTATTATTCTCGTAACCGGCAATCACCTCAGCAAAGCGCGCTTCTGATAGTTATGTGGTTTTATGACTGAATGTTAAGACTGAAGACTTTTCCTTTTCTCTCATGCAGGGCACAGTGGTCGCCTTCCTGTTCTGCTTCCTGAATGGCGAGGTACGCTCTGATGTGTTAGCCCATTCAACCCTGACGCACTACAGCAGGAGATGGGTCGACCTTGATAATTGAAGGGTAGTGCCAGATTAGCTAATCTGGCACTGCCCTTGAATTATCATGGTCGATCCATCTCCTGCAACTGGTGCATAGTCATTAGATGACGCCTCCAAAAGTTTTTAAATACGTGCGTCGGGCTGAATGAGTTAGTGATGATAAGACTCACGTCGTCAAGTCCAACGGCCTTTTGTGCTGGGTGCACAGCAGTAAAGTGTTAGGCCCCTACACAGTGGTAATGTGACCAAAAAGGCGGCCTATTACATCACTTTGTAATAGAAGTTGTGATTTACATTGTACTGGCTTAACCCCTTCACTGCGAATGGACGCAGATTGTGTTTCTGGATTGCAATCCACAGGCCCAATAGTTCCATACCCAACCGACCCCCCGACCCCTGACTCACTGACGACATAGCTGAGGCCAAGCGCGAGCGTCGACAATAGGAACGCCGCTGGCGCTCATCTGACCTCACCGTTCACAGAGAGATCTTCCAAACCACCAGATCCAAAGTCTGCAGAATGATCTCCGACTCCAAACGCAAACACCTTCAAAACAAAATCCTGAAATCCACTTCTTCCAAAACTCTCTACGCTATCATGAACACACTCCTAGGCACTTCTAACGACTCTCCTCTTCCCAACACACACAGCAAAGAAGAACTTCCGTCCGCTTTTTCCTCCTATTTCTCCGACAAAATCCAAACTCTGCGCAACACACTCGACACTCTGCCTTCTCCGCCTTGCCTTCCTGACCCCCCCCCCCCCGCCCCCCTTTTTCGGCACTCCCCTCTCGTCCTTCCGCCCCGTCTCTCAGGATGAAGTCCTCAAGACCATAAAGTCCATGCCTTTCAAAACCTGCGAACTAGACCCCCTCCCAGCTTCCCTCTACCGGGACGGCCTCCCAAAACTTTTGCCCTTCATTACCGACATCATCAACACATCTCTAGAGAATGGCTCCGTCCCCAATATCTTCAAGTCCGCCATCGTCCGTCCTCTCCTCAAAAAACACAACCTCGACCCAAACGAACTCAAGAACTACCGCCCAGTCTCCAATCTCTCTTTCCTGTCCAAGCTTCTTGAGAAGGTTGTCCTCAACCAACTCAACCTCCACCTCGCCGACAACAACCTTCTCAGTCCCTTCCAGTCTGCCTATCGCAAACATCACAGCACTGAAACAGCCCTTCTACATATCCTTAACGACCTGCTTCTCTCCACTGACTCGGGCAACATCTCCCTTCTTACGCTACTCGATCTCTCTGCCGCCTTCGACACCATAGACCACTCTATCCTCCTCCACCGCCTTCACCACTCCTTTGGCATCACTGACTCTGCTCATTCCTGGTTTCTCTCCTACCTCTCCGACAGACAGCAGTCCGTCACCATCGACGGCGTCTCCTCCAACCCAGTCAGGCTCTCCTGCGGCGTTCCACAAGGGTCCGTCCTGGGCCCGGTCCTTTTCACACTCTACACCTCCCCCCTGTCCAACATCATCCAGTCTCACCACATACACCACCACCTCTACGCTGACGACTCACAACTACTAGTCAAAGACAAACTCGACAACACTCAGACAACTACTGATTCGCACGGCTGACTGCTATGAAGACGTGAAAAACTGGATGACAGCAAACAAGCTCAAACTGAACGACGACAAAACGAAAGCCATGCTGGTAGGCACTCGCCAGAAACTTTCCCAGCTCCCTCCCTCTCTCCACCTTCAACTCGACAGCACCCCCATCTCCATCTCTGACTCGGTCAAGAACCTTGGTGTTATCCTCGATTCCTCGCTTTCCATGACCAGCTTCGTCTCCGCCACGGCCCAGGCATGTTATTTCCACCTCCGCCGCATCAGTCAGATCAGAAAATACCTCACTACCGAAGCTGCCACCAAACTCGCTGTCTCTCTCATCTTATCTCGCATCGACTACTGCAACTCTCTCCTTTCCGGCCTTCCTCACTCCACCACTCTCACTCTCCAGCGCGTCCAGGACAATGCTGCCCGCCTCGTCCTCAGAAAGAAAAAATCCGACCACATCACTCCCCTGCTCAAGCTCCTTCACTGGCTCCCCATCCCACAACGCATCCAATACAAGATTCTGTCTCTCTGCTACAAATCCCTGAACAACTACGCTCCTGCGTATCTCTCCAACTTACTTCACCCCTACACTCCTCCCCGCTCCCTCCGCTCCGCCTCCGACCCTCTCCGCCTCCACATCCCCCGCACCAAACTCAGCACTTTCGGCCCCCGCTCCTTCTCAGTATACGGTCCATCTACCTGGAACACTCTCCCACTCTCTCTCCGTCAGAAACACTCGCTCTCCTCAGTCCTTCCAGTCCGCCCTCAAAACTCACCTCTTTCAACAGTTCTAGCACTATATCACCACACTCACCACCCCAAGCTGACCGTCGTAAGGTATTTTCACTATTTGTGTTACGTGAGTCATTGTCTAAAGCGTGAGTGCGCGCTTAGAGTTATAATTATTATAAGATAAGCGCATTATAAATACCGTAATTATTATTATTATTATTATAAACAAGCAGCGTACCGTGTACGCTTGTTCATGATTACTGTTTGTTTATTGCAATCCACCTGGGATTATCTCTTCTTCTTTTCTTTTTTTTTTTTTTTTTTTTTTTTTCTTTTTTTGTCAATACAGGTGCGCGCGGAGATCCTGAAACACTGGAACCGCAGCCGGTTGCGGCGTTACAGCACGGTGTCCATGGGCGGCCGGTCCTCACGCGCCCTCTCCACCACCTCCTTCTTCTTCAGGGAGCGTAACAGCATTTCCCAGGCGCAGGATGGTGTACGCCCGGGCTCCAGTCGATTCCCCGCGGTCGATTCCAGCGTCAGCCTCCGGAGCCTCGGTGCCAATGGTGTTCTGCCGAGCTGGGGCGTTATCGCTGAGGAGCAACAGGACGATGCGTTCGCGGAGACCAGTCTAGGCGGAAGGACTCGCGTCAGTAACGGCGGGCTCCGGAGAAACGCGGCCAGTGCCCCTGTGTTCAGGCCGTGCCGAGAAAGTCCTCCCAGCCCCAACAGAGTCGGGCCCAATCAGAACGGTCACGTTCCTGTAACGAAGTCAGGGGAGAGCAGTGTGTTGGACAACAACGACCCTGAGTCGACGCCCATGTTGCAGCAGCGGAACGGACACCACAGTCACAGGGCCGCGTGAAACGTTGTGCTGACTGAACTGTCGTAGGTCAAAGCTCTCACGACCTCTCTGGTGTGACATTACAGATGACTCTCATGCCAGCCAAATCACCAAATGAGTGGCCCTGGGTCGATCTGGCGTCAGAATGATTTGGGCATGTGACTCCCAGCATGCAAATAATTGCAGCACCAAAATGGCCCCGGGTCGATCTGGCATACGCCAAAGTGACCCCGTGTTTATATGGCGTATGGCGTACCCGAGTAGTAAAACGTCTTTGGGCCCACGACGGCCGCTGTGGGCCCGTGCACAGTCGTACTCGGGCCCACTGCGGCCATCGAGGGCCCGAGGACCTTGCTTGCGGTGTATAGCGTCTGGAAGATAAATGTGCGCGGTGTGCACTGGTGTAGTGGGTATTTGTGGGGTCAGTGAACATGTTGGCGATCCTCGAGTCAAGAAGGTGACGATCCTTGCTGCATTTACAGTTCAAAGTGCGATCACCTTGCAGTTCAAGCTGATGACAATCGGCAAAGTACGGGTTCCTGCAGAGTTGGCCTGTGCAGAAGCGACCACACTGGTTGTCTCCCTCGATTCGCTACCGCTGAATCAGCGGTAGCGAATCGTGGGAGACAATCATTGTGAGAAGCGACACAAACGCTGTTCGCAATGTTTTGTGACAAGTTTCCTGCGGACGGAGGGACTGAAATACCGATAATGATATTGCATGATTTACACGTAGCCCCGGTGAGCAAAGAGCCCTCGGGTTAATGTAGGCCGCGCGTAACCAGCTCAACTTGTAGCGTAGATGTTTTGCTCACCCGGTTGACATTATCTTACTTAAGCCTTTGCGTGTCGGTAGCGGTTTTTATCGCGATGATTCCTCAGTATAGGAATCATCCCGACTAAAACCGCTACCGACAGTCAACGATTGTGTGTGTGTGTGTGGGGGGGGGGGGGGTGTACGTTAGGGGAAAAAACCGACAAGGACACAATTGGAAAGAGAAAGACTGTTGTCTGCGTGTTGCACAAGAGGGCAAACTGTCTATGAGCTGGGCCGGCGAGCTCAGTTATGGTTAGCCGACAGCTTACTGGCCAGATCGCAGTCGTGTGCTGGTCTGTGAATTTGGACATACGGCTGAAAGCTGGTAGGTTACAAAACATAAACAAAGCACATGATTTAACATCTGTCCCATCATACAATATTCATTTGCTGTAATCCTGTTTCCCTCGGCAGACGTGCCGCTCGTTGTCAGGCGTCGGTTGCGCGTGTTTTGACGCCGCGGCCTCGGAACGGTATCAGTTGTCAAGAACAGTCAAGGGATTAATGGGCAGTGGGTATTGGGCCTACGCTATGCTAAATTGAAATACATTGTCCCATATGCTAAATCACTACCACTGTTATGTACGCCCTTGTCCAGTGTGCCGCACAAATAGCCGACGGTCTGCGGATCGCTAGTGAGATTTATCGTCGAACGGCCACTGCGCGAGATGTCGAAAATTACTGAGTCGGCCCATTTGGCCATCCCCATTGCGCAAAAGGTCATCGGGCCGACGCCGTCGGCCCGATGACCTTTTGCGCAATGGTGAATAGCCCTACGTTGGTCCACGTTGTATGTCGTCCTACGATTTTGAAAGAACGAAGAGACCATCACGCATGCATTATATATATATATATATATATATATATATATATATATATATATATATATATATATATATATATATATATATATATATATATATATATATATATATATATATATATATATAATGGGAAAACTGACATAGCGATTCAGTTACCGTCAATATAGCTCTACATTATTATTTCCTTGTATGTATATATAATGTTTCTTTCTATGTGGTGTGTTCAACTAAAGTTTTGAATGCGCTTGCGTACTCAGTCAGTGTACCCTCCAGGGCCATTTCATCGTTGTTATGGTAGTTAAAGTAACTGTACGCGTTAGATACATGTACGGATATAATTGTAATATATACTGTGTGAAAAAAAGTTCTTCAATACACGTTGGACATGGTGACCTCAGTTGTGGGGTGTGTTCGAAAGAAGTATCGGCTTATGGTGAGATTAGCACTGTGTGCTTAGAAGTTTGCCAAATGATGTACGCAAAATATGTTGATTTATTGTTTGCCGTTTCTTTATCATGAGATGTGTGCTGGTCTGTGATGTTGGACCCTACGGGTGGAAGCCGTAAGGTCCAGCTTCACAGCCCAGCTCGACAGTGTTTTTGTTGGAGCGTTTACACGGTCACAGGAAGGAATGAAGATGATTGGTCGCAGGAAGGAATCAAAATGATAGATCACATACCACATGGCCTCCGTGCCTCATGTCTTGCTAGCATTGACGGTGAAATGGGAAATCTTCAGTAAAAGCCCCTCTTGAGTAAACGCCCAGCTGCCCTCCCCCCTCCCCCCACCCCCACCCTCCACCCTGCTCTCAAGTCAATCTCCGTCTTTTTGGCTACACTGAAGTCATTATTTACATAGTGTTTGGACTGACTGCAGAAGTTGTGGGCCTACATGACGGAATTCGCTTCAACAGTCCAGCGATCAAACGTACTTGTGCTAAAACTCATGCTGGTGACCGTGCAACGCCACTTCGTCCGTGCGTTATTACAGAGCGGGGGCCAGTTGCATGGGTTAATGTAGTCCTGCGCCAGCCACTGAGCAAGGTGCTCCGCTAGAGCGGAGCACCTTGCTTAGTGCCGGCTAGCGCAGGACTAGGCTTACTCATGCAACTAACCCTGGTCGCGAAAAGTCTCATGACAACGCACAGGCATGGGATGATGGTTGCATAATCGATCACCTCAATAGTACGGGTAACTTGATAGGAAACAACACCGCGCAATAGCGGAGGTATATTGTGCGACGATCATCGTATGCCTGTTTGACAGCGGTTCTTCAAGCCTGTAGGAACCACAGAAACCCCGCAGGCAGTCGGGAGACAGTAGCGGTTTCGTGGCCGGATTTTGCTGCTTGTTTTCGTGAATAATTTTGCGCCTTTGATTACAATGCATTGCCGCAAACTGATGTGTGATGTTTTGCTCAACGACGAATATCCAGACAGTAATTCTGCCCTGTGAAGGCAAAAGACAGACAAGCGGCCATTTGTGTGAAATGCGACATTTTCATTGTAATGCAATGAAAATCTTGCTTTTCACCAAAATGGACTTGGGGCTCTCTTTTGCCTTCACAGTGCAGAATTGACTGATGATGTCGTGCATGGATTGACTATAGCGGAACACCTTGCCTATTGGATGGCACAGTGACTACGCTCCCTCACGCAACTGGCCCCAGATGAACCGACCAAAAGAATAAGACCCAAACAGGGTGCAGCATAATATGGCGTGGTGGAAAGTAACACACTCTACCCCAGGACCGAAGTCCCCAAATTTTGAAGTTGCCCTCTGGAGGGACTGTATTACAATTCTACAGACAAATCGAGCATGATAGTTCAAGGATGGTGCCAGAATAGCTTGGCGCCTAGAGGCGCCAAGCTATTCTGGCACCACCCTTGAAGTATCATGCTCGATCCATGTCTTGCTGAATGAGCTAAGCTTGCCGCCAAGCTTCGGAAGGCGTATATAATTCTTGTACGGTTTACTTCGCGCCTAATCAAAGAATGTTTATTTTCTTCTGCATTGATGTAAAGTACCATAGACGATGAATATTTGTGCTAATAATTATTAGTGTGCATATTTTCATCTAATGACTTTCTATTACACTCCACATACTAATTGTGTCCTTCTGTGTCGTATTTGCTCCTAAATCTCGTAAAGTTCCCTGTCACTGAGTAGGTCAAATAGAAATTGCTGTTTCGGCGCTGCCAGATTGCTTGCAGATATTTAATATAAGAAATGTAAAATAAAAAAACACGAAAAGTACTTCATAGAGGCAAAGACATAACGGACCTCATAAGATTTTATAACTAATTTATTTATTTATTAAAGCAAAAAAATGTGCTAATCATTGACAGCTGGGCATACGTACATTATACCTGCAAATACTGAACGGTCACGTAAGGGGCATGTGTGGCCGATGTAGACAGGTGATCGTTTTTCATAAGGGACTTTGTCACCACAGTAAACCTCTGTGGGGGCACGGTATATATCCCCAGGCCCGACAGCCCGTCCTCAGTCAGCTCTATCACACTCCTACTATCGTGTAAATATGAGAGTCAGTAAGAGCGAGCTGCCGGCCTGTGATATATCTTGGCAGTCTGCTATAGACATTTGACCACAGGCTGCATAAACCCCTTTGCGTGTCGGTAGCGGTCTTGGTCACGATGATTCCTACAGGAGTCATCGCCACCAAAACCGCTACCCGGACACTCAAAGGGTTCAGGTGGCTGTTAGAACGAGTTTTCTTGCTCCCCGATCACACTAGGAATCGGTCAATTGGGTTTGCCCTTGGCGAGGAGTTTGAGTGTTGCGTGTATTTTCTTCTTTATTTTTGCCGGTCTTCAGCATAATGAGAAAGTGCATAATATGGAATGAGACGAGGTACAATTAATATAGTGTACATACTTGTACTTGTACTTGTCATTGACTCCTGGTATCTGTTGCATTGCCAGCGCCAGATCTTAATCCCTTAACTGTCGGGGCAAGGAGAACGCTACCCATCTGCAAGAGACATAAACCCTCATGAGCCCCCGCAGTCGCGGGGGCTCATGAGGATTTATGTCTCTTGTTAGACCTGTGTTCTCTGTGCCCACGTTTGGTCCCATTTCATTTTGTGTTCTTCACGCGAATGTGGGGTCAGTGTGCCAGTGTTTTCAGACGGGCCCGGGCCAGTGTTTTCAGACGGGCCCAGGCCAGTGTTTTCAGACGGGCCCGGGCCAGTGTTTTCAGACGGGCCCGGCCGCTAAGGCCGACGTCGGCTTGAGGCTTTGTTGCTCAAGAAGTAGTGTAAAATTGTATTGGCGTCGATCCAGGAAGTAGCGCAGGTCGGCTGGCAAATGGCTTTGGAAGTGAAGGAGATTTTGAACTTTGTGATATATATGTAAATCCATGGCATACTCACGTGTTTCTAGTTTACTGTTGTTGTTGTTGTGTTTTAAAGTCAGTTCGTTGTCTCGTTTCTGTTATTTGAATTAATATGACCATGAACAAGGCTAACAAACAAACAAAAACATTAAAGTTAACGTTCCCTTTTACTATGCTTTCCCAATGTATAAATATATTTGAACTAAATTCTAACCATGAATTGGTGGGGGGGGGGGGGGGGGGGAGGGGGGGGGGGAAACTATACAGGGGTAAGGACATTGACCTGAAGTGTTTCGCTGTATATTTTACAAGGCTTTTATAATGTGTATAATATATACAGTTCAGGGGCAGATCAGTTACCTCGAGGGGTGGGGTCCATCTTGCTTCCACGCGCCGAAAAATCAAAAAGGGGGTGGGGTTGGGGGGGGGGGAGAGGAGCCGCGTGTGTTAAGACTCACCACCTCAAAATATCAAACAACGGGGGACTGTTATAGCGTGTTAAAGAATTTTGGGTGGGTTGGTGGCGGTGGGGGGGGGGGGGGGTCCGGAACCTCTGAAATACCCCCCCCCCCCACCCTTCACACAGATCCGCCCCTGCACAAATCTGTCCACGATTTGGAGGCAAAACAGCCTAATGGCTCTAACCTCAAGTGAGACATAGATCACAGGCATGGGATGATCGCTGCGCAGTTGGTCACCTCTTCACACGTAGTAGTAAATAACACAAAATTATCAACGCTCATCCAATGCCTGTGACATAAAGCCTCAGCACTTGATGATCTACGCCTATTCCTGAAACCACTGTGCATTCGTGTTCGTATTCGGCTGGGGGTCTTTGACAGCGCAATCTGCGTCCACTGGCATTGAAGGTCTTGATCTAAACTGAATAGACGATATCAGGAAATCAGAAGTATGTCAAAATTGCACGTGTTTCGACGAGAAAAAAAGTGGATTAAAAGCCCGGACAAACACGCGATATCGCGTGTTTGTCCGGGCTTTTAATCCACTTTTTTTTTTCGCCGAAACGCGTGCAGTTTTGACCTACTTGTGATTTCCAAATAGCGTTCAATCACAATCTGGTTTGAAATCACACAAGCGCTTCCTTCCTTTATTTTCCCTGTCTTGATTCAAAACGCCAATAAATCTGAACTTCCCGGTTCAAAGTTGTTAGCTTGTCAAACTAAGTTTTTCCTGTGCTCACTGATCACACATGAGCATCAGCAGACATACACTGGTTTCTCTAGATTCGACCGCTGATCAGCGGTAGGGAGTCGAGAGAGACTACCAATGTGCATCACACATTGTCATAATGTCACGCGCGGATTATGAACAATATCAATGCTCAGCAGTTTGATGTGTAAATCCTTTCATTTCGTTCAGATACATGTAAATTGTTGTGTGTTAGTAAGTTGTACGTGGATTTGTAAACAATAAACTGAGTGCCTTTTCATAGCTTTACTTTGCATGGAGTTGTAAGATTAAAGTGTTGTGCAAGTCCTCGTGCAGCGTTCATCTGTTTTCCTTGTGTGTGTGTGTGTGTGTGCGTGCGCGCGTTTTCTTTTCAGTATCGGATTCCTCTCTCTCTCATACACAATCTCACACCAAAGTGTGCTCGCAAGGCATCAACTCATTGGAGACGTGCCGACTCCAGATACGCGGCTTATGCCGCGTATCCGGAGGCGACACGTCTCCATCGAGTTGCGCCTTATAGTGCCCGCTGACGCAGACCGTGTTACTGCAATCTTCGTTGATTCAACACCAAAAAACCTTGATGTCCCAGGTGAGGAACAGCGATTCAAAGTGGTTTCAACAAGAGGTATAGATCTTCAGGAGCCCCTGCAAGCAGGGGCTCATGAGGATCTATATCTCTTGCAGTTGGGTGTTTAAATTTTCTCGACACTAAACGTTGTAACCACCTACAACCACCATATAACATACACATGACGAAAATATTCAAGATATTTTTTATTTTATTTTGGTACTTTTATACATGTTTACAAGCATACTGTCAATCCAAACACGACGCAGGCAAAACAAACGAGATGTCTTGTAATTTCTGTTACCATTGTGCTGGACAAATCATTCCAACAGTGCACTCAATCAGTCAAAATAAAATGCGACCGAAATATACATTGGTCTACAGTGCCATAGATTCTCATGAGCCCCTGCAGTCCAGTCCTCTTTCTGGACAGACAGGCTATGGCTGTTGTACTCTGTACACACGATTTCCAAAACGATCTCTTTAATTAAATGAAAAATTGCATTATACTTATTGCAGAGGAATCCTATAAACCCTCCTAACCCATTCAGCCCTGATGCACTACAGCAGGTGATGGGTCGACCATGATAATTCAAGGGTAGTGCCAGATTAGCTTGGCGCCGACAAGCTTGGCACCTATCGGCGCCAAGCTAATCTGGCACTACCCTTGAATTATCATGGTCGATCCATCTCCTGCAACTGGTGCATAGTCATTAGATGACGCCTCCAAAATTTGGAAAATACGGCCCTCGGGCTGAATGAGTTAATTTCTGCACGAGTCATGTGCAGGAGGCGGGCTAACATAACAAAATGGGTTGACATGACAGCTCGTGGGTGGTGCTTGCCACAGAAGTACAAGATCCTTGGTCTGACGCCATCCTTAGCAACTGTATCTTTAGTTCCGACATACCACATCAAGATATGGTTCGACCCTGATAATTCAAGGGGACAGTGCCAGAATAGCCTGGCACCCATAGGCACCAAGCTATTCAGGCACCACCCTTGAACTATCAGGGTCGATCTGTCTCCCGAGTTGTAACACAGCCTTCAGAGGTCAATGCCCAAATTTAGGGATTTTGACATTGGGCTACAATGGGTTAAGCGCATACGGCCGACATCAGTCCGAGGACTTGTTTGCCCTTTAGGCGATTACTCTGGTGCCTGCAGAAGATTTCATGTACAACAAACATATCAACAGCAAATTAAAAAAACAAAACAATACAACTGCTGAGAAATTCAGAGCTGTTCGCCAAATCGACAAAATGTTTGTGTTCAAAATGATCCTGCTAAGATGACAAGAAGTCAGGACTTATCGATTCCCCAAGTTTTAAAATCATGAAAATATAGTCCACATTAACGATAAAACTTCCTCACCCTCTCAAAATGGGTCTTCAATGTATTTCTAACCTCACTCACACCTCAAAAACACCATTATAATAATGTATCACTCAAACACCACTCAAGCCACTATTTTCTAAACCATTTAACTCCATGAAACATTACCAACAAGCTCAAAATCATGCATCATCCCATTCTTAACCTCCTTCTGCATGCAGACACCGGTACCGTTTACAGTATCAGTAGCTGTATGCAGAAGGTAGTTAACCCCTTCACTGCCAGCGGGCACAGATTGTTTCTGTTAACCCATGTCATACTGAGGCTAAAATCTTCAAATTTGTACACTGCCATAATGCAAGGTACATTATAGTACTTACAGATAAAGATATAGACCAATGGCTTTAGTTCAAAAGTAGTGCCAGAATAGCTTGGCGCCTAGAGGCACCAAGCTATTCTGGCACTCCCCTTTTACTATTTTAGTCAAACTTATTTTACACACTGATGTATTCCGAATGATAAGAGTTAATTCAACACCAAAGAGCCCAAGCCTTCAAATAAACAGGTATTCACTATTATACCAGGGGAAATGGTGTCGGCAAGAGGCATTGATCCTCATGAGCTCCAGCAGTTGCGGAGACTCACGAGGACCTAGGTCACTTGCAGTTGGATCCTGTTCACGTTTCTTGGCAGTGAGGGGGTGAAGTTTCACGAAAAGAACGATTCTTACTATGGCAACCTACGCTAATTCCTTGACTGACGACTACAAGATACAGGTTGGCGTCAATAATAAAACCCTTTGGCAGTGGATAGCACATTTTCCTGCAGGAATCACATTGACAAAATGTGCTACAGACTAGCCATGGGCCAAGGGTGGTGGTGCCCAAATAGCTTGGTGCCTGTTCTGGCGCAACACTGTCCTGTCACAGCTCTTGAACTATTACGGGTAAATCTTTGTCCCAACCTGTGATCTTCAGAAAAATTCCCAAGAAAGAAACATGCTTAGAAAGGACAAGTACAAAACAGTTTCAAAAGGTTTTAACCTGACATTTTAACCCACTAAACCCCAGACAAGTTTCCCAAATTTTGGCACCGTCATCGAAAGACTGTGCGTCAAGGGTAGTGCCAGATGAGCTTGGGGCCCAAGGCACCAAAATCATCTGGCACTACCCTTGAATTAACATGGTCGATCCATCTCCTGCTGTAGTGTGCCTGGGCTAAATGGGTTAATCAACTGTGTTCCTTTCGAAACATGTTTCTTCCTTAGAATTTCTTTCCATTTTATATGCTTGGCCAGCAACAATTTTGCCTGGATCAAGTAATCTTCAGAGGACAACTGCAAAACTGTGGAATTGTGACCTCAGGCATCAGTGTGTTAAACTGCAAAATTGTACACTGAAAAGGGCATATACTGATAAATACACGAGTTTAAAGCAGCAGTGTACAGCAAAGTTTGTTTTCCTCATTTCCAATGTGATTCTGCAATGCCTATGAACACAATACAAATTATACATGTATTTTTACATGTGCATGGCTTCATAACAAGAAGAGAGGCAGATGATACAAGTAATTGTGTTCGGACAATTTTTCAAAACAAAATAAAATTGCTGTGTACAAACTTAGCATACCTATAATGAACTATCACTAGAAACTGTCGTTAAAATATATATAATTTGCATGATATGGATACACAGCAGAAACAGAACAGAACAAAGAAAAAAAGTACAAAAATCTGAGGTCATATTCAGTCCGAAGTTTATCAGAAAATGTAAGGATGACTGCATGAAGCAACAGAAAACGCTGCCTAAATGCTCTTAAATTGGAAGCCTTGTAAAGAACTGAAACAGAACTTACCACAGCACTTGGCTACTGTATACAAACCATCAGACTTGCATGGAAATAAATATACAAAGCAAAAACAGGGCATCAGTGTCAGAAACAATTACAGTACAATACACATAATCACATTATGAAGCATTACCTTAAATGTTCTACACAGTCATGATTTGGGTACTGGTCTCCCAATGTGCAAAAGGCCATAGGGCCGATGCCAGACGGTGTTGGCCAGCGCACGGGCCAATGGCAGGCAACATCGGCCTGATGGGCTTTTGTGCATTGGACTGTGATTTTGGAACTCATAGCCTTGAGCTGCAAAGCCCCAAATCACAAACTAGCACACATTTATGCATAGGTTTTCATTGTGGCAATGGCAATGCCGAGACAAACACTTTCACAAAACTATCTTGTCACCTAACACAGGGTCAAATGTGGATGCATCATTGCCAGGGTAGTCAAATAATGTGGAAATGGGGATCTCTTGCCAGGGAAAATCAATGAGCCTGGAAATCTTTTCAGGACCCACACAATGCTTCACAATGAGACGAGCGTGTTTTGGAGGTTGCCCCTGCAGCTGTACAAAGTAATGCGTTTTCAAGCCATCCAAAGTGACTCAGGTGCAGCTGGTTACATCTGGCCCACCCTACCATGAACACAAGTGTTTATAAAGACTGAGGGCATCTACAAACACAGAGTTGAAGCTTTCACACGGGAATGTTCAACACGAGAGGACTGTAGGTGTGACCTGCACAAAATGAACAGATTTCCCTCTGTACAATATCGCTCCCTACACCACTATTACACAGTTCCCTAACCACATGAAAAAGACAAATGTGTGGATATGCTAGCAAGTTGTTTGTTTGTCAAGTGGGTTAATCTCATTGTGCACACAGCCAACGGTACTGTAAACAGTACCGGTGGCTACATGTACAAAGGGGTTAACTCTTAAAACTCCCAGAACTAAATGACTTCCATTTGACAGAATGAAAGTCATTTAGTTCTAGGAGTTTAAGAGCTCAGCGAGAATGCATGCACTGGGAATGGATAGGTAGAGGTACAGTGCACTGGAGAACATGCAGACACTAAAAAGTATGTAAATATTTCTGCTCTTACGTGTCCATAGAAAAAAATCCTATCCTATCTATTATTTTGTTCGAAAGACACAATCAGCATTGTTAGGTGAAAAAAAAAAGTCCACTGGAGCTACATCCAAACACCGACTTAATTTTGCCGGTTGAATGTCTTTCCCCTGCAACAGAAAAAACAAACATGGGATTATTAAAGCTACACATCTATACTATGTACAATGGGTGACAGTGTAAAATTCTGAAAGACTGAAAACAGCCCACCGAGTAACTATGCCCCATGACTGATGGCCAGCAAGAGACATAAAAGCTCATAAAAATTTAGGACTCTTGCAGTTGGTACAGGTTGGCTGTGGGGCTGTTTTGTCCCTACAAAAAAAAGAAGCTGAAATCAACTTTCCAAGATCTGAAAAAGCAGAATCAGCCTCCTGGACTGAAGACTTTCAACCACGAAAATAAATTAGCAAACTATTTTACACTGCAGTCTGATTGCCTGCATACTGGGGAAATAACTCTTTGTGCTGTAGAAAAAGTGGAGATGGTCCAAAATTTATACTGATCTAGGCCCGAGAATGGCAAATTTGTAAACACTGACACGGTCCAGTCCACACCTACTCCTGTATTGTACTGCCACTTTACAAACACCATACAACAGGACTTTTCTTCCAGATTTCACATCTTACAGTAGTGCGCACACTAAATGAATTGCTTTTTTTAAAAAAACTAATACTAAACAAACAAAAATTTAAGATGAAAGAAACTCCACTTACGTGATCGTCTTTTTCTCTTTATCTTTCACCTCAGGTCGAGCTCTGTTCAAAATTTTCATAAAGTCTGATGTCTTTGCTCTCATTCGTTGGTGAATGTATGCCTGCAACATCAAAAGAATGGTTCTCCATGAGTTGCCCAGATAAACTGGTGATATATATGCCATTTTTTAAGACAAGACAAACATCTTTTGCGAAATATCAAGGCTGCTGCAACAGACTGATCTTCAGAAATTCATGGACAACAGTGCAAATATACTAATGGTCAAAACTTAAGGGCCACCCCACTTTTTGTGTCATTGTTTATCATCGCAAGTACGCTAATAAAATACAATGTTCTTTCGATCCAAATGGGTTAAAAGTTGACCTTAGACAGTCCACTGTACAGGGAACAATAGACAACAATTCATTAAGTTCCACGAACGTGTCAAATGCACATGAAACATCGTCAGTTTTTGTGAAAAGCTGTGCGATATTGGCAAGTGTACCAAAGGCAGGCAGGTGGAAATAACTCGGTAAAGTCGTGATGCACGTGCTAAAGGGGTCAGTCGTGAACACTGAGCACGTCCGTTTTGCTACAAATACCGGTACAGTAGGGGCATAATTGTCACTTTCCTAACCATGCCACCACGACGAAGCCTAACGCCAGTAGAACAAGGCTGGGCGCTAGCATGGGTGCAGGATGGAATTTCCGGACGAGAAGTTGGGAGACGTCTTGAGGTGTCCCATTCAGTGATCCAGAGGCTGCTGGCACGATTCCAAGAAACTGGAAGTGCAGAAGGACGACCCTGCTCAGGACGCCCGCGCTGCACCAGACCGAACTGTCACGTCAACCACTCTGCGACGTCAACTGATGCAAGCTTCAAACGTTAATGTCAGCAGAAGCACAGACTGCCGACGTCTGCACGAAATTGGCCTGGCTTCATGCAGAGCAGCAGTGAGAATACCCCTCACTCCAAGCTCATTGCAGAGCCCGGGTTGCCTGGTGTCGTCAACATGTGAGGTAGAACAGACTCCAGTGGACTCGGGTTCTGTTTACTGATGAGTCACGGTTCACGGTGTCCTTTAACGGGGGCAGGGTGAGGGTCTGGAGATGCCAGGGCGAGAGATTCACAAATGGATGCGTCCAAGAGGTGGATTGCTACGGAGGAGGCTCAGTCATGGTCTGGGCAGGCTTCAGCAGGGAAGGCAGGACCCCCCTCCATGTCATCCGTGGCACCCTGACTGGACTGCACTATCGGGATGAGATTGTGCAGCCTCTCATTCAGCCAGCTCTCCAAGCCATAGGCGACAATGCTGTTCTGCAGGACAACGCTCGACCTCATCGCGCCCGTGTGGTGGATGAGTACCTTGAGCAACGGGGCATTATGAGGATGGAGTGGCCAGATCGTTCACCAAATCTGGCTCCCATCGCCTCTGGGACGTGCTGCGGCAACGTGTAGTCAGCATCCACCCCCCACCTCAAGGCGTCCCCAGCTGAATCAGTTCCTGCATCAAAGGGGAGAAGCGATCCGATAACATGTTCTCCGAACCCTGGTGAACTCCATGCGTCAACTCTGCATTGAATGTTTGGCTGCAAATGGTGGGTACACTCGCTACTGACTAGACCAGTCTTGTGTGACTTTTCAAATGAGGGGTGGGTGAACATTCTAACGTACTGCTGTTGTTACAATTGCTTGATTTACTCAAAACTTAATGAAATTGTTACTGAATAAATTAGCAAAGTACTGACACAAGTATTGTTAAATTATTTGGGTGGTGTTGTCGGTGCGTCTGCGATAAAAAGTGGCCCTTAAGTTTTGACCATTAGTATAGTTGAGATGACTGAAAATGGTCTACGGACTAACTATGCCCTCTGATCGAATCAATGAATCTCAGTCAGTGACTGTCATTTTTCGTACCTGCCGTTGCTACAACTATGACTAAGTACAAAATATACATAAAACAGGGACATCAAAGCACAGTGATACAAAATATACAGTCCACTAAACACAAACACACGCATGCATGCACAAACGCACTCGAACGTGCACACACACACGCATACGCGCACATACACGATTGTTAGAATACACATGTACATTCGTGCGTATACGTATAACTAGATATTGTTATTTGAGTGATGTCAGATATCTATAAAGACTTGTCTTAAAACAATATAATGTCGGAGTGGCTGTAACATGATGTGGGAGTGAGTTCCACAGTGTGAATCATCGAGGGCCAGCAAGAGACATAAATTCTCACGAGAAATTATGCCTCTTGCAGATGGCACAGGCTGCCTGAATGTCTGAACCAAAAAGCTGAAATTCAGCTTTCAAGGATTTTGGAAAAGCGGAGTCAGGCTCCAAGACTGAAAACGTCACCCATGGAAATTTCATTTTAGAAGAACATGCCTTGTGCCCCCCCCCCCCCCCCCACCACCCCCCTCCCCATTCACTGCTAGGCAAGGGTAAACAACTTCCCACTGCAAAAGGCAAAGAACTTTATGAGCCTCAACGATATGAGAGCTCATGAGGTTTTTTTTACCATCTCTTGCTTGGATGGATGCGGTTATCCAGTAAAGAATCTGCCCTGTTTTAACCCATTTAACTCCACAGATGCATTTCCCAAAATTTGGGAAGCGTTACCTAGCGAGTTTGTACCACCTGTAGGAGATGGCTCGACCATGATAATTCAAGGGTAGTGCCAGATGAGCTTGGCACCTGAAGGCGCCAGCCAAGCTCATCTGGCACTACCCTTGAATTATCATGTTCAATCCAGCTCCTGCTGATAGGTGTTGGGGCTAAATGGGATAAAAACATAAATTGTGTCCGTAAACAAACAAACCCACCCAAAAAAAATCACCATCAAAATTATACATACCAGATGATACGAAACTTCACAACAGCAACGCTTCACAAACTACTGATGCTAATCTCAGGACATAAAAATCTTTGTTGTCCTCCCTACGTTACACGACCAGTCACCTTAGCGCAAACTGTACCATGTGACCGTGATATAAAAACCCCTGTAGCGAAAAATGGCGGACGTTTTATAGCCCTCTCGATGACGCGTTAGGACCTCATTTTTTAGTCTTGATAGCAATTCAGTTCGACAAATTAGCAGAAAAAAAGGCACTAAAGTAGTCGTATTTGACGTAATACACATCTGCCTTATTTTTTACGACGTGAGGAGCCAACTTAAACAATATTTCACCACTAATTACACAGTGCAAACAGCAAAAGCCTTAGCCAAATCCATCTCACTGCCATGCACCGAGCATTTTCAAAGTTTGGGAAACCACGGAACAAAAATAGCTTCCGAGTTTTTTTAACCAATTAGAGACAGCAATCCTTGCAAACAACACACTTTCGTCTGCTCAGCCACCAACATGCCACAATTTCACCAAAGCACAGAGCAACAAATTCAAGAACTAAAACGAAAATACACACCCAGCAACACTATACACAAAGCACGCTATTGCCAAAGTTCTCTCTTCATGTCACTCAATACGGTACTATCTGAAGAAAAACATCTCACGAATTTTTGAAGACTATCTGACATCATGTCAACGCTGTAAAATAAAATCTTACCTTAAAATCCATCTCAGCACTAGTCCTGCTGTTAACGAGCGTATTTTTTTGGTATTCCTTTTTCCAGATATCCCAACACACATGACACTTTAGGATATAACAACCACAATCTGCTGCACACTTGAAGCATCCCCTTCAGTCATCTTGAATCTAAAAGCACGAGGCACCATGCTAACTTGCACAAGCTGTCATATCAGTGGTCAAATGCCGATCGCTTTATCAAAAAGTTCTTAATTTTTCCGAATCACACAGCAGTCAAGAAGCACTGTCACTGTCATACTTTAACGACCTTTTGTAGACATTGCAGCTTGAATCATTCTGTACACAAGCCCAAATTAGCTTTTTACTCGCAAAACTTGCGCTTCACACGGAATCATGCTACGTCACACTCTGTCTCGTAAAGACTGGGAATCCCCGGCAGAACATGTATATTCAATGGTATCACCTATCCGCCACAGAAGCGGCCGTCTTCATAAAACCGGATTTTTTCTAAACAATAAATGGAGGAAGGAAAACAAATACGTTATTGGTCGGAGGGGTTCGATACATGGACCTTTGTAGGCCTGAGGAAGGTCAAAGGAATCATTGTACCCCGAAGGCCTTCCTTCGGCCTTCAGGGTACAATGATTCCTTTGACCTCCCTCAGGCCTACAAAGGTCCGTGTATCGAACCCCTTTGACCAATAACTTATAATGTAGTATGTGTTATCCACACTAGAACAATTTGAATGATAGTGTAAATACTCTCTCAACATGTAAATAAGGTAGATGAAATACTGCCACAAATCAAAGTCAGAAAAAATAATCTAAGAACGTCACCCACCTTAGAACATTTTATATGATAGTGTAAGTAGTCTCTCAACATGTGAATGAGGTTGATGGTGTTGTCGCGTGCAGAAGCACTGGTGTGGCGAGGGAACAAGACTGAAGTGAAACAAACAATAAACCTTGATGAGTCTTTTTTTATAACCACATACCAAACATCACTGGCTAAATTCCACCAAGTCAGGCTCATCCTCTCCAACAGTGGTTACACCATACTTAGCTAAAACAAAGTAGCAAACACATTTCTACAAAAGGATGCTACTTTGCAAAAAGACCACAAACTCTGATCACCTTATCACACTCTCAGAGTCAGCAGTACAAAAATGTAACCAAGGCAGCAAGGGACATAGTGCTAGTAGATCTTCAAGAGCCCCCACATAGTGCTGGGGCTCACAAGGATATATGACCCATTCTTAAACGCTGAACACCAAAGTGTGACACAAGCTCAAACTATTAAAATGTTTTGAAACTTGCTATTTAATGTCTGTGACATGTTTTGTCATTCTAGTTTTCAAAACAGTGTTTTAAAAGATGATCCGAGATTCTATAGTGCTGTCAGAGTCCTTCAAATGTCCAAAATCTGAGGTGGTATGAGGTTACCAAGGACATGAAATATCTGGTACTACAAAAAAATAAGCATATGTGTGCATCTTTTAACTCCAGTACAGACAGAAATAATATTAATATGATTAAAATAATACCAGAAAAAGTGTACACACATCTTACTAAGATTATTTTGAAAGAAATGTCATGTCATCAGTAACCTCCAAACGTTCAGCTTCCGATTTGTTTATGTCACTTTAAGAAAAATCACCTCAGCAACAAAAAACATAATGTGTGCTTAGTAAAATTGTCATTTACTGCAGATGCACAAACAAAAACAAAATAAATCAAGAAATTTTATGCTTTTCACCTTGAAAACAGATTTTCATGTCACCATCACATCCGCAACATAACACCGAAATCTGTGTGTAAAACAAACTAATCAACAGATTCATCGATATCAAAATCAAAATCAATCGAGGTGTCGACAAGTTCATCAGCATGACTGTGTGTCACACTACTGTCAAATTTCCAAGTGCCCGCACAGAAAGAGTTTGGATGTTATTCTGTCATAATGAGCATTCCTGTCATCCGCAACTTTCTTTTCTGATTCCACACAACAGCGTTCAAAACTGGTTCTTTGCAAAGCAAACGACCGTCACATTGTACAATGCCTTAGATTCCATGTCAATTTCTTCATTAAGGTCAGGAATTTTTTTTTTAATTTAAATATCAGCGAGAATGCATGCAGAGGTTATGAAAAATGCATTTTTCTCTAAAAGGTATTTTTTCGAAAAATACTTACCGATGACATGACTGATAGGAAGTGTCTACTTACTCTCACAATTTTAGCCTAGGAACCCGTTGGTGCCCCTGCACCAACCGGGAGGCACTCAGGGAACCCCCAGAGGGGCCGAGAGTGATCTCCCGTGACTGCCCATCCGGTTCCGAGTCATGTGATGATTACTCAGTTTAGGATACTTATCTTACCAGCGGCAAGCGGGGCAGGAGGGAGGGTCCTCCGAGTCATGTCATCGGTAAGTATTTTTCGAAAAAATACCTTTTAGAGAAAAATGCATTTATTTCCTCAAAAACATTACCGATGACATGACTGATAGGAAGAATTACGAGTAGGAGGAGGGTGCCGCTGCCCGCAAAATAACCCAGGGGGCCTGCAGAGCCATCCTCCCAGTCGCAAACTCCCGACAATTTTAGCTAAGTAGCGTACTTACGGCGCCTGTGGCGCGAGTGTTGCGCTGCCGTGATGTCCCCCACCAGAGCGAGGTTGTCTCGCTGGCCTGCCAGATCCCGGAGGTAGAAGCGGGCGAAGGTCGATTCTGCTCGCCAGCCTACTGCCGCCACAATGTCTTTAACCGCACAGTTCCGGTCGAAGGCAAGACTCGTGGCCATGGCACGTACCTCGTGCACGCGTATCTTAAGCCTCTTTGCTCCCTGTGGGGAGAGGTCCTTTTAGGCGGACTGAATGACCCAGCGTAGCCAGGAAGAGATCGTCTGGGCCGAAATGTCATCTCTGCCGGTCCTAAGGGGCAGGAAGAGGCGTGAGCGTCCTCGACGGACGGCTTTGGCTCTGCGTAGATAGACGCATAAGGCGTGCACAGGGTCTTGTTGCCTGGTCTCTCGAGGGAAGTCCATTCCCCGCAGCGGTCGCAGTGTGATCACTTGTGGCGCCCTCAGTGGAGACCTGGTCTTGGCAAGGAAGGAGGGATCTGGGAGAAGGTGCACGGAGCCATCCGCACTAAATTGCAGGCAGGCAGGGCGCGCTGAGAGCGCATGCAGCTCGCTGACTTGGGCCGCTGTGGCAAGGGCCAAAAGGAAGCAGGTCTTACGAGTCACGTCAGCAAGGCGGGCCAAGGGCAGTGGTTCGAATCTGGGTGAGTTCAGCCACGTCAGGACCCAGGGAAGGTCCCAGCGCGGAATGAGAGAGCGGAGTACCGGACGTCGCAAGCCGAAGTGCGACATAAGGTCGGCGATGTCCTTACAGGCGCCGGGGTCCGGACGTCCAAGGTGTCGATAAGTGTCGGCAATCATGGAAAGGTACCCTCTGATGGTGATAGGGGCGAGACCCTGGTCTCCGAAGAGCCAGAGGAAGAAGTCCGCGAGCTGGGGGTGAGTCAAACCAGTGGGGTCGAGATGGAGGTCCTCACACCAGGCGCACAGCACTCGCCACTTTCCCTCGTAGACGCGTCGCGTTGAGGGTCTGCGGGCCGAAAAGATCGCCTCCACTGCTGTACTCGAGAAGCCTCTAGCGGTGAGGGCACGCCGCACAACCTCCAGGCGTGAAGGAGGAGACGCTCCGGTCACGGGTGGAAAAGGGCCTGTCGAGGCTGTTTGAGCATCGTCCGGGGCGTCGGTAAGCGCAAAGGAGGGCCCGTGGCGAGGCTGAGGAGGTCGGTGGTCCAAGAGCGGTTCCAGGAAAACGGGGCGACCAGGAGAACAACGGCGTTGGATCCCCGGAGTTTGAGGAGTTTTTTGGGGACAAGGACCGTCGGGGGAAAGGCGTACGCGATCAAACCGTCCCAGGGGATGGAGAGTGTCGACTGCCCAGGCCAGGGGATCCGGGACCGGGGAGACAAAGAGGGGAAGCTGATGGTTCCACCTCGTGGTAAACAGATCGATCTGAGGAGTCTCCCAGTGGGCGCAGATCAACTGGAAAAGGTCCTGGCGAAGAGTCCATTCCGTGTGTAACATCTGACCACAACGCGAGAGCGAGTCGGCCAGGACGTTCAGGTGACCTGGAATGTGTCTCGCTCGAAGGAACATGCCGCGGGTCTGGCACCAAAGCATCAGCCGGTAGGTGAGCATGCACTAGTCGGGAGAGTGAGTGCCGCCTTGCTTCTGAAGGTACGCTACCACCATCGCGTTGTCGGAAAGGACCAAGAGCTCCTGGTGCAGCAGACTCGATTCCCAAGTGATGAGGGCTTGCCAAATGGCCTGAAGCTCCAACCAGTTGATGTGACGGGCAGACATCTCTGGCGGCCAGGCTCCCGACGTCGTTCGGAAGTCCGGAAACAGGTGGGCATCCCACCCTGAGAGGCTCGCGTCGACACACAGGGATAGGCGAGAAGGGGGAGACACGAGGGGAACTCCTGAAGCCAGCCACGCCGGATCCATCCAGCGCAGCAGATGGGGACGAAGAAGCGCAGTGACCGGTACCGAGGCTGCCAAGTCGCCGGAGGACGGGCGCCAGTGAAGGAGGAGGTGCAGCTGTATGGGCCGATAGTATAGACGCCCTAGAGGAAGGAGATCTGCAGCGGCGTTCATCGTTCCGAGAAGCTGTAGCCAAGTCCTGGCAGGTGCTGCGTCTAGCCGGCAAAGGTTGGCGGTCAAGGAGGCTAACCTCTGGATCCGCTGTTCCGAAAGACGAACCCAGTTCAGATCGGTAGCGAAGTCCATGCCTAGGTGGACGAATCGGCGACTGGGCGAAAGATTCAATTTTCCTCTGTTGAGGAGAAAACCTAGTCGCGCTAACAGCCGGATCAAGGCGTCTCTGTCCGCTGAAAGAACGGTCGCCGATTGATTGCGTAGGAGAAGGTCATCGAGGTAATTGGAAGTAGGGCTGGACGACGACTGACAAGCTCATTAGGCGAGAGAATACCCAAGGGCTGAGGTTGAGACCAAACAGGAGGGCCCGGAACTGGTAGACTGCTTCGTCGAAGGCGAAGCGCAGGTACTTCCTGGAGGCAGGGTGAATGGGAACATGTAAATACGCATCCGACAGATCCAAGCTCACGGCGAAGTCCCTTGGCTGAACCGCGGCCCTGAGGGACCGTGCGGTTTCCATGCGGAAGTGAGGAGCCGAAATGGAGTTCAGATGATCGGGCGCCACCTGCTGCCTGGCTTGGGCACCAGGAAGAGGCGACTGTAGAAGGCCGGGGAACCGTGAAGCACAACCACCTCCGTGGCACACTTCTGCAGAAGAGCGGAGACCTCGGAACGCAGAGCGCTGGACTTTAACGGGTCGGAGGGCACGGCGGTCCACACAGGGGACCGGCGCAGCGGAGGAGGAGAGCGAAACAAAATCCGAAGGCTGTCGGAGACGGTGGTCCTGATCCAGGGGTCATCTGGGAACAGCAAAAACCACTCTTCGCTGAACCGGGCAAGCCTCCCGCCAACTGGAGGACCCAAGACGGTCGGCGGGGGCGGAGCTAGGGAGTCAGTGGGCCCGCCCGCACCCAGGGCGACGGGCAGGTCGGGACCGGGCGGGGGCAAAGGAGCTAACCTGACCGGGTCGTCCAAAGGCAGGGCGGCGGCGGGGGTTACGAGAAGGGAGGGGGTCTGAGGACGCAGGAAGTCCGGAGCCCTGCAGGGCACGACCCGCGGCCTTGTGGGAGGAGCGAAAGCGAGAAGGCGCAGATTTGGTAGGCCACCGATCCGAGTTCGCGATCCTAACCGAAGACCAGGTATCGCCAAACAGAAGTGATCCACCTAGAGGGGCACGACGCAACTGGTTCTGCAGGTCCGAAGGCATACCACGGCATGCCCGCAGGACAGCATCTTGACGCATGAGATCACAATTGGAGGAAGCCGCCATGGCGTTGACAGATGAGTGATAAGCCGCACGATTAGCTACCTCCGCGAGGGCGAGAAGATCTCCTAACAGGGGAGTGATGGAAGGATGCCAAGCTTCCTCTATCCGCTGCACCGCCGCTCGGGTGACAAGCTCCAGGAAGCCCGAACAAGCAAGGGTGTTACGAACCAGGGCCACTGTAGCATCCAAACCTCGAGGAATGGCGCGTTTCAGAAGCGAAGAGCCGCCAGCCTGAAGAACAGCCGCCGGATCCACTGGAGGAAGAGCGCAGACAAAGGACTGGAAATGTCCAGAGTACCACTCCTGCCGGAAGGCGATGTCGAGGCCGGGGGGCCATCTGCGGTCGCCGAAAAACTGATGTTCCCTAGGGGCAGCGAGGAGGTGCGCGGAGAAGGCGTCCCGCATGTCGCTGAAACCCGGAGGCTGAGGGAGAGACTTAATCTTCTTCGTCTGCGGACCAACATCGACGAAGGCCGATACCTTGCGCTTGAGGTGAAATAGTGCCCACCAAGAATGCCCTTTTTTGTTAGCAATCACAAATAAACATTTTGGTGTTTTTCATTTAGTTAGGTGTCTAAAAAGATGTTTAAGACACATTTTGAAAAATTTCATGCTGGTTGCCAAGGGCAACGGCGGCCATATTGAAAATAAACAACATATTTTTGTTCCTCCGTAAAATCCTTCAGAAGAGAGCTATTGACCCAGAACAAATTTTGTTGTGTTTTTGATGATAAGAACTACAACTTTTCAGAGGGATTTTTTCATATCTTTATTATTAAAAATATTATAGGGCATCACAAACTGAACATTTGTCGTGAACGAAATTCCAAACATTTATGATATTCACATGGCACTAACTATTTTTCATTTGTAGATACCATAAAAAGCTTCTGTAAAGTTGTTATTAATGTTTTCAGCTACATGCATGCCAAATTTCATGTGTTTATGACAATTATTAGAGAAGTTATGGATGCAGTAAACCGCACAATATGGAAAACTTAGAAAATCACGTTTGAAACTTTGGTTCCCTGCACTTAAAGTGATGAGAAGAAGAATCATCTGTGCACAGCTGCTGATTGAAAAACTTAGTTATTGATGTACCTCAGAATGCACCAGCAGCATAAACAGGACCACCCTCTTCTTCTATTATGCTTTTTTCTCTCCTGTTCCTTGGCCTGCCGAACCTTCTTTCTGCGATGCTGTTGCTTCAGTTCCAGTTTCCGCCTGCTGTTGAATTCCCTGACCCTGTCCTTCTGTTTGCCAAGCCTTTTGGTGTTTTCTCCAACATACAGACCTTGGGCAGTCATGAAATTCTGGCTAGCTGTGGAGCCCATGTTGAATTCTCCAACATACACCAGTGTGGCTGTCTCAACCTTGTCACAGGAGGCGAAGGTGTTTTTTTGACAGGGACTCCAGATGACTCCATGCAGGGACTCATTTGTATTCTGAGTCTTGCCCCTCAGCCATCTCCTCAGCAGAGCAGGGTCAGCAAGTTTCCTGTACACAGGAACAAGCTCTTTTGCCACCTGTCTGTTAATAGGTGTTGTAATATTTCCCTGGTGTCGTGGGGGAGGATTTTCACGAGCCTGAGCATGGTTGAAGAAACACCAGGAGTCTCGTCCCTTTGGGCAGCGAGCATGATGAGGATCAGTATCTGTAGAAGTACAGTAGAGAAATGAAGCCCACACTGCATCTGACATGGCCTCTACAGTAGTGCTGCTCTTGATAGCCTTGGTGTAATATGCCTAGAGTTTCTTCATTGTATTTTGAGTCAGCCTGCCCTCGCCCCTACCCCCAAGTGTGACGCCCTGTTTCTTCCTGTCTGCGACAAGATTTGTAAGTGCAGTGCCCAGTCTTTTGGAGACATGATTAATACACTCTTCCTTTGTAATCTCCACCTGATCTCCATAAGGCTTAATTTTCTAGTTCATTGAAAGTTTTACAGTCCCCGTCAGACAGCAGAATTGTGTAACGGAGCTTGTGTTTCCTCGCCGAACGCAGCAACTGCGTCTTGGCCCCCTCCACCTCCATCATGCCAGAAGAACCATTAAAATTCTTCTGGCAGTCTGGTCTGTGGCTCTCCATCCACATCTGGTCTGTGGCTCTCCATTAGGCATTCTCACCACACTGTCTCATTCTTTTGCCTGTGGTCTCGCATGCCTGACAGTATTTACTCATTACATAGTGTAGCTGATGTATAGCCAGCTGCAATAACAGCTTCACAGTTTGTGCACAACACTCGCAGGAATACTGCCATCCCCATCTTCTTCTCATCATTACATACAAGTTGCACGGATGGCGATCCACATTCAGGACAAGCACAAGCTGCAAATAAATTTGCAACTTGGTTCAGGTCGCAGATTGTTGTTGGAAGAGGTGTGGCACTGTCGGAGGCACATTACTTCTGATGTCACAGCTGTTGTTGTCTCCACCGTCACCATTCTCAGAAATCTTGCCGTGAAACACCCTGAACTTCTTGGCACTAGAGCCTAAAAGGTCGGAGGACCATGGAGACCCCGGTTCTAAGTGGCTACATGAAGCAACACCCACGATATCATGTGCTTTCGTTTTGTTTTCGGTCGTCTCCTGTCCGTCGCCGATCTTGCGTTTCCGCGTCTGCTTCGATAAACGGGCTTCAGTCAACTGTTTTGCTTTAGCCTTCGACTTGTACCCCTTTCTTTTCGAGGCTGCTGGCCTTGGTTTCTTCATTTTACTTCAAAAAGCGATAAAATTGGCTAAAAAACACGATCGAGCACGCGTTATAAACAAAGTCGAAGCGTCACCGGAAGTAAGAAAAGTTTGTAACTCAGCCAATCAGTATTCAGAATGGTGTGGTAATGTTACTATTTTTAGAAACCAATGACGTCGTTATCCTTATATGGCGATAATCGGCCTCTCGGTGGGTTCGGAAAATGCAAGATTGTGTTCCGATGATTCCCGAAGACCACTGATCATATTATGGGATGGAAAGGGGAGAGAATGCTGATTCCAACCATACCAAACTTTCCAGCATTTAGCGAAGCGGTCGGTCTGTATCGAACGATCGAAAATGGCGAATTTTCTAACAAACAAAATTTGTTACAGCCCAAAATAGACAGGGTAGGTGCAGAAAATGTGTTTTATTTCAATAAACATTACTTTTTGAGTGAAATGAAGCATGATAAGTGAAAGAAAATTTGAATAAAAGTGATGAAAATGCCTCTACCTCAAAATCATGAAATTTTTTTAAAATTCGTAAATCGGAGCATTTTGCTGGGCAATACATCCCCTGGGGGGGGGGGAACGGAGGGCAAGCGTCGACTGGGATTGAGGCGGAAACGATGCGGGCAGCCTCATCCAAGGCGAGCAAAGTAGCCGCGCGAGAAGAAGAAGGCAGCGGAGAAGAGTCCGAGATGTCCGAAAAGGACAAGCGGGAGGGCCTGGGCCTAGCAGGGCAGAAGCAGAATCCTCAGCCAGCAAACTCAAGGCGTCCTCGTCCCGGGGAGGAGGGGGAGTGGCAAGCGGACTGCAGCGGTGAGAACGGAGAGGTCCCCGAGAGGCATCCAGCCGGGAGGAGTAGGGAGAGCGACTATGAGGACGGGAATGAGGGCGACCCTCCCGGCAAGGGCTCCGCGCGGAGCGACGCCTAGGGGAAAAAGACGGCCGACGCGAAGAGCGATGGGGCGAAGACCGCCGGTAGCGTGAAGAAGACCATGGCAAAGCCGCAACCAGGCGAGGGGGGCTGGTGGGTGTCCTACGAGAATGATGGTGCCGACGACGAGAGTCCCACGGGGAGCGAGATTGCGGCGAATCCCTAGAGTCGTGAGTCCTTGGTCGCGTAGCACTTCGTCTCTGAGAGCCGGGCGCTAAAAGGCGGGCTCCCTGCCGGTAACTTGACTCCTCGTAGGAGTGCGCGGGCTTGAGAGATGCACGAGAACTGACCGCAGACAAGGGGTGGCGAGGGTCGCGTCCCCTTGGGCCGAGCTCAGGGAGGACGGCACTTGGGGTCTGCAAGGCAGGGTCAGTTGTCCAAACAGTGCTGGGTGTACGCGTCCTAAGCGGCGTTCTATCCATGGGGTCCGTACGGACAAGCTTGGTCCCTGCTCCTGACACACTGGGGGACGCTCGGACGGGAGGGTTACTCACAGGTAACGGCCGGTCCATGGGGTCCGTACGGACAAGCTTGGTCCCGGCTCCTGACACACTGGGGGACGTACGGACAAGCTTGGTCCCTGCTCCTGACACACTGGGGGACATACGGACAAGCTTGGTCCCGGCTCCTGACACACTGGGGGACGTACGGACAAGCTTGGTCCCGGCTCCTGACATACTGGGGGACGTACAGACAAGCTTGGTCCCTGCTCCTGACACACTGGGGGACGTACGGACAAGCTTGGTCCCTGCTCCTGACACACTGGGGGACGTACGGACAAGCTTGGTCCCGGCTCCTGACACACTGGGGGACGTACGGACAAGCTTGGTCCCGGCTCCTGACACACTGGGGTCCGAACGGACAAGCTTGGTCCCTGCTCCTGACATACTGGGGGACGTACGGACAAGCTTGGTCCCGGCTCCTGACACACTGGGGGACGTACGGACAAGCTTGGTCCCTGCTCCTGACACACTGGGGGACGTACGGACAAGCTTGGTCCCGGCTCCTGACATACTGGGGGACGTACAGACAAGCTTGGTCCCTGCTCCTGACACACTGGGGTCCGTACAGACAAGCTTGGTCCCTGCTCCTGACACACTGGGGGATGTACGGACAAGCTTGGTCCCGGCTCCTGACATACTGGGGGACGTACAGACAAGCTTGGTCCCTGCTCCTGACACACTGGGGTCCGTACGGACAAGCTTGGTCCCTGCTCCTGACACACTGGGGGACGCTCGGACGGGAGGGTTACTCACAGGTAACGGCCGGTCCCGCCTGTAAAATCTCCAAAGCTGCGACCACTTCAGTACTGGCCACGTGGAGCAGAGGTCACAAGAGCGGTCCGAGGCACAGCCAGAGCAAGGGAGGCATACAGCGTGGTTGTCTGTTGGCCACTGGAAGTCGCCGCAGAGGGTGCAGGTCCGCACTTGGCAACTGCAACACACAAACAAGCGTACGAGCGAGAGCACGTGGCCGCGCCCAACAAGGGGAAAGGGGAAACTAAGGTGACAAAGTCAACATACCCAAAGTGAACACACAATTCACCCCCAAGGTGCGAGCGCCCAGGCACGAGGCCGGCAAGCTAAGAGTCCGCAGCGCAGCAACGCTCCGCCAGCACCCAGCGACCCAACGTAATCGCAACGAAAGACGGAAAGCCATCTTACATAACACATGTTTCATTGGTCAATCTCTGCATGAAAAACAAAGACAGTTTACGCACCAGCGCTCGGTTTTAAGCGACACGGCATAGGCCCCAGGGCCAAGCTGAGAAACAAAGCGCGGCGCCAGGTTAGACAATCAAAGGCTGAGAAGTGCTCACGACCGGCGACCCGCTTGGAAGCCGGCCGAAGGCCAAACAACTACCTTACCTCTCCGCAGCCACAGGGACAGGGGACGACACCTCCATACCACAACAGCGCCGAAGGCAGGAAGGAGGCCAACCGAAGAGGCGAGAAGGCAGCAGAGGCAGAAGAAGAAGCAGCCGAAAGTAGCAGCACACAGTAAGAGCCCGCAAGCGAAGCAGGTCCCAACACAAGACAAAGACGGGTTCCAAACCGGTCGAAAGTAAGCGAGGCCGGAGGCTAGCAAAACACGTCTGCACTAGACGAGCTAATTAGTTAGTTAGTTATTTGGGTTTAACGCCGAGCAGGCAACTAAGGCCATCTCACGGCGGGAAGGGTAAAAATCTGGTCAGCCAGACTAAAAGAAAGGTCTTAAGACATGATGTAAATATACCTTAAAAATATGTCAGGCTAAAATGTCGCACAGGTCTTTAAAGAAAACGTCGGAAGACTCTCAAAAAGGTCAAAATAATAGAAACATCATAATCTATAAACTCTCAAATCTTATTAAAAATATGGCACTCTCTCAGAAAACTGAAGATCTTGTCCGGGGGCACATCCCGGAACAAAACCTTCAAGGAGTCTGCTGTGAAATGTTTATACCTTGTGTCGATTAGATCAGCACAAGACAACAAAAAGTGTTGAACAGAGTACTGCTCGTCGCAGGCATAACACCATGGACGCTCCTCCTGTTTAAGTAAATAAGAGTGCGTAACATACGTGTGGCCGATGTGGAGCCGAGCCAGGACAGTCTCCTCACGGCGGCTGCCGCAGCGATAAGGTAGACCGTCGGACAACTTAGGAAGGGCTTCATGCAGCTTGTTAGCTTCCTCTTTGTCCCACTCGGACTGCCACATGTCTAAAATCACTATAAACAGTCTGTGTGTCAGGGACAGGGTCATTGCGGGCATCGTTGGCAGCAGAATCTGTGATCCTGTTGCCTTCGATGCCCACATGCCCTGGCACCCAAATAAAAATGATATCATAATATTCCTTCATCAAGTCCGCGTGGAGCTCTCTGATCTGCACCAGCAGTGGGTGGTCATTTCCCGTGCCCTGAAGGGCCTGCAGGGCAGAAAGAGAGTCAGACAGAATCAGGAAGTTCCTTTCTCTAGATCGATAAGCATGCTTGAGTGCCAGCAGAACCGCCTGCAGTTCCGCACTAAATACAGATGAGTGGTCTGGGAGGCGGTGCTTAAATGGGCGTCTAGGATGGCGAGAGGATACTGCGGCCGCAGCCACTCTCCCATCCTCAGACTTTGACCCATCGGTATAGATGCGACAATAGCCAGGAAAAATTGAAAGCAGTTCATTGAGGCTCTGTTGGTATATGGCTGGTGGAGTAGAGTCTTTCTTGTGGGCAGTCAAGTCCAGCAAGATGTCAGGAACTGGTAAGAGCCAAGGTGGAGTGATGTGTTGCAGGGATTCCGAAACTCTGTCCAGGTCCAATCCGGCCGCCTGCAGATGAGGTCGGACACAGAAAGAAAGTGGACGGACAGCTCCCGGATGGGTATCGTAAATCTCTGCAAACGATGGTTTAAAAACACAATCATAGGCAGGATTGTCTGGATGGGCCTTCAGTTTCAGAACGTAGCTGAGCATGAGGCGGATGCGGCGGAGCTTGAGAGAAGGCTCCCCTGCCTCGGCATACAGACTAGGAACTGGAGACGTCCTGAAGGCCCCAAGACATATCCGCAGACCCTGATGGTGAATTGTGTTCAGACGCTGTAGCACAGACTTGGAAGCTGAGCCATACACCACAGAGCCGTAATCCAGTTTGGACCGAACAAGGGCCCGGTACAGACGAAGTAAGACAGTACGGTCCGCACCCCAGTCAGTACGACCGACGACACGAAGAATGTCGAGAGCCTTCTGACAAGAGGTTCTAGACGAGCTAAGTAGACTAAACTGAGTAATCATCACATGACTCGGAACCGGATGGGCAGTCACGGGAGATCACTCTCGGCCCCTCTGGGGGTTCCCCGAGTGCCTCCCGGTTGGTGCAGGGGCACAACGGGTTCCTAGGCTAAAATTGTGAGAGTAAGTAGACACTTCCTATCAGTCATGTCATCGGTAATGTTTTTGAGGAAATAAATGTTCAGACATGAAGCGTAAAATGATGACAGAAACAGAAAATCACTTGCATGCATTGTCTTCACTATTTGCAGTGAGAAATAAGGGTTATCCACATCTGGGACATCAGTATGTACAAAATGAGAATTGGAACTTCCTGGCCAGATGCATTTTGTGGTGGAAATTCAAGCATGTTGCAGACGTGAAAAATGATGGGACATTGCCTCCCAAAAAATAAAAGCATTTAAAACTAAATTATCGCCCTCAAGCCTGCACTGATGCCATTTTAAAATATCAGTACAGACACAGGCTTTAACTCCGCTACATTCACTTGTTTACCAATGGGAGTTTTCTCCCCGATGTTGTACTCCTTAACAAAGACACTTAATGTCCAATCGTGTAAATTGGCATGTGTTTTAACACCAATAAAACGTTTTCTGGGACTAACTAAAATGTTTAGTAATCTGGAAAGGTCTGGTTTGCGGGAAAAAATCACAGTGAAACTTTTGTTTTTACTTATCTCAGTAGGGGCTCTTGTGTCATGTTTTCAAGCTGCCCAAAAAATGCTTTTGTCTAATTCACCCTCAACAAACTATACTTTCAGAAGAGTAATCAAGGCATGTATGTTATATGTAGTTCTTCACTGAATACACAACACATTGATATAAAATGGAATGTGTCAGTGTAATGCTAATGCTTGAGTGACAAACGTAGTCACTGTTCGGTGCTTTTACCTTTTGAGAATGGGTCATATGCCTTTTACAAATAAATATACCAAATGTACCGATGGCATTACTGTTAGGAAGGTACACTTTACCGATTTCAGCCAAAGATACCTTGTGTATACTTGTACAAGAAGGGAAGTAACTCTTAGTAAAGTGTTACCATGATACTTGAGTAGCCTCCCTTCCTCCGTATAAGCCCATGTGAGCAGTGGTGCCACTCCAGTCTTACACTTAGCTTGCCGGTGGCATGCGGGGCAGGCGGGAGAGTCTTTTGAGTAATGCAATTGGTAGGTTTGTTTTTTTTAAATACATTTTAGAGAAAAATACATTTATTTCTTCAAAAGACCTACAATGGCATTGCTGTTTGGAAGAATAGCGAAAAGGAGGAGGAAGCCACCGAAGGCCCTGGCTACTGAACCGAGAAAAAATAAGTAATCTCCCGGTGACTTCAGCTAAGCGTTACCTACGGTGCCAGAGGCACCAGGAGGAAGTGCTGGGCCACGGCGAAGTCTCCCACCAGGGCCAGATTTCCTCTCTGGCCAGAGAGATCCCTCAAATAAAAGCGAGCAAAAGTGGAGTCTGAATGCCACCCCACTGCCGCAATAATGTCCTTCCCTGCACAGTTGCGATCAAAGGCTATACTCGTAGAGACCGCTGTGATCTCATGGGCCCTGATCCGCAGTCTCTTCGCCCCTGCGGCGAGAGGTCCTCGTATGCAGATCTAATGACCCAACGCAGCCAAGACGAGATAGTCTGAGCCGAAATGTCCTCCTTCCCTTGGACCATCGGTAGGAAAAGTCGGGACCGGCCTCTCTGTAGGGCTTGGATCTGCGTAGATAGATCTTCAAGGCCCTTACCAGCTCCTTCCGATGGGATACATGCGAACGGTGAAAACCCTTGAGAGGAAGCAGGTTAATCAACTGCGTATCCACGGAGGGGAGTTTGTTCTTGGCTATGAAGGACGGGTTAGTCAATAGCTGTACCGAACAATCCGCCCTGAATTGCAGACAGGATGGATCCACTGAGAAAGCGTGTGGCATTACACAAGGCGGATTATGAGAAAGCATTTGACAGCGTGGACCGAGAGACTCTGTGGAAACTCCTACGACACTACGGTGTACCCACAAAGCTCGTCCGCCTGATCAAGAGCAGCTATGATGGCATGACATGTCGCGTGATCCACGAAGGGCAGTTCACCAGAGAGCTCCAGGTCAGAACTGGTGTCAGGCAGGGGTGTCTGCTGTCTCCGTTCCTCTTCCTACTGGCCATAGACTGGGTCATGAAGATGACCACAGAGCACAGACGAAGTGGAATACAGTGGACACTGTGGACACAGCTTGACGACCTCGATTTTGCAGACGACTTGGCATTACTGTCCCACACTCATCAACAAATGCAGGACAAGACCACGAGGCTTGCTGACATCTCGTCCCAAGTGGGCCTCACCATTCACAAACAGAAAACAAAGACAATGAGGCTGAACGCAACCAGGGAAGAACCAGTCTTGCTTGCTGGCACCCCGTTAGAGGAGGTGGAGTCCTTCACCTATCTCGGGAGCATCATAGACAAAAAAGGCGGCACTGATGCAGATGTCAGAGCACGAATCGGTAAAGCCAGAGCAGCCTTTCTCCAGTTGAAAAAAGTGTGGAGTTCCAGAGAGCTGTCACAACACACCAAAGTCCGGATTTTCAACTCCAATGTAAAAGCAGTTCTCCTATATGGAGCAGAGACATGGAGATTGACAAAAACCACAGTCAACAGAGTACAGACCTTCATGAACAGTTGCCTTAGAAGAATTTTGAAAATCCACTGGCCAGAGAAGATCAGCAACGTCAGACTCTGGGAGAGAACAGAGCAGATAACAGCAGAGAATGAAATTGGGCGAAGAAGATGGGGATGGATCGGTCACAGTCTGAGAAAGCCAGCTTCCAGTATCACTAGGCAGGCATTGTCATGGAACCCCCAGGGAAAGAGGAAAAGAGGTAGGCTGAGAAACTCCTGGCGTCGAGACCTCCAAGCAGACATCAAGAGACTGGGAACCACCTGGAGTAGAATCGAAGGAGAAGCACAGGACAGGAGTTGCTGGAGGTCTCTCGTCGACGGCCTATACCCGGGTAGGGGTGACAGGCGTAAGTAAGTAAGTATTACACAAGGCCTTACCCTGTCAAACCCATAGCCTTGAGACAACGAAAGAAGGGGGTAGGGGCAAAGCCCAAGTCCCACTAGACAGCGTCAAAAGCAAAGGCCGAACTGGTAGGTAAGAACCTAAACGTAAGACTGGAGTGGCACCACTGCTCACGTGGGCTTACACGGAGGAAGGAAGGCTACTCAAGTATCATTGTAACACTTTACTAAGAGTTACTTCCTTTATTGTATAGGTATACACAAGGGATCTTAGGCTGAAATCGGTAAATAAGTGTACCTCCTAACAGTAATACCATTGGTAGGTCTTTTGAGGAAATAATCCATTCCATACCAAATGTGATGTATCCGATGTTGTCTCCTGTCCTAGCATCCGTGCCTTGCAGTTCTTGGGGTGGTTCTTTGTGGCTGAACAGCACCTGTGGGGCCTGCTGGTACTTCCGCCGCCCTTCCTTGAACTCCTGAGACAAACAGTAAAAAGCACAAAGAACTGATATGAATGCACAATATCAATTAATATTAAATATGGCACATATTTCCCACATACACTGAATGAAGTAATAGGTGGACAATTACTCACAGATGTCCAATCAGTACAAAAACGTGTCATAAACTGATAATCTTTACAAATAATGGGAGGAAGGTTACTCTCACAAGCTGCTAAACTATGAGTCAAACTGAACCAACTGTTTCAGAGATATTGTCTACACAGGACAGACCCCACCTCCCACCCAAAAAGGTCAACAAACACAATCTGTAAATCCAGTGTATGCCCTCCTTCTCCTACCGCAACAGGAGGCAGTAGTCGAGGGTATAATTTAGTCAGATATTTGGGTAGGGGAGAACTAATTTAAGTCATCTGCCCATCTCCCTTGAAAACCTCATACCCATACCTCAATGCGTCCCACCCCCCCCCCCCCCCCACCCCCTCAACAGCTGATGTTTAACCCTTTTATTTACCCCACGGCCACCGTTACCAAAATTTGGAGGCGTTAGCTAACAACCACGTACCAGTTGCAGGAGATAGATTAACCCATGATAATTCAAGGGTAGTGCCAGATTAGCTTGGTGCCTTCAGGAGCCAAGTTAATCTGGAACTACCCTTGAATTATCATGGTCAGTCCATCTCCTGCTGTTGGATGCCGGGGCTTAATGGGTTAAAAGACAGAAGGAGAGTTACACCCGGCACTGACCTGCATGAACAGCTTGCCTATGACGATATCATCGTCATCTTTAAATATTGTGCTGAAGATAACAGTGACTCGGTCCTTTTTGGCTTCCACGTACCTGCAAACAGCACAAACAAACCTTTCACTAGGTCGTCCCAGGCGTCCACAAGCAGGCGGAATACTAGGCCAAATGTGCTAAAAATTGCACAAACTTGATCATCACTTTTACTACATAAACATCATTTTTTGTTTCTGATTTTAATATGAAAACGAAGATGAAATATTTCTCTTTCAGTCTATGTGTGTTTTATAGTTAAATAAGTTCGGAATTAGTTGTAATAAATTGTGGAAATGTGTAGGTGTTTACTCCATTTTTGCCGTGGTGAGGCCTTCTGCGCAGCGCGCAACTAAAGGTAGCGTTTTACACACTCCGGTTTTTCCCGCCGCGGATTTCCGAGACAAAGGACACACACTAAAAATAACCTCATGATAAAAGTAGAGTTGTTTGCCGATCTGCCGATATAATTTTCGCATCAATATTTGCTGAAATTCTGGTCAAAATCCGACAACGAAAACTTTTTTTGACTTCAAGTGGTCGTATCTGCCATATTTTTCATCCGTTTGTGACCAGTAAACGCGGGTATTAAAGCTCAATTTACGCTCTTTCCAATGATACAAAAATCAGCACGATAGCTTTTCTGTAGGAATTTCGCCATGCGATCCAAGTAGGGCAACCCTACACCGTCTGTGGCGACTAGCTAGAGGCAAAGTGAACTCGCGAGGTCGAGCATGGAGCCTAGTGATGACTCGGACTCGGCAGATACAAATTTCATCTCCTACAAATGTCTTCGACCGTATCTCGGTGAGCAATGCTTAAATTATATGTTTTGATTAGTAATGCGAGTTTTGCGATTTTTTTCCTATATTATCATTATGTATAGATGTGTGGAAACAACAGCCGACTCTATTGTTGCTCTAGCAAACCTACGTTAGGATAATGTGGTCAGCTGATCGATCTTTCTGAAGTCGCTTTTCCAACTTACAGTGTTAAATAATGCATATTTAATGATTATTAGTGTTAACCTTTTGACGACGAACGCGCATACGTGCGCGCGGGGCAAGGCTCCGTTGCCGACGGGGCGCGCACATATGTCCGCCGGCCTCGTTTACCGTGGCCTACGAAGCGCGCACATATGCGTTTTCCAATGACAGTATAGCTAGCAATACGTGCAGTACGGTGTAAGGGAAGCAACCTACTATAATATGTCAAGCATTCATTTCTGTACTGGTAGAGTGACTTGTCTTGTTTGTATGCACTAAAACGAACGAATGAGAAGCTCTCAGACAAAACAACCGGGCAAGCATGAAAAATGGCGAATTTGCGGCGGCGTGGTCGATGCATCCCAATTGATGAAGTACTTGAGCAAGTCCTCCAGAATGGTTCTGATGAGGAAGGAGAGCCTTTGCATGATGAATCAGAAGAAAGTGACAGTGAAGACGATTTGTTTGCTGATTTGGAGGACCAGGAAGACGAGGATTATGAATCTGAACCTGAAGATTATGAAGAAGACGATCAGGATGGCGAAGAAGAGATGGTGGCTGAACACGGCAGCTCATCGTCTTCAGAAGACGAAGATTTCGCCAGGAATGTCCAACAAATCAACATCAATGCCTTTGACATGGAGACAGACATTGATGATGCAGATGAAGGTGCCGTTTGGGTTCGAAACCTGAATAACTTTCCTCGCATTCCTGCATACACAGGTGAGAAGCCACGTGCTTTGCATTGTTATTGTTGCTTGAGTGGGCGTGTCTTGTGTGTGTATTACACAGGCGTGCGCGCACGTGTGTAGATTATATATATATTGTAATAGTGGAAAATGTTTACATTTCTTAGTTATAAATAAAAGTATGACATACGTGTGTGTGTGTGTGTGTGTGTGTGTGTGTGTGTGTGTGTGTGTGCGCGCGCATGCGTGGCTTGTGAATGCATGGTGTTTGTGTGTGAGCATGCATGGCGTGTGAATGCATGGTGTGTGTGTATGTGTGTGTGTGTGCATGGAGTGGGAATGCATGGTGTGTGTACACAAACATCTGTTGGTAAATTAACATTGATCTTTTTGTTTTACAGCTGTGCCAGGACTACATGTGGATCTTGGCGATGACCCCAAACCCATTGATGTCTACAAGCTATTTTTGACCGACGACATCATTGGCCACATCAAGACTGAGACCAACAAGTATGCTGAATCCAGCATTGCACTGAAAAGGCAAGGGGGACCCCTGCCACCCAGGAGCATCTTCTCCACATGGAAGAAAGTGACCAGGGATGACATCAAAAAATTCCTGGCCATTTGCATGCATATGGGGATTGTGCGGAAGCCGACAGTGGCCGACTATTGGACCATACACCCCGGGACACACACCTCCTATGCAACTCAGTTGATGACCAGAGAAAGATTCACATCCATTCTGGCCTTTCTCCACCTCAATGACAATATGAGATACATTCCATTCTATTTCAATGAGGAGGGGCATGACCCAATCCACAAGATACGCCCTTTTCTTGTACATTTGCAGGATCGCTTTGCAGCACTGTACATGCCTAATCGAGAGATCTGTGGATGAGGCAATGTGCCCTTTCAAAGGTCGTTCCCGTTTTCGGGTTTACATGCGTGACAAACCCACTAAATGGGGCTTCAAGTTTTATGAACTATGTGAAAGCAAGAGTGCTTACGTGTACCGCCTTGAAATGTTTTGTGCAGATCGACAACTCAGCAACAAGCCATATGATGTTGTTATGCGTCTCACTGATGGAACCACTGCTGAACAAAGGTTACCACCTTTTCATAGATAATTATTACTGGGAGCCCAAGATATGTGCTACCCTTGCAGGTCATGCCACACTGGTCACAAAAACTGTGAGAAGCAACCGCCAGCAGATGCCTACAGACTTGGCGCCCCGTCTACAGCGTGGAGAACTGGATTACATGCGACGGGGACAGGTGGTTTGTGTGAAGTGGAAAGACAAGAAAGATGTTTTCATGCTTTCCACTGTACATATGCCGTCCTCGAAAGAGTCCAGTGCCGGACACAGGAGAAAATGAAACCAAAAGCCGTCAACAGCTATGTGGCTCATATGGCGGGTGTTGACAACAGCGATCAGCTGATCAGTTATTTCCCAATGAGAAGGAAGAATCTGAAATGGTGGAAGAAACCGTTTTTTCATTTTCTCACTCTCTGCACCATTCAGACCAAGATCCTGCTCAACATGCACAGGGTGAGCAGAGGTAGGAAGAAGCTCAAGCTGGACCAGGTCATCAAGTCAGAAGCTCAAGCTGGACCAGGTCATCAAGTAGGAAGAAGCTCAAGCTGGACCAGGTCATCAAGTCAGAAGCTCAAGCTGGACCAGGTCATCAAGTAGGAAGAAGCTCAAGCTGGACCAGGTCATCAAGTGAGAAGCTCAAGCTGGACCAGGTCATCAAGTCAGAAGCTCAAGCTGGACCAGGTCATCAAGTCAGAAGCTCAAGCTGGACCAGGTCATCAAGTCAGAAGCTCAAGCTGGACCAGGTCATCAAGTCAGAAGCTCAAGCTGGACCAGGTCATCAAGTCAGAAGCTCAAGCTGGACCAGGTCATCAAGTCCCTGTTGTTGGAGCTTCCGCCATGTCAGGTAGAGCCGCCGGCCGCAGCTGCTGATGGACCCAAGCTGGGCTTGTGGAGGCTCAAGGGTCGTCACTTCCCATCCCAGTTGCCTTCAACACCCTCCAACCGCAAAGGCAGAAAGAACTGCTATGTCTGCTACCAGAAGCAGGTTGAACGCGGCGCATCAAAGCAGGAGTTGAAGAACAAGCGGAAGTTGACACACTACCAGTGTTCATCCTGCATGGTTGCACTGTGTGTGACACCTTGTTTTGAGCTTTTTCACACAAGGAAAGACTTTGTTCATTAGCCCAGCACCAGTGTTGTGTATTTTGAGTGAAACAGTTGACACAAAGAACATGCACTTTCACATCATTTGACTTCAAAAGTGTCCTCGGTGAAACTGTGGCGTGTGAAGTTTAGAATTAAAATTTTGTTTATTTGTGAAAAAAAAAACTTCTATTGTGCCTTTCTTTCTGGATTATTTACTGGGGACACACTGGACTATATTCTGGATTGCAATGTAAGTGGTAATTTTCACACTTTGCATAACTAATACACTAACAGCATGTGTTTTCATAACCCAATGCAAATCTGACTGTTTTTGCTTTTTGGCTTCTTACCCTATCTTCTTTATACAGGATATGATAAGATATTTACTACAAACAAGGCCAATGAAAATGTCAAAATTACTACGCCACCAGGGAAGCGAGTCACAGTAAGGCATACGCTCCCGGGGAAAATCCTAGCTGTCAGACTACGGTGGCAAAAGATTAACAGGCGTTTCAAAAGGCCATCAAATTTTTTGTAAGTTTAGATGGTACAGCTAAAGCACAAAATCTAAACAAAATATGAGGCAGGTGTGAGTGGCCGAAAACCTGAAGTGGCTTCTCAGAGATTTTTTTTCAATCAACGGCGATTCACTCTTTGCTATTTTGCTTTGCTATTTTTACGATGTTACTTGTTAGTGCTGACTGTGATATAATTGATCAGAATTGCACAGGATAACTTTGTAAAATGGTTTATATATGGCATACTTACACAGTAACAGTGCTGTAGGTTAAGTGTACATGGCACAGTATACTGTTCAACTGTAAGAATTTAAGATGTAATTTAGTTAGACAAGAGTGTGTTTATGTATAGACAAATCACTGTTGTTAATTGTAGTGGCACTGCCAGTAATGTCAATAAGAATAATTCATGTTTATATAAAGTTCACAACAAGTTCAGGCTGTGATCATGTGATAATATAAATATTTTTTTAATTGGACTATGAGTATGACTATGGAAGGCTGAAATTCTCAGGGTGCTTTTTTCTTTAATTCTACTTCTTCTTCTTCCTCGAACACTCTTTACTTTCTTTAATTCCAGAGGATGAGACATATCATCTGCTGATGAAGCATGTTTCTGCAGAAGGTAGAGGCCGCCGGTGCAAGTTACCAAGCGTGCAGTGCACCAACCGCCTCGATTTGCAGCTTAGTCTTCTTCGGGTCACCACTGGCAAGACTTGGGAGAGAATTTACAGTTTTGCACAGCAAGCACTAAACATGAAAGTTGGTGAGGATCTTCCTACACTTACCCATGAAGAAATCAGCCTGCGAAAGAAGCTACACAGTATGCCAGTGTCAGAGTGGCAAGCTTTTCTGTCATAATCATCATAAGAAAATTCCAGCCGCCTCAAAAAAAGTAACGGATTCAGAAGTGCAGTTTTCTGTGATAACTTTTTTTGCAATTTGCCAAACAGATTTTACTTTTTCTTTATGCTACTTCATTATTTTTATAAACATAGTTATCTTTGTAGTCAAAAGATTGTTAGGCAGCTCATCTGATCTGAATCAGGTTATGGGTAGGAATACAAACAGAATGTTGTTTTGCATAGACATGAAACTTTTTTTTTAGATGCGTGTGCTTGTGACTGTGAGCTAGTGACTGTTGCCTTGTCATAATTTAATATATTTGCATTTGAAATTGTCAGTTTCTGGTCTTGATTTTTTGTTTTGATGTGATGATTTATATTTCTAAATTCTATATCAGATTTTCATATTTCACTTTTTTTTAGTGTGCTTTCAAAATGACACATTTCAGGTATTGCAATTGCATTGAACAATATTATTTTGTGCGTTTCTTCACCGAGATCTTGAGTATTCATTTTACATGTTGGCATGAGATTCACACGAATCCACAGGCAAGATGATTTTTTTAATTTAGCATAACCTTTTCTTCATATTTTTTCCTCATTTAAGATTAAGATTTTATTATTCATCTGAATCATTATTTGCATGCAGTTTTGCACTGGCCTAATTCTGACCTTTATTTTGATATGTGAAGCATATGTGTATGTCATAGTTCTTGAGATCTGCAGATTTTACTGTAACATGCTTTCAGTAGGTAGCGGCAGCTTCGCCAGTCGGCTACCATCAAGCATAAAATCGCTGCATTTTGTGCCAACTTCAACTCAAATTTATCATGCATCTACTGCACAGATTGTTTTCATTCTTATGTCAAAATAATATACGTCTTTTTATCTTTCCAATGATCATAATATTATATATGTTTTGTTTGTGTGGAAAAACTGCAAAAATAAACTTTAAAGCATGTGTTTCGACTTGTGCGAGCCGAAGTCCGACTTCCCGGCGTATGCATCGCGTACGCGCCTACACGATCCCTCTTTTCAACAAGCCAGCAGATTTACCACACACACGCTACACAGCTATATTTAGTATCAAAATGTGGGTCAGGACGTCTGCTTCAAACTGGTATAAGGTGTTTGGTGGTTTTCGTATACATACATTGAAATATTGTGGTTTTTTCACAAAAATAAGGACAAATTTTCGTTTTTTTAGCAAAACAGAACGTATAAAAACACACATCTGGGTACCATTTTGTAGAGGAACGTCAAATCTATCGAATGGCGTTAGAGGCTAAATTATGCAAATGTGGTGGAAAATCTGCTTGAGGAATTTCCCACTCTCGTTCACGCGCGCGACTTTTTTTGACCGAAATTCAAAATGGCGACGACTGAAGACGAACCGGTACTTCCACTTTCGAGGAAATTGCAAGAAAACTACGTAAGTAAAAGCTTAATCGCTTTGCAGATTTATGCTATGTTGTCATTTGTATGGTTTAGATGCTATTTTGTTTACTATTCTTCGGAATTCTTGCATACACATCCTTCTATCACTGCGTTTAGCCTCATTGATCATCGCATCTTTCTTTGGATGGAAAGTGCCATTGAATATAGGAAAATACTTCACTACAGAAGTCGGTTAGCTTCACTAGCTGCTTAGTAATGTATTTGTAAATGCATTTATCACTTTCCTATTTAATTTCAAACGTCGATGCTCATCTGTTATGGTTATATTCAAGTTTAACTGTCGGGCATCGAAGCGAGTCAGGGGCAGATAATTTGATGAGCGACTATGCGGCATTGACAAAATAGGTCTCAGAGCGGCCAGTATTTCATTATTTCTCTTCGTTTCTTTCGTCGAGATAAATAATTAGTCACACTCAGCATGATCAAAATACCCTGCTTTTTATTTTTCTTTACTCTAGGCCTAATTAAATCTTCCTCCTCAAAAGATGTTTAAGGTAAACAATGACATGAGTACTGTTTGTGTAAAGAGGCATACTCAGTCATCATGATATTAATAATAATGAGTACTTGTATAGCGCCTAACCTCAGATTAGAGCTCTAGGCGCTTAACAAAAACTAATGTACAAAAATAACTAATTACAAAAATGCAATTTTCAAAAACTACAAAAGACAAAATACAACGCACTCTGTAAACAAGCTATAAAGTCACCATTCAAAAGTGCTACGCTTATGGACTCATACTGGCATTCACACACACACTCACACTACTTCTAACATAGATAGAGATGACATTAACATGACAGGTGTGTGACAAAGTCATTTGTAGCTGACAGAAAAAATATGGGTCTTTAGGGCTCGCTTGAATGCCTCTCTCGAATCCACGTATCTCAGTTCGCGTGGGAGGTCATTCCAAACAACTGGGCTTTGGTATCTGAATGACCTCTCACCAAACGACTTTGTTTTGACATGAGGGATACGTAAAACTCGAGAGTCGGCAGCAGAGCGCAAATTCTGTCTTGAATAATATAGTGAACCGCCAGTATTTTTTAACTGATTGACATTACATTTAACAAAACAACCTCCAGTATTTTAAAACTGATTAACGTTATATTTAACAAAACAACCTCCTTTGTTTTAGGTGGTGATGACGCGTACACTGTACTCAAAGTCTTCCTAGCCAAAGGGAGGGGGAGGCGCCCTGACCTGCTCACCTTCAGTGCACTGGATAACTCACTTCTTTTTCAACTTTCAAGTTTATCTTCTGAAAGAAAAATGTGACAAGACTTTTGATGATGCACCGGCATTTCTTTTGAACCTTTTTTCCGGACTTGACAGAGAGTCGTCTGAGATGTTTGGTGTCTGAGACAAAGCTAACATGGGAAAAGCAGAACACTATACAACTGCAAGAAGATTTTATGAAGAAGCGTCATGACACGACGTGTAGGACCACACCTACACCAACTTGGCATCACCAGACAGCAACTTTTGACAGGCGATTGCCACCTGGCATCACTACAGTCGCCAACAAAAGGCTTACTTCTTGACCTGGAGTCATTTAGAAATGCGAAGGCTCTAAATTTGAAATGATGTGTGGTTCAGATTGTCGTTTAGGTGGTGGTTCAGATTGACCCAGCAGACTGTGACCGCTGCAGCAATGAGGAGGAGGGCTGTAAAAGTGGGCAACTTCAAGAATCGACTCGTTGGCCTGAAAAAGGGGAATGTAGATTCGTTTTTGGTGGAAACAATGGATTCTAGCATTGTGGCAGCGTCTAATCCAGCAGAACTAGGTAACACCACCACGACATTGGATTCTGAAAGAAAAGGCATGACACTGACCATTCAGCATTTGGGGAAGAAGCTGACCAGTGTGCGGCATCGCATTAAAGAAGTGGAGCAGGAAAATGAGACACTTAATATCAAGTTTCAGGCTGAAATGGGGACTTTGCAGCAAGTTTTAACCGAAAGGACACATCAGCTGAGACTTGTTGAAGTGAGATTAGAGGGACTCCAGATCAACCATGACAGTATCACAGCTCGCTTGAAACGGTATACGAAAGGGACACTTTCCAGAAAACTAAAGCATACGGCAAACAAAGTATAGCTTCAAGAAAGTGTCGATGACGCAACTACTTTTGCCGCAAACATCGGAGACCATTACCAACGTTTCAAGAACACTCTGCTGTAGTGTGCATTTTTGTTCAGTACTGATTGCATAGCTCAAGCAGTGAGTTGGTTTCATTGGTCCTTACATCTGTCCTTTGACTGTGCAGACTGTCTCGCAAGGTTCAGATCAAACCGAGCTGCTATTTTAGACACATATATTCATCAATATAATTATGACATACATTATTTCCAGGTGTCTCTTTACATGTTTTCTGTTCAAAATCATAGCTGAATATAATATGCTTTTTTTCCTCCCTGCCAAATGGCCTCAAAATCTGTATACTGGTTAAAGTTTTTCAGTCATATTTGTGCTTTCAACTTGTTGTCGGTGATACTTTTACTTTATTTGTAGCATGTTCAACATGAATGACATGATGTATGGAAGTGATTTTCATTAATATTGCAGCAGAATATATATTCTGACTTGTGTCCAAACCGCATGAAAATCCATCAAGGCGTTCAGAAGTTATGCTAATTTTCGTGTTGCGCGTCGTTGCTCATGTCCGCGATACGTCATTTTGAGCATTTTCTGGACTTTGGCACCTTCTATCAGAACAATTTATGTATATTACAGTCTGAAAAAAAATAGGCTTTCTTTTTGTATATATATTTCTTAAAATAATCTCACAAAAGGTTATTTTAAGCGAAAGATTGTTCACAGTATGGTCACAAAGTTGGACTTCTGTGCAATGTCAACTCGGCTCCGATTGATTTTTTTCCATTTTTAGTAACTCGTTACACATCATTGTACTGCATTATGGTTTTCATATTTGTTTCTGATACTCTCCTGATAATACAGATTGTGAATTAAAAGGATAAAGCCTGTATCTTCTTAAGTGTCTCTGTATCCCTTGTCTGAAAATGGCTTTTCATTAGGTTGGCGGCCCACGGACGAAAGCCTAAAAGTGTAAAATGTTGTATCTCAGGAACTAATCAACATATTTACAAAATCTTTTTTGCTGTTTGTTTGTTTCTTAATGCTCTATTAATAAAACAATGTAAGGAAGGTCTCAAGTTATAATGAAATTTTGGCTGCCACTACCTACTTTCAGTTTTTGTATTTTTCTAATATTAGTGTTTTTTATAGTTATAATTATTCAGCTAAACCATTACTTGCATTGCATTTGCAAGACTCTGGCCTTTCTTTTGATATGTGAACCATTTCTGTGTGTCCAATAGTTCTCGAGATATAAAGATTTGACTTGCACCTGACTTTGTGTTACACTGTTCATTATTTTACTGTTGCAAACTGGCATGGTTTAGATACTTTGAACCTTTATAATAGACATATTAGCCTTGAGTATACAAAAAAAAAAAAAATAGGCATGCATAGTTCAGGGTTTTATGTGATATGCTTGATTTCCAGGCTAATACTTATAAGACGATGAATGGTGGAGACCCCAAAGTGGCTGTTCGCGCAGTTTAACAAGGAAAAATGTGACTCGCAAGAGCACATTCAGGTTCACGTTATTCATACATTATTGTGGAGAAGGAGGTTCAGTTAGTATTATATTCATCTACGTAGTAGTCTGCACTGTTTAAACACTGTAAGCAGTGTTGGCTGACAAAACTGTGTTATTGCTGAGGCCTCAAACATGGACTTTTCTTAAATTCGACCCGAAACGACAGAATGACACAATTTTCAAATCGCTATAACTCAGAAACTGTTTAAGATATCTCCACAAAATTTTGCATGCAAGCTCATGTTGATGTTTACTTTCAGAAAACTGTAAAAATTTTATTGTCTTTTGAATCTGAAAAAAATTACTGGGACAACCTACTTTCACCAAAGCAATCATGTCAGTCGCTATTAAAATGGTCGCATAAAAAGTATGTAAAAGCAAGATTTTACCTGTAATTGTATTTTAATGAAAATCTCTTTTTTCAAAAAGGGACTTTACTGTCTTTTGCCTTTAAAGGGCAGAACTGCATGAGCAACAAGAAACTCGGACAAGCGATGCAGTCCGTTTTAAACAAAATCTTGCCTAGATCTTTTTTTCTCCAAAATTAAGAGTTTTAAATTTGATTCAACACACAAAAGTAATATCATTTTTCTGTCAAAAGAGAATGAAAATCTACACGTCCTGCAGAGGCTATGGGGTGGCTGGACCAAAGACAGATGGGATGGGACTACTTATCTAGGAACAGCTGAATCTACATAAGCAGATGCAGGCCTGCACTCACATAGTCTCATCATCACGGTAATGGACGATGGCTCTCTTGTTGCCCTCTTTTCCCTCCTCCTGGTACTTGAAGTATTTCTCGAAGACAGAGGCAAAGCAGTTACGTTTGAGTAACGCAGCTTTCTCCACCATCTCCTCCCAGTTGCTGGGGATGTTGTCCAGATCAAACACAACAGACACGTTGTAACCTACACATAGCATTGTAAAGGTATCACCAAACAGAGTTAACTCATTAAATCCTGAGGTTGATATTTGTCAGAATTGTGAGTTGTCCTACTGTGTATCGCAGTCCAAGAGACTATGATAGTTCAACTTCAAGGGTGGTTCCAGGACAGCTTGGTGCCTCTGTGACCATGCTAGTTCAAGGGTGGTACCAGAACAGCTTGGCGCACAGAGGCGCAAAGCTGTTCTAGCACCGCCCTTGAACTAGCATGGTTGAATTTAACCACGACAAACGGTAGATTTAACAAGGTGTCTTCAGCGTACAGATGTACTTCACAAAGCACACTTTTCACTATTATGTATATCTAATTTAATCTCTGTTTTTTTCAGGTTTTATACCACTCACAACAAAATCTTAAATGCTACAAGTTGCACAAAGAAAAGGAAACCTTTCACTGTTTCAGCTACTTACAAAAATTACTCCATGAAAATAATGTCTATTTCAACTGTAACTCTGTCTTTTAATAAACAAGAATGGAAAAGCACTTTAAGGCTCACATTCATGAAAGATCCAGTTATAACATAAGCATTGTGTGAAATCCACGTTTTCCCAAAATTTATGCATTTTCACACTTTTGTCAATTTTCTGGGACCCTTGACCATTGCGAGTTGTAAACCAAAATAGTATTTATAGGATGGTCTTATCAGCTACCTTCCTGCAAGATTTTGTTGAAAAGTTTCGCAAAAGCGCTGATAAAAACTTAATTCTATTTTTTTCACATCCTTTCCTGATCTTGTGTACCCTTGACCTATCAGGGGGTCATCCAAACTAGCATGCATACAAATACATCAAGTATCTCTGGACCACATTTGGATTTGAGGTTGTAAATACTAAACTAGTATTCGAGAAAAAAATAATTTTTGTCAAGAAAGTTATTTCTAACCCAGTTCCTGATCTCTTGTAACCTTTCGAGAAAAAAAAAAAAAAAATTGTCAAGAAAGTTATTTGTAACCTATTTCCTGATCTCTCATAACCTTTCTGATGGGTCATCCAAATTAGCATGCATAGGAAGGTCTTACCATCAACTATCTCTGTACCAAGTTTGGGTCTGAAGTTATGAACAGTATTTGTGAAAAACATCTTTTGTCAAAATATGCCCATTTTTTACCTACATGTATTTCCTGATCTCTTGTGATCTTGGCCTTTACCATGAATCATCCAAATTAGTATGCATAGAAAGTTCTTATGACCAAGTATCTTTCTACCAAGTTTGGGTTTGAAGTTGTGAATATTATTTGATAAATATAAAATGTGTTAAAATATTGCTTTTTTTTTTTTTTTTTTTTACCAATTTCCTGATCACCTGTGACCTTGACCTTTGAAAGAGGTCCAAAAAATTGGCATATTCAGAAAGGTCTTGCCACAAAGTGTCCTTGGGCCAAGTTTGAAGACTGTGGCTTAAATAGTCTCTGAGAAAATGCCATGCTTAAAATTTACCATGGGCGACCTACGACGGCAGACGCCGGCCAACCACTGGCCCAGAACACACTCACTTTTGCTTCGCATGTCAGCCAAAAAGAGAGAGAACAATACCTGGTTCTGCAGGGACCATGAATGCCCCATACTCTCGCTTTACCAGCTGAAAAAGATGCATGGACAGTTTTATTTACAACTTAATGGCACAGAGCAGAAAGTACAAGTTTGTTTAAGTCAGAGATGAGAATCCTAAAATGACAAAAAGGAGGAAAGCTTGGTGGATCGACGGAAACGAAGTGAGAGCGAACCAAATGACAACAATCCGCATGGGAACAACGAGTGGGAATAAGCTGCGAGATCGAAAATCAACAACTCACCCTAGTCATATACACTAAAATTTTCTCACCGGATTTAAACCGATCTCAAAAATGACCCTGGGACCTTCCGAAAGAGCGGATTTCCGCTAAAAGGCGGAAGATTCTCATCTCTGTTAAGTACATAGTAAATTAGTATCTCCACAATTGTATTCACATGTGTGTATGTAAGGGCAGACGTCAGTAATGAAGAAGAAACAATTCAAGTACAATGAAGTAGTAATATTTTAAAGACAGGTAAATTAATGTACCTATCCTACAGAGAGACACAGAGAGAGGCGGAGAGAGACAGAGAGAGCGAACGAGGGGATTACATCAATAAAATTCTGAATGTATCTATATTCAGCAGCAATGTAACAATGAGGTAATCAAAAGTAATTTTATGTTATCTCTATATATTGTCTATTATCAAAGTTGTGCTTACTGCCATACAGTGGATGTAGTAAAATAAACACAAAATATGGTATACACACCTCATCAGCTCCATGCTCCTGAAGATCTTTGTAGAACTTGAGAGAAACACTCACCTGTTGAAAAGAAAATCATAAGTTTATACTACGTTGACTTGAATCATACAAGCAAGGTAAAACCTGAATAGTAATACTCTATTAACCTCATGAATGCAAAAAACAGCACCGTTAAGTGTTATTAACCCTTTGGGTGTCGGTAGCGGTTTTAGTCACAATGATTCCTGCACAGCAGGAATCATCACCACTAAAACCACTACCGACACCTAAAGTGAAAGGGTAAATGTTAACAGTATCTGAGGATGCACAGACAAGGGGGTTAATAATGTTAGATTTTACAAAGACTTACTCATACACATCACTATAACACTTTCATACTTAAGGGTGACTAAAAGGGTCCCAAGTAGCGACCCATAAAACTAAAAGCTTTGGGCTATTTGAAACTCCAAGAAAAGTAGTGAAGCTGGTGACCTCAAACTCTAGAGCTCATTGGCAGCATTTCACTTCACTACCGACTGAATTTGTTATCATGCTACAAACTTTTGAATCTTGGTAGCCAGGTTGGCGATCTAAATTTAAGGCTTCAAAGTTTAATCGCTCCAGACGCAAAATAAGCGCATTATGTTATTCTGTGTTACATCTTATACGTCTGGCAAACAAGTATGAAAAGTGACCCTTGATAATGATATGCTGCATTAGAACCGACAACTTACCATGATTTTGCTTTTATTTCCTTCTGGATTTGACATGTGATACAATACTCCATCAAAATCTGAAACGGTGAAAAAGAATTCAGCACGACTCTTATAGCAGCAGGACATTAAATGGACCATTACTTTGTAAACATGCACATGAATAGTAATTTATCTGAAGGGCATATCATGTGTTCATGTACAATAATTGAAATTATTCATATAAAACCACAAGGTCAGTTTGGAAGCCGAGACCACCAGAGAACAGTACCAGTACCTACAGTCCAGTAATAGTCATCAATTAATCACGACAGCGACAGGTGCAACTTCAACTCCCTTGTGCATGCAGCCACCAGTGTGGCAAACAGTACTGGTAGCTGCGTGCATAAAGAGGTTCAAAAACAACACAAAACTGTCACTGTCATAATCAACTAATTCAAAAATGTTACCTGCAACTGTAATATCGACATTGTCTGGTTTGCCCCTGCAACAACAAAAAAACAACTTTTGTATACAGGCTATGTTTTGTTGATCGTGAGATGTGTACCCCATAACTTATTGGCTACCTGTTCATAAATAAATTAATGATGTTGATAAACATGTTTTCAAGTGTACTTCAACTTTTAAAAAAAATAATAAATTGACGGGTGCTTGTTACCGCATAGTTTATTTGAACCTTGGTTGCAGTTTCGAAAACTGCCACTGATTAGGGCAATATCCACGCCATAAGTGTTTCCGATAACGCAGTGCAATGCGTAATAGACGCAGTGAAATCTGAAACCACACAGAGAATTTTGCTTACTGCGTCAGCGTTTTCGCCTGCTGTCATCACAACACATTGTGTTTGACTGGTGAAGGTTTCATTTCACCAGCCAAACATCGTATCACAGGCACAGAAGCAGACGACAGACCAAGTACAATCAGAGTTAATCCCCTACCATTGTAAAGAGTGCGCATTCACAATTGGAATCACTTCCAGGCCCACGTTTTCGGAGAAGAAAAGCAAGAAAATTTTGAGGAATTGGCCGACAGTAACCAAAATGTGATTCTCTAGGCTCCGGCAAGAATCGGATGAAGATATCATCGAACTATCTCCAGCAGCTGCTGTACAATCGACAGAACCCCAAAGGCAAACAGACCAACATCAAGATCATGAGGGCTCAAGTTCAAGTGTCCGTGACACATTGTCAAACGAAAATGGCAAGAGCGTTGGTTGGAAGAGTTTTCCTGGTGCCAATTTGAAAACGGACCCGTGACTTGCAAACTGTGCACTAGTGCATCAAAGTAAAAAAGCTTAACTGGTCAGCAACTAAAGACCAATGGCTTTGTTATTGGATCAAGAAATATTACTCTAATATTAGTCACTACTAATGTCACTACAAAAATGTCAGTATGTATTTCCTTGAATTGCAATTTCATGTGAGCACTGACCCCTTAAATTTTAAAATGACCCCCTGATTTTTGGACAAGGGGTCATTATTATTATTATTATTATTATTATCATGACTCTAAGACTTAAATCCTATTGGAAACACTGCCATAAATGGTCACCGCCACTGTCAGTTAACATTGATGACTCACACAGGAACTACAGTTTTCCTTCCTGCCTAATTTGCCACAACTTGAGTAAGCATTCTAAGTTTGGTTCACTTGACATCTAACGCATACAGCCCACACTATTATCAGCTATATGAAGATTATTTCGTAGTTTTGTTAGTCAAACAGTACAAATCTTGAGAGAAAAAAAAAATCTCACACAAGGAATAAAACAAAAGAAACCAAGTCTGACGAGTAAAACCATAAATGACACAAGCACACTGATCGTTGGGTTGCCTGAAGCGGATTACGCCGTGTCAAATTCAACGATTACTCAAGTCTTTAGGCTGTAGTGTCACCGCGAAGTAGGCGTGGCTGAGACTACATCATGACAGTTCAACTTCAACACTGAGTACAGTGTCACAACTCAACAGATATAAATATCTGAAATTTCGTTTATGTTGTCTTATATCTTTTTTCTTCTGACAAACCAAGAAGTAAATTTAATGCAAGCCAAACTGAACAACTATCAACGGGAAGAAGGAAAAACATTTCACAGCATGCGATGAACCGAATAACTTTGGGGGCCGCTGGGTTGGTTTTAAGACTAATTTAACAATATGTAAGACCAACAGAATGACACGACCACGACTATCAGAATAATTAATAAGATCACGAGCAATATTTAGTTTGCAACATTTCATTAATTGTTACATAAGTTTCGACACACCTAAATCGATCGTTTGCAACTTAGGTTGCAGTGGAACGCCGCCCCACTCCCGGCAGTCACGCTAGACGTGACAGTGTGATTCACGAAAGTATGAGTGCGCGAAACTTCTTACCCGTCTTGCACATTGCGGATCTTTTGTGTTAACGTCTCTTGGACGATCAGGTTCCTGTGTTCCAGCAAAATCATTGTAAAAGTTGTCAAACTCAAGTCAGGTCGTGAGTTGAGGAAGTGCGGAGGGTGAGAGAAGGAAGTGGAGATGCACAAAATGGCGCTGATCGCTTGCGATTAGTTTATTTCAGTCACATGACCATCATGCGGCACAATTCTACTTTTCCTCGATGGCTCATATGATAAATGGTTTCCTCGATGACTCAAGAATGCCCAGGTATAAAAAACGTGAAACGCCAGTTTTGGGCTTAACTCTTTTGTCCACCACGAAGGTGATATCAAAGACGGGGCAACTGACTCGCCCGGCGCCGGCCGGGGCCCCCAGGCCGTGAGCCCGGCGCCGGGCTACCGTGCCAGTGAGAACTTATAAAGGCCGGGGCAATGACACTGAGCGCCTATCTTTTAAGAAAGTTGCGCAAGTTTAATGTTGACAACTCTATTTTAAGTCTCTTTTATCAGTCTTCTTTTTTGTGCTCACCTTCTTTATCAAGTCAGTGTAGTGTCTCAGCGGTCAGTCGGCAGTGCGGTCAGTGTTGGTTTGGGAACCGCATCATATGCCGTGATTAGCCTCGGAGCCTCAACTGAGGGATAAGACTGACTGACTGCTCCAGCGCATCAAGATATGCGGACTGAGTCAAGCCCTGCCTTTCTTCTTTGTATGAGAAACAGGTGCTTCTTCCACATCAACTTAATATACCTTGTCGCCATCTCGGCTCGGCCCCAGGCGGAGGATACGGAACTGTGACTTGCACTAAAAAAAAAAAAAAAGCGCAGAGTCGGACGTGTTTAGTCTTTCGTGCCATCATCTCAGCTTAACATGCCAACTCATTCGAGTGAAGGTATCCTTGTGGCCTCCCCCCCCCCCCACCTCCCCCCCCCCCCCCCCCCCGGGTGGGATTGTCTGTGGCATTTTCGTATAGGTACCTGTGTGTTTTGTTAAATCCTTGTTGCTGTTTGTAGTGTTGTATGTTGTAATTCGCATTACTTTCGATGTTGTTTGCGAGTGTAATGTAACTTAGCCTGTTATTGTATGTCAGTAGATATAGCAAGGACAGATTGGAAGCGGAAAGGCCTGTGCGCCTAATATCTCAATCCTTCATAAACAAGAAAGGCAAAGCCATTCGCTCACGTGGACGACCGATATCCATATGTGTGACCTTTGTGACAATAACTAAAGGTTGTAGGTTGTCCATTGCTTAACGTCCCTACAGCAACAAGATCAAGACTTTATGACGTGCCTGCACTGCTTGTGGAAAAAAAACTCTAAACAGAATATTAAATGTATGTATCCAGCCGGTCTAATACGATAAGTAAACCCAACTGGACCATTTAGCAACACACATCTAATATCAAGAGCTACAGACAGTGCAGACAGTAGGGAGAGTTTAAAAAAAGGAAAATACAGGTGAATGTACCAAGGGTAGACAGAAACATATGAGAAACCCACCCTGTGGGGCTGACCAGGGTGACCCTGGGAACTAAAAAGTAGTTAACTCCACCCAAGTCCCCCAGGGCAGACCCGAGTGGGGGAATAAGTAAAGGGCTGGCTTCCGCATCAGCAAAATCCATGTTTTCTCAAAATGTAAGCATTTTCACACATCTGTCAACCCCCCCCCCCCTCCCCCCAACCCCCGACCCTTGCAATGAGTCGACTATATTAGTATGCACAGGAAGGTCTTATCATCAGCTACCTTTGTGCCAAATTTGATTGAAAATTTTTGCGAAAATGTTGATAATACCTACAATTTTATCAAAAGTTGGCATTTTACACACATTTGTCAGCCTGTGACCCATGACCTTTCCAAAGGGTCATCCAAATTAGTATGCATAGATAGGTCTTACTATCATGTATCTCTGTACCAGAGTTGGGTTTGAAGTTGGGAATAGTATTTAAGAAACTTGAAAAACATCTTTTGTCAAAATATTGCTATTTTGGACCTATTTCCTGAGTTGTGACCCTTGACCTTTCCGAGGAATCAACCAAATTAGTATGGATAGAAGGGTCTTCCCATCAGGTATCTCTGTAGCAAGTTTTGGTTTGAAGTTGTGAATAGTATTTGAGAAAAAAAAAACATCTTTTGTCAAAATATGGCTATTTTGAACCTATTTCCTGATCTCTTGTGGCCCTTGACCTTTCTGAGGGATCAACCAAATTAGTATGCTTAGAAAGGGCTTACCATCAGGTATCTTTGTACCAAGTTTGGATTTGAAGTTGTGAATCAGTAGTATTTGAGGAAAAAAAAATCTTTTGTCAAAATATGGCTATTTTGGACCTATTTCCTGATCCCCTGTGACTTTGACCTTGTGAGAGGTCACTCAAATTGGTATGTTTAGAAAGGTCTTGCCACAAAGTATCCGTGGGCCAAGTTGAAAGACTTTGGCTTGTGAGTCTCCGACCGAGAAAATGCCAACGGGCGACGAACGGACGACCACTGGCCCAAAACATACTCACTTTTGCTTCGCACGTGAGCCAATAAAGTTTCAGTCAGTCAGTCAGTCTCTCTCCTGGCCTCTCTCTTGTTTGTTTGTTTGGTTTTTTTTTTTTTTTTGTGCCGTGTGTGTGTGTGTGTGTGTGGGGGGGGGGGGGGGGTGGTCATTTCCTAAAAGTTTCTCTTTTTCGCCGGTTTGACTCCTGAGAAGACTGACCTGCCGTCAGTTTTTGACACACGACTGGTGATCCGCATAATTTGTACGTAGGAAATGCCGGTTGTCACTGAGTACAAGCAAACTGACGCGGCGTGGCATTTTTATTTTTCCAGATTGGGACTAAAGCGCTGGACAAGTGCGAAAACACTGGGCCACTGTGCAAGTATACTAATGTAACCACCAAACTCCGTCCCATGAAGTAGTTGAAGTAGTGCGAGTGTCGGTGTGTGTGTGTGTGTGTGTGAGCGCGCGCGCGCGCGTGCGTACGTGCGTGTGTTCACTTGTCTGGGCAAATTTGATGCTGAAAAAATGAACCATCCGTCCATCCATTCACCATCCATCCATCCATCCATCCATCCATCCATCCAAGTCACAGGCCAGATTCAATTCATCATGATTTTTATTAGTGAGCTACCATACGTATTTCTGTGTATAGAGGAAGAAAAAAAATAAAAAATATAAAAACAAAAGAAAAACACCGTCAATTATACTGTCTGCAACTAAAAGTTAAATGAGAAATAACCATGGCAACTGCCAATGGGTATGATTGACACCTCCAGCTTCACCAATAAGGGGAGTCAATCCTATAAATCTACACGTTCTTAACCTTAACGTTCTCCTCTTGCTGCGCAGTGCAAAAATCGAGAGAGATAACCAGTTTGGGGCTATCGAGCAAGGCAACCAGTGTGACAGTGACCATGCCTCCCCGACTCCCTCGACCGTCTCTAGCATTGAAGTCGACTTTCGCTTTGAAACGTGAAAAGGAAAAAGTTTCAGTCAAATGTAAAATGTTGCACTGCACTTTGGTCAGTTTTACAAGCCATGTTTGCAAGTAAGTAAAACATACTAACCCATAAAACACTGACATGCTACAACAGGATGTGGATCGACCATGATAGTTCAAGGGTGGTGTCGGAATAGCCTGGCGCCTATGGGCGACATGCTGTTCCGACTCCATCCTTGAACTGTCATGATCGATCGGTCTCCACGCAGATCTCAAAGGATATCTAAAAAAGTAATAATTTCATCTTCAGGATGTAATGAGTTAAATATCTCCATAGTGCCGGCATAAGCCTATTCAGTCACGCTTCTTGATCTTATCATAGTAACAGGTTTCGACTAAACGAATGACTTTGACATAAATGAACTGTAGGCTAAACTTGCAGATGGGAGACCAAGGCTCTAGTGATCAGCCAAAAATAATTCTAGCAACCAGTACATATCAAACAATATAATTTAAGCAACTTACACTTGTCAATGCTTATAGGGAAAAATATTAGGACAAATGTATGACACTTGCGGCAAAGTACAAGTACCTCTACTTTGATTCATTCATCATTTTGCTAACATGTACACACCCACACGCATGCCTGCACGCATACACACACACACACACACACACACACACACACACACACACACACACACACACACACACACACACACACACACACACACACAGAGTCGAAAAGAGAAAGATAAAGAAATGTACATGCACACTGTTCAAATAAAAACGGTATTATCAATTAACAGAATGTTGAAATGAAAACGATAGTGGTGCTTAATATATGCACGCATCACCATTTTTGGGCTGTCGGTGGCGCATCAGTTGTCGAGGTGATTCCTGCAGGAATCAAATTGACAGCAATCGTTGCCGACAGCCAAAGGGTTGAAAATAACAGCGTTTGTAATCACAAGAAAACACGGTATATACGTACAGTAAAATGACCAGTCAGCCGTCCATTAACACATTCTGCTCCAGGACCGAAATCCTCAAATTTTGAAGTTGCCCCCTGAAGACTTTATTACACTTCTGGAAACAGATCGAGCGTGATAGTTCAAGGGTTGTGCCAGAATAGCTTGGCGCCTATAGGCGCCAAGCTGTTCTGGCACAACCCTTGAACTATCACGCTCGATCCATGTCTTGCCGTGGCGTGTCGGAGTCGAATGAGTTAAAGGGACCTGCTCCAGGCCGAATGAATAATTCGCAATATAACTTAACATGTTCTAAGGGTGTCTTACAATAAATTGAAATAATTCTGGGCCGCAAAGGGCTCATGGCTGACGTAAGTCGGTTATGGCTGGGCCGCAAAGGGCTCATGGCTGACGTAAGTCGGTTATGACTGGGCCGCAACTAGGGCTCATGGCTGACGTAAGTCGGTTATGGCTATTTTAACCCCTTCCCTGCCACTGTGGTGTAGTTTCTGAAATCTTTGTTCACTCAACAAGCAAAGGCCACAACCTTTCCAAGGGTCATGGAAACAAATTGGTCTCGTCATGTTGAGCCTGCGCAACTGCAGGGTGGGAGGGGGGGGGGGGGGTTTGGGGGGAAGGCTCATGAGGATCTGCGGGGTCAGATTTTCTCGGCAAGGGAGGGCGTACAGTTTGAATGTCGTCACGAAAAAAGACTTTTTTTTCTGCTCATCATAGTCTTCTCCTTTGTAAGCAGAGAGAGTGTCCCAACCGCTGCGCACAACGCGGGGCAAAAGGCCTGTTATCGACGTGTGCCAACTCATATGGATTGTGAAAAGAAGGGTACACAAGTCTTAGTTGGAACAAGAAACCATTAACCCATTCAGCCCTGACGCACTACAGCAGGAGATGGGTCGACCATGATAATTCAAGGGTAGTGCCAGATTAGCTTGGCGCCTGTCGGCGCCAAGCTAATCTGGCACTACCCTTGAATTATCATGGTCGATCCATTTTCCTGCAGTAGTCGTTAGATGACGCCTCCAAAATTTGGGAAATACGTGCGTCGGGCTGAATGAGTTAATAACCCGCTGTGTCGGCGAATTTTCAAGTAGTCCTCAAAGCCGGCACGGCCATGGAGCAGCTCGCTTCAAATTTACTTTTCACAAGGGACAAACACAAGCCATCCGGTCTGTTCCTTATACATGTATGCTGATCTGTGATTTGGACCATGAGGCTTCAAGCCGGTAAGATCCAAAATCACAAACCTACACATGGCATACGATTACTCAATAAGAACACTTCAACAATACGTTTATTGAATGATAATTGCAATGAAAAGAGACAGAGGCAGGAACTGAGACAGGAAGGGATAGGGGAAACCGATTCTGTTACCGATTTAAGGGGCGGATCTGGTTGGCGCCATTCTCGGGTTCAATTGTTCCAAACAGCAAAATGTTAAGCCCCCCCTCCCCCTCCCGCACCTAAGCAAAGGTCCTCGAGCCAACGAGGACCGCAATGGGACCGCGCACTTCTGTGCTCGGGCCCGCTGCGGCCCTCGTGGGCCAGAAGGCGTGTTGCTACTGGGGACCCCCTACCCCTCCCCGGGTGGTACTGCCCCCTCTCAGTCCCCCGGCCCCTCTCCCAGGAGGTAATTGATCCGCCCCTGGATTCGAAAAAGGTACAGTTAATGGTGAGTGTTCATTACGACTACGAATAATGTATTGTCCAGTTCATGTGTGAATGCGAAAAGGCACAGTGGCGCACAAGCCAAAGGACTTGAAAGACGGAAGACGACGACACGGATGAACATGGGACTGTGCTCGACGAGTTGCACCCCTTGATTGTACAAAAATGCGCTTTGAAATTTCCGGCAGAAACCTACATGATTAAAAGCACAGTTTAACGCTTTTTCACGGAGCTGCGGCTTGCATGAATCATAAGTTCAACCGATCAACAAAAGGGCGCTGCTGAGATGATGCTACACAGAGCTGATTACGGAGGGCAGCTCATGGTTTGTCAAGCCAAAATGAAATATATAGTGTTCCAGATTCGCGCATACTCGACTGAACTAATTGTTTGTAGGCCGGCTGTGAGCACTGAAAAGGTTCTCAGGCCGACGTCGGTCAGTCGTAGCTGGCACGCGAACACCTGTTCGCACAGGGAGGTTGCGCGGGCACCTCAAATTAAAATCTCAGTCTGTTCACAACTCTACCGATCTTCTGGTCGAGGTAGATGTGTACTAGTGTTGGATGTGGGTTTAATGACAGAGAGCGCGTTTTAGTATGGTAGAAACTGAGAAGAGGAAGGGGTTTCAAAAACTGACTTTTGAATAAGTTCTCCAAAAACTGGGCACACAAGTTGTATAAGGACGAACGGAGAAGGGGGGGGGGGGGGGGAAATAAAAACACCGTGGGCGTGTGCGCTGGGAGTTATAATATTACATCCCGGCAAAAATGGATTTCCGAGGCTAAACGTGAGCCAAATAAGAAGAAACTGCACAGAGGGACGGATCGTGGGTTTGTCAAACCTAGTTCGAAAAACTTCAAAACATAAATTTAAGTAAAATGTATGGGTTTAACATCCACAAACGCTACTGCCGAGAAAGGCGTTTTTCACGCTGTGTAGCATCGACCTCCGTCTTCTGTTTCAAGCGCGGACCAGAATCCTGAGGGAAACGAACACAAGGTAGTTGGCGCTTTTTATTTATCATAATGCATATATTATGGTTTGACAAGTTGTTGGTTTTTTCCTTAGCGACGTATAAGCAGCGGGCAGTAGTTCGGCTTCGTTTGATGCGAACTACTCCCGACAACGAACGAGAGCAAATTCACGACGGGTTCCTGTGTGTACCATAAACACAGACAACATTCCAAACAACTCCAAGAGGCATAGATCCTGAGGAGCCCAGACCCTCCGGGCTCCTGAGGATCTATGCCTCTTGGACATGTTTGGAGTGCTGTCTATGCTTAAGGTACGGATTGGTTATCCGCTCTCGTTCGTTTTTGGGAATCGTTCGTTTCAAACGAAACCTTACTAATCACCTCTTGCTATACTTTTTTCTTTGACAAGTTTTTAACTTTAAGTGGCGTTTGAGCGGCAGAAAGTTGCTGTTTGGTTTGCAAACTAATTTCTAGCGGTGGATGAGTAAACACATGAGGTTAGGCAAGGAGGCGGCGCCGATCAGGAGGGGGAGTGCGGATGCCCTCCGACCTGATGAGAGCTGAAGGCCCGGCCCAGCGTCTGCGCGCGGTTGGGAAGGGGCGCGTGGCTGTAGTTCTCCAGGAGATCCTCCACGTTGTGGAAGAACGTCTTCTTGTCCAGACTCACCTGACCATCCTGACAACAGAGTACATCAGAAAACAGTGCACGGAATTTACATACATGTATTCGCCTCATTTAGCTAGTCTGCTCCACTGATTTTGCAAATCTCATATATTCTCATGATCTCCAGCAAAAGCTGCGGTTCGAGAGAATGTATGTCTCTTGATACCACGAAGTGGCCTCAATTTACATCTACTGTTACATCCACAATTTATCCAGGGTTAATCCATACAGTTCTGACCTGCTATGACTGGACATGGATCGGCCATGCTATTCTGGCACCACCCTTGAATTATCATGGAAAGAGGGGTAGTCGGATCTTTAATCTACTGTGAACTGTAGGTCAGCATCAGTATTGCACGCAACATCATAACGCGAAATTGGATAAAAAGCGGGCAAGTGTCTATGTCTCTGTTGAGTACAAGGCCCTCTGGCCCACGACATCCTTAGCTGGCCAGCGCCAGCCAAGCCCGATGTCGGACCCAGAAACCTTTTTTCACAAGCCAGTAAAATTTGAACACCACGGTAGCGCGAATGCGACGTATCGCCGTGCGAATTTTCGACTCCAAAGTTATCGCGATATACTGAGGCTGACCTGCACGTGACGTTAATGAAGAGCTGGGGCCACAATACAAACCTCTATGAAGATCTTGTATTCCTTGACGTCGTCGGAGGTCATCACAGCCAGCACCTGTCAACACGCCACACACGCATACACGTGCAGATTACACGTCAAGCAAATACACAACGCTTACTCCTTGATTTTTTTTTTTTTTAATTTTATTTATTTTATTTTTTTTTTTTTTTTTTTTGGGGGGGGTTGTTTTGTGTGTTTTGTTGCTGTTGTTTTGATTTGCATGTTATTTTTACCTGCTTGTTCATTCAGCTATTGAGTGTTTTTGTGTGTTGTTTGTGATCAATCCATCGAGTATGAATGTACTCAAAGGAAAACATAAACATACGGGGTATTACCTAGGCTGGGTTAGTGTTAGAGCGATGTGCTCCATGTCGGGTTTTGAATGCTAAATTCGCCCATGCAACGGTTTATCACTGTTGTCTTTCCTCAACTAAGACTTTTCTACCCTTCTTTTCACAATCCATGTAAGTAGGCACACATGTCACAGGTTTTGTACTGCCCCTAGTGCAACAGGGGAACGGAAGTAAAAGAGCAGAAAAATTATCTTTCACTTTAGGAATTAAAGTAGGTTTGCCCCTTTGCCCAGCATTATTGTAAGACCGTTTATAAAGAAGATATTGCGAACTATTAATCTTTACTACCTGGAGCAGGTCCCTTTAACCCACATCATACTCAGGCTAAAAGCTTCCCGGAATTTGTACACTGCCATATATACATTATAGTACTTACGGATAAGGATATAGACCAATGACTAGTTCAAGGGTGGTGCCAGAATAGCTTGGCGCCTAGGGCGCCAAGCTATTCTGGCACTACCCTTGAACTATTTTCGTCAAACTTATTTCACACACTGGTGTATTCCGAATGATAAAGGGTAAACCACGTCTGGAACTCACTTCCACTGCATGTCCGTCTTTCCCCTACCCTGTTGACCTTCAAAACAAATTTGAAGACCCATCTTTTCCAGGTAGCATATCAAGATTAGCTTAGTCTGGATGTGCTGCCTGGAAATGTCAAGTTGGTTGTTTCCCCATGTAGATAGGCTGTGTGTGTGTGTGTGTGTGTATGTGTGTGTGCATGTGTGTGTGTGTGTGTGTGTGTGTGTGTGTGTGTGTGTGTGTGTGTGTGTGTGTCTGTGTGTATGTGTGTGTGTGAGTGTGTGTGTGTGTGTGTGTGTGTGTGTGTGTGTATGTGTGTGTGTGTGTGTGTGTGTGTGTGTGTGTGTGTGTGTGTGTGTGTGTGTGTGTGTGTGTGTGTGTGTTTCGTGTTAGGAATGCGCCTACATGGTGCGAGCAGATGTTTATTTAAAGAGTGAGTGCGTTCTAATTTTTTTCTCCTTTTTAATTTTTATTTTTTATTTTTTATGTGCTGTAAAGCGCTCCGAGCTTGCTGTTCGTGGGGAAGGGCGCTATATAAAAACTATGTATTATTATTATTACATCATGAGGCTGACTTTTTAAAAGTTGTTTATTGTCCTACGAAGGCTACATTACAGATAAGGAGACTGATCAACCAATTCAAGGGTAGTGCTCAGGCGCCAAGCTATTCTGGCACTACCCTTGAACTATTTTCGTCAAACTTATTTCACACACTGGTGTATTCCGAATGATAAAGGGTAAACCATTACATCATGAGGCTGACTTTTTAAAAGTTGCTTATTGTCCTACGAAGGCTACATTACAGATAAAGAGACTGATCAACCAATTCAAGGGCAGTGCTCAGGCGCCAACCTATTCTGGCACCACCCTTGTACTATGACAGTCAATTTTATTTCAAGCAATCGTGTAACAGAATGGAAAGCGTTAAACAATAAGCAATGTGGTAAGAGTTACATCCCTTCCCATCTCATGCATCTCCATATTACTGAAAAATTAAATATGACTAACTGATTTCGTCTTCCTGTGTAAAGTTTTAAACAAATGTAACTATTAATATTTCTCAACACTGCACAGTTTTCCTTTGATGGCACATACCTTGCTGTCCCCTTGTCGTGATTTCCGTATAAGGAAAGTTCCTGGTACTTTTTTCTCTCGCAAGATCCTGCACACACACACACATACGCACACACGCACGCACGCACGCACGCGCGCACGCACGCACGCACGCACGCACGCACACACACACACACACACACACACACACACACACACAAAGAAAGTGAAAAACAAGCGCACTTCACCTGACGACAAATAACGCAATACAAAGAGCAAAGCTGACGATCGAACGCACCGCGTATGATTCCACATAACACCACTTTTGACGGAAAATCTTGTAAGCATTGTGTTTGTCTCTTTCATTCTACCAAAACAATTTCCTTTAATTTTCCTGAAATGGCATGGAATAACACAGTAAACAAATCTCCGACGTTGCTAGGCAATCCCTGAAGGCAACATACATGCCAGAAACCAGCACAATAGGACATTTCCAGGGGATATATGAGGTGATGCTTAAAATTAACGAGCAGATAAAGATTGTCACGCAATATCTGACTACAAATGTGGCTTATTAATACTTCCTGCATAGCGTTAACAATTGAACGCATTTTTTTGAAGTTTGAATGCGGTTCCATTTCTCTAAAGAATGACAAAGCAACATTATTGCAACACTGACTTGCATTACCCATGAATTATCATGGCACTACCCTTGAAAGACCATGGTCTCCTTCAACCGGTACATTTGGCCCCGTCGTCCTACAGCGGGAGATGGCTCGACCCTGATAATTCAAGGGTAGTGCCAGATTAGCTTGGCGCCTGATGGCGCCAAGCTAATCTGGCACGACCCTTGAATTATCAGGGTCGAGCCATCTCCTGCAACTGGTACATAGCCTTTAGGTGACACTCCGACATTTGGGAAATGCAGCCTGGGATTAAATGGGTTAGGCTTCGATTCGAGCAAGTGGGAGGCGTTTTCGAAAGCCTATAGTACGTAGCGACTGCGAAGACGGACCAGCCATAACAGTTCAAGGGCTGTGCCTGGGTAGCTTGATACCTTCCTAGATTAGTTTCTGTGTCGAGCAGTACGCGACGGTAACTTTGGTACTCAAAATGTACTGACGAACAAAAGAAATGCGACATTTTGGAATCAGTAAAAATGATTCCCAAAATGTCGCATTTTTTTTTTGCTCATTTTTGGAATCATCGCCGATGATTCCAGAAATGTCGCATTTCTTGTGCTCGTTCGTCAGTATAACTCACTTGATGGCTGCTTCCCGGTCGTTGTTATCAAACAGGCAATCCCTTTCCGTCAGTCTCTGTGGCTTTGATTTCTGCACAGGCCGAAAATGTAGACAAAGACTGAATTTGTCATTAAGACACATTAATATACAAAAAAAAAAGTCTTTGCGTTTCCGTTTTATCAAGTACGCAACAAAGAAAATACAAGAGGCCCAAAAAACTCTAGAGCTTTAATTGGTATAACATTGGTTGAACATTGGTAATAAGAGTTTTTTGTTGTTGTTGTTTTTCTGCCACTTGCATTTTCTTTGTTGAGTACCTGATAAAGATGAAGACCTGCGTCATCCAGTTCCAACAAAGCCACCATCCCAAAGGAGTAGACGCCCTGCGTTAACCCTTTCGTTGTCGGTAGAGGTTTTTGTCGCGATGCGGATTCCTGCAGGAAGGGTGTACATTCGCCTGCATTGGTAGGCACTGGTGCCCAGTGGTTTAACAGTTACTGGTTTGAAATAGTCAATGAATTAAACAGCCTGACATATGGCTGATTTTACATAGATAATAATTCAAAGACTCCAAACCATAACCGAACCTCCCGACACTGCCAGCGGCTGCAAAATGATGTCAGTGAGACAATGTTTCAGGTTCACCTCACAATAACCTGAGGCCCACATTAATGAAGAAGTTAGAAAGAGGCATATATCCTCATGAATTTATGAAGAAGTCGGCGGGGGCTCATGAGGATTTATGCCTCTTGCAAATGGGCGGTATTTGCCGCATTCCGGCAGTGATTGGGACAACAAGTGCCCAATAAGGTCAATAAATGAAGCCGTCTGTCAATATGGGCGTTACCTCTGCGGGTGGTGGTGGTTTGGGCATGGTGGCCGACTCCCGTTTGCGCGGGTCCAGTGGTTTGTTCTTGGCTGCGCGAGGCGGGGCAGTGGGTTTGGGCATAGGGGGCGGGGACTTGCTCTGCCGCTCACCAGGTATAGCTGCACATTGTAAATATGTCAAAGATGACCATAATAGGCACACCAGTGTCGACCGGCTGTTCCTTAAGTTGAAGGAAAACGGTCATCGAAAAATGGACCTGCTCCAGGTAATAACTCTTAACGCATTTTACCCCGGGACCGAAATCCCCAAATTTTGAAGTTGCCCGCTGAAGGACTGTATTAAAATTCTAGAGACAGATCGAGCATGATAGTTCGAGGGTGGTGCCAGAATAGCTTGGCGCCTATAGGCGCCAAGCTATTATGGCACCACCCTCAAACTATCATGCTCGATCTAGTTCTTGCTGTGGTGTGTCGGGGCTGAATGAGTTAAACTCCCAGAATTAAATGACTTCCATTCTATAGAATGGAAGTTATTTAGTTCTGGGAGTTTAAGAGTTTATAAACTCTCTTAGCATATCTTACAATAATGCTGGACACATTATTGGCTAACTTAAGAAGTTTAAAGTACCATTACGCCTAAATTTGTAGACACATTTCAGCACCATTTGTGTTTGTTATGCCTTGTCGATACACCTAATGAACTTCAACAGCGGTCGGGACACGCAGCAAAAGCATACACGCGTAATCGCACTTATTTCAGTATTCTGCCCAGCCGTTAGCGTGTCAATCTAATTTTAGCTGTTTCTCGTACTGATAGCATTGTATTTATGGAACGGAATGGAGTCATTGTCAGACTACTTGATATATTAAGACGACGTGTGCTGAACTGGGTTGTCCTGTGTCTAAATAAACCATTGCTAGACCTGTGTGTAGCGTCTTCTGTTACAGAAGTGTGTATCTTTGAACAGTTACAGCGGTAGTGGGCCTTCAAATGTCGTGAAATGAAAGACTTTTCTGCTCTTCTGCTCCTTTGTACGCAGGGGAGTTCCTCCAGTTACTCACAAAAGGCTCTGGAAAACCTCCGTTACGTGTGCGTAATCACAAGGATTGTGAAAAGAAGGGTAGAAGAGCCTTAGTCAGCGTATCAACATTGAGTAACCGTTTTATCGGCGGATTTTAACCACCAAAGCCCGCCATGGAGCAGATCGAATGAACACCTTTTTGCCACCGCGAAGGTGATTTCAAAGATTTGGCCGGAACGGAGACAATCTGCGTAGATTAATATCCTGATTAACCCATATCATACTGAGGCTAAAAGCTTCAAATTTGTGCACTGCCATATGTGAGCTACATTATAGTACTTACAGACAAGGACATAGACCAATGTCTTTAGTTCAAGGGTGGTGCCAGAATAGCTTGGCGCCTGGAGGCGCCAAGCTATTCTGGCACCACCCTTGAACCATTTTAGTCAAACTTATTTCACACACTGGTGTATTCCGAATGATAAGGGTTAATACAATAGAAGGTTTGTTGGCAAGGGAGTCTTGACTGACGTTGAATCATGACCGATGCGTGGAGCACCTTGACTGAGTTATGAAAGACTGATCAAATTCCAGTCCTGACAGCAAGAGACTCGGCCGATCCTCATGAACTCAGCAGGCGTTCGCAAGAGGAACAGATGCTCGTGAACCGGGTTCGCGAGGCTCTGCGCCTCTTGCAGAGAGACGACGTTGTGAGGACTGACTGAATATGATATTAATGATATCAATTATGACGTGACTCACGGGGTAGAGGTACAGCGCGCCGGTTGGGGGGCTTCCTAATCTCCTCTAGCTCCTCCTCCTCCACGTAGTCGTAATTGCTGCTGCTGCCGCTACCGCTGTCGTCGCTGTCGACCTCGCTGCCACCGTCGGCATCATCGGGTTCCGGTTGGTAGCCGCCTGAAAACATCAGCAGACACTTGCAACGTCATTCCCTGCCAGTGCCGCGACTGGGAGTTACTCCGGGCTCTGGAAGGCTGGCTGAAGCCGATTAATTTCAATGTACGGTCTGAGCGGTGGTGGGAGCTCCTGTCCTTATTCATTAATTCTTTCACTGCCGAGAAAACTTGAACACGTCCTCACCCAGCTGCAAGAGTTATAGATCCTCATGAGCCCCCTGCAGTTGCGGGGGCTCATGAGGATCTATGCCTCTTGCTGAAACCACTGTGTATCCGTGTTCCTTTGAGGCTGAATTCACAATGATTTCAAAAACACAGACTGCGTCCGCTGGCAGTGAAGAAGTTAACCCTTTTAGCCCCAAGGTCTCATTTCTCAATTTCGGAGGTTTTACCTAATGACTCTGTACCAGTTGCAGGAGATGGACTGACCATGATAATTCAAGGGTAGTGCCAGATTAGCTTGGCGCCTTCAGGCGCCAAGCTAGTCTGGCACTATCCGTTGAATTATCATGATCAGTCAATCTCCTGCTTTATGACTCGGGGCTAAAGGGTTAAAGTAACCACATAACCTCCACCTTACCACGCCTGCTCCATGTATGATATGTCTGTGATCGTCTCCAACATTTGTGTAAGAGGAGGCAGTACATTTCAACACTCTGACCAAGAAACGATCCCTCCAGACTTTGACGAGAAAGCTTAAACTTTGCTATTGTCTTGTGACTGATTGGGCGCAAAACGTACTTTTGGGCAGATTTCGAGTGCAAGAACGCTGAAAGTGAACTTGAAATCCACATGAAACAACCAAATCCGAATGAATGAACCGAATCCCATTGAATCAACTGAATCACCCCCACGGCACAAGCTCGGTAACAGTTTCACTTACTAGTCTCAATTGGGTCTTCAGTTTCAAACAGCGGCTTCTCCAGCTCTTTGAAGAGATCATCTTCTACCGAATTCTCTCTGAAAATAGGAACACATCAACACGTGACATCAAAATAAATCTCTTGCACCACATGCATACACGTAAACACGTGGCATGAGGAAAAAAACCTCTTGAACCACATGCATACACGTAAATATTGTGACATAAACACATGACATCAGAAAAAGCTATTGCATACACGTCAATCACAGTGGCATAGAGTGAATTATAATGTCTATGGCGTAAGAATAAACAAACATCAAACGACACTGAAGTGGTGGACGAGGGGGGGGGGGGGGAGGGGGGGGCGGGAGGGAGGGGGGGGGGAAAGGGGGGAGGGAAGGTGACCAGAAGGAAGAGGATGAGTGCTTAGTTAGTAGACAACAGCGATGTACTAACCTGCTAGAGCTGAGTTCTGAAGCGTTGGCTTCCAACATGGCGCCTTTGAACGCCTGCATCCATAACTGTTTGGAAAAAGAAGTCAAAGGAACATACTTCATAAGCTGTACAGATAATTTTACGAAAACAAAAATGTTGACGTAAAGGGATGCCAATGACGATACACGAATGTATTAAGTGATCCCTTAACCCCTTCACTGCTGGGAGAAAAAGGGAACACGGTCCAACTGCAAGAGACGTAGATCCTCATGAATCCCCGCGACTGTGGGGGCTTATGAGGATCTATGCCACTTGCTGAGACCAATTCGTATCACATGCTTCTTGGACGGTTTTGGTTTTTGGTCGTTGAATAAACAAAAATTTCAAGAAACAACAATGTACGTACAGTAGCAGGAAGGTGTTAATCTCACCAAGTACAGTAGCAGGAATGTGTTAATCTCACCAAGTTTTCTCTGAAGTGTTTTCATATTGCATCTTCAGTTCAAAATTTCAAAATTTGAAAAAAAAAATCATTTGAATGCAAAGTGTGTAAATCTCAGGCAACGCTACTTAACTTCCACTTTACTCAACGCCATTTCGTGTCCAGAGAAAGTGTTACGTTTGTGGTTGTGTTATTTTTTGAGAGCATGTGTGTGTTAATCATAGGAAAGATCCGATATTCATTTGAGTTATATTGGATAAGAATTACACCATACCTTTTTAGTAGGATTCATTTTCTTTTGCACGGAGAAATGCGATCGATTTTTGTTGTGACGCGTTGTGTCGCTACGATGTTGTTAAGTTTGACCTACATTAGACTAGAAGGTTCGACTAGGGTCGCGATCTTTCTATTGAACTCATATATGACGTCAAAGTTGTCGGCAACATTTCGTAACATGGTATCAAAGGCGTTTAGAGGTTAGTGGAAATTTGTAGTAACTTCCAGAGAGATTTTTTTAATGAATGAGTTTGAATGAGTTTTGGTTACGTTTTCTTTTCTGATTGGTTATGTTGGGAGAATTTGCTGGATTGTTCTGGAAATCTGTGATAGTATAAAAGACCGTGTTAAGAAGTATGTGTGTACATTGTATGAGAGAAGCAGTGTGTCAAAAGTGTTGATGCATTGTAGAGGAGAAAGTGTATCAGTGTTGGTGCATTTGTGAATACATTGTGTGGAGATCGCATCGCTGCAATAAAATATTGTGGGAACTGTTACTCCTGAGTGGTCTACAACCTTGTGCCACGTGTGACGAGTTGTAGCTGAGTGAAGTTTCTTTACAAGAACCCTACGTGCGTGCGTCTGGTGTGATATCATACTACGACTACGATCAACCACGTAACAGAAAGTATTTGTCTCTAGTTGATCCAGACCTTTCTATCCTCCTCGCTGCTGCAGGCAAAAACGTGCGTCTTTGAATGAGACTTGTCTCTGGGTTCCAGAAGGAAACAGAATTTATTTCGATCAGAGGCCGTCCTTTGTAGCCTGGAAGAGAAAAAAACACAAACATTTATAACAACATGTAGGAAGTATTCTTTGCTACAGCAAGAATATTCAGCGAGTTTGGGGGTGGGGTAGGGGTGGGGGTGGGGGTGGGGGTGGGGGGTCTGGGGGGAGGAAAAACCTAATCATTTATAACAACATCTGGGAAGAATTCTTTGTTACAGCATGAATATTCAACGAGTTTGACAGGGGGTGGGGCAAGGGGAGGGGGGACAGGAAGTGGGGGGGGGGGGGGAGGGTCTCCGAGAATGTGCTACTGTTTTAGTCTTACTGTTTCTAGACATTTTTTTTTTTTTAATCTATTTATTTACCTATTTATTTATTATTATTTACATTTTTTATTTATTTGGTTTTTTTAAAAATATTTTATTTATTTTATTTATTTATTTGGTTTTTTTATTTAATTTAATTTAATTTAAATTGTATTTTATTTTTATAGGGGTATTTTATTTTATTTATTTTATTTTATTTATAGGGGGTGGGGGGTGGGGGGGGGGTGTTACCTGTTGAATCCAGACAAAGAGAACTTGTGTGTGGGTGCATGGGCCACCTCATCATCAAAGCAGTAACAACACCCTTCGGCCAACACCACGAAACGCTGCCGCCCTGTCAAAAGTGATAAACCGAGTGTAAAGTGACCATCGCCACACACCCAGTAAGCAAACCGACGTCGGCCGCAGTAATCCTTGGCGGAGCAACTCTTCGCTGACATCAGCCCGAGGACGTGACGTTCTGCTCACTGGGAATGATCTCTACCCAAATAATATCCTCAGCTTAACCCTTTTACTGCCGAACAAAATTGAACACCACCCAACTGCAAGAGGTATAGATCCTCATGAGCCCCCGCAGTCGCGGGGGCTCATGAGGATCTATACCTCTTGCCGAAACCACTTCATATCCATGCTCCCGTCGACGGGTGGGGATCTTTGACGTTGACGTTTATGATTTCAAGAACACAATCTGCGTCCACTGGCAGTGTAGGGGTTAAGGCGCAGCTGGAGCCGTCATAGGCCTAGATTCTCACGAGCTCCTACGGCTGCAGGAACCAATGTGAAGCTATGTCTCTTGCAGAATAGAAGGGGATCAATAAAACACACACATGTGTAGGGAGAAAGATGACTGACACTTCAGTACAAGTTTAAATAATTAAAAATCAATCAATGAATCAATCAGTCAATCATATATTAATCAAATAACCAACCAACCAACTGACCACTCACTCACTCACTCAACCAACCACTCAACCAACCAACCGAGCAACCAACCCACCAACCCACCTAATCAATCAATCAATCAATCAATCAATCAGAGGAAGTGGTCTCACAATTGAGGTGTTTTGACAGTTTGAGGTTTTCCATGAGGCGCTCTCGCTGGCCACGTTTCCGCAAGAACCCCGCTCTGTCATGATGTACCGCGATAAGGGCCTGGGCACCTGTTACAAAACAAACACGTAGCCACAGTCCCATAAAATGTCGTTCGCCGGCACACAAACAACAATACCTGAAACTTCTCCAAAGAGTACAGAGGCTTTCCTTCTACACGAAGCCTGGATACTCTTTGACTTGTCCACATAACTATGCGCTCGTATTCCGCAGGCTGATTTTGCACTTTGCGGCTCGAAACAATCATTAACCCTTTCACTGCCAATGAAAACTCAACACCGAGCACAGTCCAGCTGCAAGAGACATAGATCCTCATGAGCCCCCGCTTCCGCGGGGGCTCATGAGGATCTATGCCTCTTGCTGTCACCCCTTTTGCATCCGGCCATGTTTCTTGGAGGGCTGGGGATATGCAGCGTTGAATTAAAACAACACAGATTTTAGAAGCACAATCTGCGTCCACCAGCAGGGAAGGGGTTAGCAGAAAAAAAAAATAGCACTACTCCATGTGTGCCGGTCTGTGATTCTGGACCTTAAGGGTTTAGGCCGTAAGATCTAAAATCACAGACCAGCACACATTATGCATGGGGTGACCCGGCTTTGACGTTTGTCCGTCAGTAGCGCTTTTTCAGTGTCGAAGTCACTCCTGCAGGAACCACCTCGTCAGGGAACCCTACTGACAGCCAAAGGTTAATCGTGAGAAGAGGTTGTCCAGTATATGACTGTCGTGAGACACAAGAGAACTACTTCGTGATCAGTCGGTGACAATGAATAAGCGGAAGTGTGCCGAGTTGTGATCGTAAAGAAAGGAACTCCCCTGCGTACAAAGAAGAAGTAGAGCAGAAAAGTCTTTCATTTTGCAGCATTCAGATTGCATAATTTAAATTCACCTTTGATCCAGCATTATTGTAAGACATTATGAAATAACACAGACGCCGCAAATCAGAACTGTGACCCTAACCAGACCTCCCCCTGCAGCCACTGCGGTCGAACCTGCCTGTCAGTGCCGAGTTGTGATCGTAAAGAAAGGAACTCCCCTGCGTACAAAGAAGAAGTAGAGCAGAAGTCTTTCATTTTGCAGCATTCAGATTGCATAATTTAAATTAGCCTTTGATCCAGCATTATTGCCAAGACATTATGAAATAACACAGACGCCGCAAATCAGAACTGTGACCCTAACCAGACCTCCCCCTGCAGCCACTGCGGTCGAACCTGCCTGTCAGTCCCGGATTGGCCTCCACAGCCACGAGCGTGCCTGCAGACGACGTGGACAACCCCTGTAGAATCTTCGTTCGCGAAGTCAGTCAATCCAAGAGAGATTGTAAGACATACTAAGAACATTTATGACGTGGATATTGCGAGCTGTTAATTATCAACCCATTCAGTCCTGACGCACTACAGCAGGAGATGGGTCGACCATGATAATTCAAGGGTAGTGCCAGATTAGCTTGGCGCCGACAGGCGCCAAGCTAATGTGGCACTGCCCTTAAATTATAATGGTCGATCCATCTCCTGCAACAGGTGCATAGTCGTTAGATGACGCCTCCAAAATGTGGGAAATACGTGCGTGGGGTTGAATGTGTTAAGTAGGTCGCTTAAACAGGAATGACATAAATATATACACATACATGAAAACAATCAACACAATATTATACATATGAAAACACTGCTACATGGGTGTCAGTCTTCATTCCTGGAGGCTAATTCAGCTTTTTGAAAATCCAAGAGAGATACATTTCAGCATTTTGGTTCAGAGAGCCTGTACCATCCGCAAGAGGCATGAATTCTCATAAGCCCCTGCATCTGCAAGGGATCATGAGAATTTATGTCTCTTGCTGGCCCGGTATCAATGGTCCATGGACCATTTTTTCGCATTGCCGGTCACCCATGCAGCAGTTAGCTAAGAAATGATGACAAAAACAGCCTGAATATATCACAGAGTGGTTACTAGTAATTTAACTTTGTCACAACAAGAAGGTTTCTCACTGATAGTGGAATGCGGGATGACCGTTGGAGAAGTAGGAGTGGTGGGGGTGGGTGGAAGCGTGGATGACTTTCCGTGATGGGAGTTTGACATGTTTTCACAGTGACGCCACAGCAGCAAATCAGATGTCACAATAAGGTTCCTGTGCATCACTCAAACGAGCAACGCCCGCACCCACAGCATCTTAACATTCAGGCGACGTGTCGTTGCCTGTATTGACAATCAGACAAACGTCACAGATAATCAAGCGTGTCATAGATACTCATCCACACGTCACGGATAACTGATCTCACGTCATACAATTAAAACAAATGAACCGCCTTTTTGATTTATCTGTTTAACCCATTACATCCTGAGGCCGATTTTTTGGAATTTGCTTATTGTCCTTTGAAAGCTACATTACAGATCAGGAGACAGATCAACCGGCACTTTAGTTCAAGGGTGGTGCCAGAATAGCTTGGCGCCTGAGGCGTCAAACTATTCTGGCACAACGCATTAACTATCATAGTCAATTTTATTTCTTGCAATAGTACATCAGGATGAAAAGGGTTAAGTGTATCACGTGTAATCTACAATCGGTCACACGCCGAATAATTATTAGTATACACATCCACACTGTGATCACATTTTTAAGTCCAAAATGATTGTAATCTTAAAAAACCCTTATACCACATGTATATTTGTATTCATTTTGAGTCATACATTTTACATCATGTTCAGCTCTACGCCTGGAGACAATTTCAATTTCATTTTTCACAGTCCGTTGTGCGCGATTAGCTTGGTGCCTCTTACCGCAAAACAAACTAATGGCTACTTCTGAGCTTTCACAGCTAAATTGTCTTCAGAAATTCAGTGGTGCTTGAATACACATTGACACGTATGCAAATAACATGATATAAATTTAGAGAAAACATCAGTTAAATATTTACATATTTATATATTAATTGCGAACTGAATGATTTTGATATGAGCTTTCTGACGCAGTGATATAGTCTTCTTTTGTAAATCGTGGAAATTGTGGTACTGATGATGTGGGCGTGAAAATCAGTCGTCAACTCGTCAAATCAGTCATTATTTTCAGATCAGGAGATCTATCCGAAGTCATTCAATTACATATTAAAATTACAATTAAATATTACAGATTTGGATCAAATGTTGAAACATCAGTGTCAGTCACGTATGATTCACGGCAAAAGTCACAGGCATAAAGGCATGTTGTCCAGTGCGCATGTATATCGTCACGATCCCAGTATGCTTTTGGTCTGGGCGACATGTCGATGATCAAGCGAAAAGTGCTAGTTTCCTTTCACCGGACATTGCGTGTCACCTCGAGCTCTTTCCTGCCAAACTGAACTATGACTGACACAGTGAACACCACTGACGCAGATTCCAAAAGCATACCCAATGCGCAAAAGGTTATCGGGCCGACGTCCGCCGACGTGGGCCCGATGGCCTTTTGCGCAATGGGTCAGTATAATTATACTCAGGAGCCCGCGTAGATGCGGGATGGAGTCCGAAATAGCTCAGGCGGTTAAGCGTCGGAGCAGGAGAGCGAAGGGAATCGCCGGGTCGTGGGTTCGAATCCCCGTCCCGGCCTCGGTAGCTGGACTCGCAATCCATGGGGAAAAGACGGTCTTGTTCAATAGCTTGTCCGTTGAAAGGTCCTGGTATATCAAAGTGGCACAGTTGGAGTGCGCATGAGTTGATCAGTGTTCAGGTCGCACTCCAGAGGTAATAGGTAGGCTAATAGATTTCCCTGTCCCCCATAACCCGCCCGTCAGGGACGTCTATTATCACTTCAGTGCCGTGGACGTTAAACCCGGACTAACCAACCAGATGCGGGATCCACGAGGGTCTCCCGTCATTCATGCCTCAGAGCATCCAGAGACATGGGCAACGGAGAGGTCACGAGGTTTCAGTCTGCCCGGGTTTCAGAGACAGTAAGCACAAGGACATCGAGCCGACTTCGGCCAAGTCGGTCTACGCAACTGCGGCGGACGTCGGCCGGATGGCCGTGTGTGCACCGGGTATTATTCATTACCACTGACAACGAAGAAGTTCACACGCCGAGCACTGAGGTCGACTTTTCCTAGCCTTGAGAGCTGTCCATATAGACTATTCACACCAAGGACCAGTTGCATGAGTGGACTTAAATCCTGCGCACGCCACTAAGCAAGGTGCTCGGCTATTGCGGAGCACCTTGCTTAGTGGCATGCGCAGGATTTTAAGTACGCTTAAAAAAGTCGTGCAACTGAGCCAAGTTCCGACGACAAAACGACGATGATGGTAGATACAAATTAGAGGTGCTAAGCTATTCTAGCACCACCCTTGAACTATCAAAGTGGTTCGTCTCCTGCTGGCGGTAGCCTGGGTACTGATATCAGGGCTGAAGGAGTTACCGTGACATTGGCTCACACAACACAACTGACTTGGTGCGACGCTTACAGACAAATTGGAGTCATAGGAGCACAACACTCAACGAACACGCCGGATCAAAGTAATCACACGGCTCATTCTGAGCGCATGACTATAGTGCCATAGTGTTTTGTATGAAACAGAAAGTGAGGGAAAGTGAACACTCTCTAAACAATAGGCAAGCAATGAGAGAAACCCTCCTTACCACAGGCACGGGACGGTCGTTGGGTCATTGCTCACCTCCTAACACTGACATCGGCGAGCACAACGTTTTTCGCAAATTTCTCCGCAAAGAACAACTTTTCTGTACCAATCTTAGAACAAATATCATTCAGCGACAGTTGACCCAATACGATTAGGATAATTCAAGGGTACTGCCAGATTAGCTTGGCGCCATCAGGCGCCAAGCTAATCTGGCACTACCCTTGAATTATCCTACGATTTACTGTTAAGAAACTCTGACAATGTGTCAGTTTGGCTGTACAGTCGTAAAAAATTGGATTTTATTTTCATAAAATGATTGATTTTACATCCCTAAATTAAGCCCGATATACGGAAGATCCATCTTCACGTGAACTGGCCAGGTTTTCAAACCCGAAACAGCGCAGGCATACATGAAGTCTGCATGCTTGACCTCGATATTGAAATCTGCCGGGGCTCTATTTAGGGTATTGAAAATGGCTTGCTCTCTTCTATTCACCAAATTTTTACGATTGTACAGGAAAATCGACAAATCATAGGAGTTCAGTAAAAAAAAAAAAAAAAAAAAAAAAAAAAAAAAAAAAAAAAAATTCATATTAGGTCAATTGGCGCTAAATGATAGTTGTTCTGAAAGTGGAACAGAAAAGTGTTTCTTCGCGGAGATATTTGGGAAAAACGGTTGTGCGCTCCGATGTCAAACGGCCCATACTATTTACTACTACCCGCCAGCAACGGCAACGATCATCCCTCGCCTGTGCTCCACACCTCCAGTGACTCTCTCGGTGGTCCCGTTAATAGTGTCAAGGGGAACCGACATGGATTTGTTTGAAATTCACCGATGACTAACATGCTGTATAGATTAACTGAAAGAACTACTGCCCCGTGGACGGAGGCAAAAGACAGCAAGTTTATGTTTGTGACAAGCAAGATTTTCATTGTATTACAATGACAACCTTACTTTGAACAAAAATGGACTTACAGCCTTTTCACAGGGCAGATTAGCATACCCCCTGTAGATCTGAACAGCCCCAAACCAAACACAAACTCCATGATGGATGCTCTACGGTTCGGTGCTATATAGTTGGTATTTTTGAAAGGAATAGCGTCTACCATGCCCTCAGTCTTACTACCAGTATCAAAGTTGAAATATGCATGACACTGGCCAAATTTTCCTTATCAGTTTTTGATTGACAAACGGAAGAAGACAAGAAAAGGAGTGTAAAAACCAAACAAAAACGATTGCTTTCTCTGGTGAAGGGAGCCAGGCTAGACTGACTCAATGTCGGTGCCATGTTTACGAATTTGGTTGTTTTGTTTCAAAATGAACTTTGGTGTTAACCACTGAACTATTCGCGTGAGAAAAAAAAAACTCACTCTTGAAACGGATCCCAGTTGTCGATAGAGTAGAATACGACGGGAAGAGTTGACATTGGAAACGTAAAAAGGGGCGTCACTCTCATTTTGCTAAAACCACGCAGGAGTTACTGGTCCTCTCTCTCTCTCTCTCTCTCTACACACACACACACACACACACACACACACACAAACTAGACTCCGGCGGCTGTGGAAGGGTCTGTGTGGTACTGTATGTGTTTCACAACAAATTCAGTTGTGAACGCGTGTCAAATAATGTATTCAGTGTCGGCACATCAGTACCGGCACCTGGACCGTCATAAATATTATGTGACGTACGCTAAATTTGATGGATCAAGACTATCTGCGAAATTCTCTCACGAATCACGACGTAGTAATATTATATGGTTATCAGTCAGATCATATTGCACCAGTGCGAGCAGACGTACTACACATGATTTAAACAACTTCATTAGTGGCTGAAATCCCCTTTCCATCAGTCTGACAAGTAGTTGACCCAGCTCATCCATCACGCCCGCAAGGACTCGCGCCCTGGCCTTTCTGCCTTCCTTAATTCAATGTACCGATCGTGGACACAGTCTCTAGTGATCCCGCTCCCCAAGAAAGGAAACCTTTGAGAACAAGTGCCTGAGGAAGTTGCTCCGCATCTCGTACCGCGAGCACAAGACCAACGAATATGTATGGAGCATCGTCACTTCCCTGGTGGGCCCACATGAACCCCTTCTGGCAACCGTGAAACGGCGCAAGCTTGCTTGGTTTGGCCACGTGACCCGACACAACACCTTGTCCAAGACTATCCTCCAAGGCACTCTCGAAGGAAGTCGTCGGCGAGGTCGTCAGAGAAAGAGTTGGGTCGCAAACATAAAAGAATGGACCGAACTCGAGATGCCAGACTTGCTTGCCACCGCCCAAAATAGAACTCAGTGGAGAGCACTGTCTGTTGCTGCTGCCTTTCAGTCCCCCCAACGCCCAGTTCGGGCAAGGGACTGATGATGATGATGATGATGATGATCGTGGGCTTTCCCGCTTCCTACGAAGATGTAATCTTCGTTGACTTATTCCTTATTTGACACCTTGACTGCCACTGACGATACTGTTCAGCGGAGTCACGCGTCGAGTCTTTTCCGCCTATCGGTATCGTCGCCAGTCAACGGGGTTAATCAACCCATAAAACCCTGACACAATATCACAGGATGTGCATCGACCATGATAATTCAAGGGTGATGTCAGAATAGCTTGGCGCCTGCAGGCGCCAAGCTTTTCTGACACCCCCCTTGATTGATTGATTGATTGTACATTGCTTAACGTCCCGACAGCAACAAGGCTTTCTCAGGACGTGCCTGCACTGCTTGTGAAAAAAACTAAACAGAACATTGAATGTATGTCGCCAGCCGGTCAAATACATTAAATAAACCTAACACATGGGGCCTAAATAAAGCTAAGACCATTTAGCAACACACATCCAATATCAAGAGCTACAGGCAGTGCAGACAGTAGGGAGAGTTTTAAAAAGGCAAATACAGGTGAATGGACAAAGGGTAGACAGAAACACATGCCCCAGAATAGAGAGAAAAACCCACCCTGTGGGGCTGACCAGGGTGACCCTGGGAACTAAAAAATACCTAACCCCACCCAAGTCCCCCAGGGCAGACCCGGGTGGGGGGACACCCCCCTTGAACTATCATGGTCAATCTATGTAAAAAAAAAAAAAAAAAAAAAAAAAAAAAAAAAACACAAGGATGATGTAGACCTCACAGGAAATCGCCAAAATTTGATGAAGTCGTCCTCAGGGCTTAATGGGTTACTGTGAAGATACTGATATGGTATATATGTTACCCCTCACCCCAACTCCCTCCCCGCCCCGCTCCTCACCCGAATTACGTCAAGGAGTCATACAGCCTTTAACTGATGCTTGTAGCGTTGGTGCACGGGCGATGAGACTCACGTTTTTCTTTTCACCAAATATTTCGGGCGCCTGGTGTTCACATTGATTATTATACGTGCATCGATCCGTTCCGTACAGAGGTTCGCACACACACTGGTTACCTCAATTACTCGATCTTGCGGCTAGGTGCATTTGTGATTATGATCAGGCAATGCACCAGCCGATCGAGGGAGGCAACTACTGTTGGGTTCCGTTAGCGATGCATGAAGAGTGGTCAGTGTTGATGTTGTTGCATGCCCTCTTTCATTGCAGACACCCACCCCAAACCCTCCCTTCCATTACATTTATGACTGGATTCTTTTCAGTTGCGTTTGATCCTGAGTATCCTCGATAATGGGACAACTGTCAGACGACTGATCATAACGACACGTTCTCCTTCATCGCGGTGAAACCGTTCACCAGCAGAGCCGGCGCCAACTCGAGGGCTTACAACAGATACGTATTAACCTTTTGACTGTCGGTAGTGTTTTCTGTCGCGATGATTCCTGAAGGAATCATCGCGACAAAAAAAACCGCTACCGACAGCCAAAGGATTAACCCTCTTCGCTGCCGGAGCACAGTGGACTGAAACTGCAACATCCACATGTTGAGGAGGGATTCATGAAGACCTACCCCTCTTGCTGACCATAAGTTGATGTGTGTATCAGAGCTTTTAGTGAACGGCTTCTTTGACGTACGTTCAATTTTCACAGATTTCAGAAACACTAATAATATCTGCGATCACTGGCTGTTGAGGGGTTAAAGCAGACGATACGAAACTATGACCCATTCGCACTTTCTTTGCAAAAGGCCCTGTCATGTTTAAATGACCGTACAATGCCAGCAGTGAGGCCGGGTTTCGTTTACAACAACTGAGCGACTCAGTCCTGGCAACCGGTAACGAACGAGAGCGAAGTCACGTGTCGTCTGCCGGATAACCACTGGAGTACCATTATTCGTAGACAACACTCCAAACATCTTTAAGAGACAGAGATGTTGGAGATGTTTAGAGAGTTGTCTATGTTACAAGCTGGTTAGAGTCAACCGCGATCTGATTTCGCTCTCGTTCGTTGTCGGCACTCGTTCGTTTTAAACGGCAGCCCCACTAATATCGCGATTTCTTTGCGTGAACCCTTCCGCGCCCGTTCCAAGCTCACTCAAAAGTTACAGTAGTGAGTGATGTGTTGCAACAGCGCAGCCGGTGCCTTTCGTCTTGTTATACAAGAATGCCTGCCATCAAGCATGGCTGCCGCCTGTCACTGAATTTTTTGGCAACGCTAAACCATAGCGCAGTTGGGCCCCATACTTCTGGTAGAATCTGGACATAAAAACATCTATGTATACCGGTGAATGTGTAACTTTTTGATAAGACAGGGTATTTCTATAGGCTGTCAAGTTTCAAGGCCGAAATGGTGTCGTGATCAAACACTTTTGACAACTGTCAAATTACCCGCACACGCGGCCACGCACACAGAGCTAGCGTGCGTACGCGCGCGAGCTCTGTCGGAGCCCGTTTTTGTGTGCGTGCACTTGTATGAGAGAGAGAGTTAGTTATCTGGGTTTAACGCCGCGCAGGCGACTGAGGCCCGCGCAATGAGAGAGAGAGAAAGAGAGAGAGAGAGAGAGAACTCTGACACACCACCCGATCACGCGGTGTAATCATGAACAAACATTGGCTGGTAAGTGTGGACAGCAGCATATTATCAAAGTCGACTGCTAATAGTCCAGTCGATGTGCTAACAATCTGGGACAGTGGCATGAGATAAGAATGGACAAACACGAGATAAGACAAGTATGCCCTTCGATCGGCAAATTCAGTAGTGACAGAGAGTGTTATAGTTTACTCAGCAAAACCCCATCATGGCCCAGTGCTGTAGGAACGGGGTGGGGGGGGGGAGGGGTGGGGGAGGAGGGGGGAGGGGGAGGGGGGAGGGAGGGCAGGAAGAGGGTGGTGTGGGCGAGACTCCCCCCCCCCCCCCCTTATTATTATTATTATTTATTTTTAGAAAAGGGGGTAGATTTGTCTCTAGAACTGAGGCCTCCAAGGAGATTAAGTAATTTCATCCTGAGATGTAATGAGTCGATGAGGCTGCGTGTGGGCCTGCATTCATCTACCAGTCCTACAGCAGAACCTGTTTTGAGCGACCGTCCTTATGAGAGACCACCTGTCATTATAGACCACATTCAGATTGCAGAAATTACCCTAATGGTGGCCTTTAACGACAGGTGACACTTTTTGTAGCACATATCCTTTAAGACCACATTCCCCTTTGTTGTTAAAAAAATAAATTTCTGCTGTACACGACTGTGTATGCAGGAAATCAACCGATGATTCGCTGCAGCCCTCAAGGGTGTGTGTGTGGGTCTATGACTTCTACTGAGGTAGATTGTGTTTGATAGCAACTAAGTGGCAAAGAAAATTTTTAAAATTCATTCATCCGATGGTGGAAAAATAATGACCAGCGCCGTCCAGATCACGCATGAAAATACCCGGGGCCTTTCCCTGCCACCAATCTGAACGCATTATTTGTTTCGGAAATCTTTCTTCATTCAACGACCAAAAGTCACAGATGTCAAAAGGAACGTGGATACAAGTAGGTCCCAGCAAGAGGCACAGATCCTCATGAGCCCCCGCAGTCGCGGGGGCTCATGAGGATCTGTGCCTCTTGCGGTTGAATCGTGTTTGACTTTTTCTCGGCAGTAAACGGGTTAATGTGCATGTATGGTCATGTTAGACTGCTGGTTATGGCCCACTGCCATTCGCCAACAGGCTAGATAGGACTAAAAAGTTTCATTCAGTCGGACGGACGTCAAGCCGCTATTGGCCCTCAACGGCGGCTAAAGTCTGCCGGGTGACCTTTTGCTTACTGGGTAGGCATATGCACTAGATAAACAGAGCCAGTTATAGTAATGGTAAACGCATGGGCATTAATCACACAGAGGACACTTGGCATTAGAGGAAAACTCATCCGCACAGTGTTTCTATCTTTCTGGTTGACCGCAGGCCCGTGAATCCTACATGAGAATAGTCGCCTTACTAAAAGGCTCTGTGTGGAAAAGTTACCATTTTGGCAGCTGTAAGGGGACTCGTTTCGTGTCAGTGGGAATGGATTCACGGGGCCTGTGGTAATGATAACCCGGAAGTTTAGTACATGGCATGCACAGCCTGGTGTAATATACGACGAAACGCCAGAAAGACTGACTTATCTGGTGTGTCTGTTTCTCATACCCGACACATACAATGTATATTCACTTCAGCTTACTCTCAACTGCCATTGAACAATATGAACGTTTTTGAAACCCCCCGGGTTTACTGAGACGAGTAACTCAGTAAACTGCGCGAGAAAGATTATAATATAAGTAGAAGAAAGAAACCTGCAACGATTGCAAGAGGTATAGATCCTCATGAGCCCCTGCGAATGCGGGGGCTCTTGAGGATCTACTTACCTCTTGCATGAGGGTGTTGTCAGTTACATGTGTCACTTACAGCATGACATTTAATGGCTTTTAACACTGGGCGTGTTATAACTGCAAGGTACACATTACTGCATTGCACAGACCTTTCCGCAGCAAACTTGATTAGAATTTGCTCCCAAATGTATTCGGAACCTCCTCAGTGTCGGAAGGAAACGTGGTATACATTTATAGTGAGTGTGCTGTAAATGATGACATAAAAAAAAAAACTGTGCATGTGCCCTTCACAAGCAAGCATGACACAGAGGTGGATAGTTACGTAGCGTAGAGTGCTTTACATGTTACTTGCTGGAAAAGCCTCCAAAACATTTTAAATTTATTTTTATTATTTTTGTATTATTTTATTTATTTTATTATTATTTTTATTATTATTTTTTAAAAAAAATTATTATTATTATTATTTTTTATTATTTTCTTTCTTCTTTTTTTTTTGGGGGGGGGGTTGGCAGGGAAAACCGTGCCTCCCCCCCCCCCACCCCCCCACCCCCACCCTCCCCAGCCACCTCCTCTTGCGGGATGAAGAGGAAGGCACCCCTCCTCCACCACCACACTACCCCCTCCCCTCCATCCCTCCCCCTACCCCCACCCCAAAGGTTCCTACGCCACTATAGTTTTAGAGCGGTCATACCTCACATTTTACGCATGCAAGGACATTTGACCATACAACCATCGCAAATCCGCCAGAAAACAAATCAAGGATCGATGCATATCAACGTTCTCGTTATCTGGCAACACTTTAGGTAAACATCTTTTCACTGGGTTAATATTAACTATACATGTATTTTCCTGGCAAACAGATCCCCGAGAGAAAACACATTTTGTTATAAAAAGATCGATTACGGGTTGTTTGGAACCATGGAAGAGCTCTTCCAAGCCCAGGTGGGAGGCAGATTTGCAGCCTTGGCTACTTTGGACTGCGACGTAGACACCCTTGCTGGAAATATAAAAGAGGTGTTACTTTCTACAGCAGAAGAAGTGCTGGGGAAGCAGAGGAAGCGCAAACAGCCCTGGGTCACCGATGACATCCTCGATCTCTGTGATGAGAGGAGAGCCTGGAAGAAAAAGAGAGGCCAAGACCTCACATCAGCAAACAAGTACAGACTTGTCAACAAGAAGATCAGGAAGAGGATGAAAGAAGCCAAAGAAGATTGGATTGAAGACCAGTGTTGTATCGTGGAAGAGGGCATGGCAAATGGCAACAGCAAGAAGGCTTATGAAACGCTAAGGACCCTCACCAAGACTCAACAGCGAACAGCCACAGTCATCGAAGACAGCAGCGGCCAACTCCTTACGGAAAACACTGCTGTACTAAACAGATGGACTGAGTACTGCCGAGACTTGTATAACTACAAGGCTGAGCCAGACACCAGCATCCTCCAAAACAACCAGGCTGGGGCCAGGAAGGCTGAAGACCTGCCAGTGTTAGCTGAAGAGGTGGAAGCAGCCGTACGCGGCCTGAAGGGAGGAAAGTCTCCAGGTGTAGACAACGTACCTGCTGAACTGTTGAAAACATGGAGGAGAAGTAACAACGAAGGTCCTCACTACACTCTGTCAAAAGATCTGGGAGCAAAAGAAATGGCCAGTAGAATGGACACAGTCTCTAGTGATCCCGCTCCCCAAGAAAGGAAACCTGAAACAGTGCCAGAACTACAGAACTATCAGTCTGATAAGTCACCCTAGCAAAGTAATGCTTAGAATCATTCTCAACCGCCTCAAAACTTTCGCCGAGGAACTGCTGGCAGAAGAACAGGCTGGCTTCAGAGTTGGAAGAAGCACTGTAGAGCAGATTTTCAACTGCCGCGTCCTGATCGAGAAACATCTGCAGCATCAGCGCGAACTCTACCACAACTTCATTGATTTCAGGAAAGCATTTGATCGCGTCTGGCACGACGGACTCTGGCAAGTCATGAGATCGTTCAACATAGAGGAGGGACTGATCCAAATGATAGAAGCGCTTTACAAGAACGCCTGCAGCGCGGTTCTACTTAACAATCAGTCAGGCGAGTTCTTCAGGACGACGATCGGTGTCCGTCAAGGATGCCTGCTCTCTCCTGTCCTTTTCAACATATTCCTGGAGAAGATCATGCAGGAAACCCTCCACGACCACCATACTTCAATCTCTATTGGTGGCAGATCCCTGTGCAATCTTCGATTCGCAGACGACATTGACCTCATGGCAGGCAGCAATAGTGAGCTCCAAAACCTGACAGACAAACTTTCAAGTAGCGCAGGGTCTTATGGCATGGAGATCAGTACGGATAAAAGCAAAGTGATGATCAACACCACAAGCGACTGCAGCAGCAACATTCACATGAATGGCCAAAAGCTAGAAGAGGTCAATAGCTTCAAGTACTTGGGAGCCACCCTGTCCAAAGACGGTAGTTGCATAACAGAGATCCGTATCAGGATAGGTACAGCAACATCCGCAATGGCCAGGCTGGACAGGATATGGCGAAGTAACTCCATCAGCTTCACCATCAAGTACAGGCTTTACAAGTCCCTCATAGTGTCTATTCTACTCTACGGCTGTGAGACTTGGACACTGCTTGCAGACTCAGAAAAGAAAATCCAGGCCTTTGAGAACAAGTGCCTGAGGAAGTTGCTCCGCATCTCGTACCGCGAGCACAAGACCAACGAATATGTACGGAGCATCGTCACTTCCCTGGTGGGCCCACATGAACCCCTTCTGGCAACCGTGAAACGGCGCAAGCTTGCTTGGTTTGGCCACGTGACCCGACACAACACCTTGTCCAAGACTATCCTCCAAGGCACTCTCGAAGGAAGTCGTCGGCGAGGTCGTCAGAGAAAGAGTTGGGTCGCAAACATAAAAGAATGGACCGAACTCGAGATGTCAGACTTGCTTGCCACCGCCCAAAATAGAACTCAGTGGAGAGCACTGTCTGTTGCTGCTGCCTTTCAGTCCCCCCAACGCCCAGTTCGGGCAAGGGACTGATGATGATGATGGAACCATGGAAGCATTGAAACTCTAACCAATTTGTAACTGATATGTCAACATCTAACACATTTCCCTTAAAGCCGGGGCTCATTAATAGAGCTCAAAGCGACCTACTCCAGGCAGCAAAGGGTTAATAGATCGCAATATCTTTTCATAAATGTTTTTGTCTTACAGTTATGCTGGACAAAAGGGCCCACTTGAATTAACCCTTTTTAGCGCCATGGCCGCATTTCCCAAATTTTGGAAGTGTTACTTAACGACTTTGTACCACTTGAAGGCGCCAAGCTAATCTGGCACTACACTTAAATTATCATGGTAGAAATCAGTACGTGCGCGGACTGGTATATATCAGTGTGAATGTGTGTGCGTGTGTGTGTGTGTGTGTGTGTGTGTGTGTGTGTGTGTGTGTGTGTGTGCGTGTGTGTGTGTGTGTGTGTGTGTGTGTGCGTGTGCGTGCGTGTGTGTGTGTGTGTGTGTGTGTGTGTGTGTGTGTGTGTGTGTGGTGTAATGTGAGCATTGATTATTTGAAATGGAATTATTGTTGCCTGTACTTTTCACTATTATGTATACTTTTATATATATAATTATGTGTATGTGTGCTATAGCTTAGCAAGGACATGATTGAAAGAAAGGTCATTGAAGGTACCTAATCATTTATCCGTGAAAAATAAAGTTTCATTTCATTTCATTTCATGGTCAGTCAATCTCCTGCTGTAGGGTGTTGGCGCTAAAAGGGTTAAGAAGTGTAAATGTCGCAAATGAAAGACTTCTCTGCTTTTTTCTTCTTCTTTTTTTTTTTTCTTTGAAGGCAGGAAAGTTTCTTCTGTTACGCGCAAAAGCAATGAAAACCCTATGGCGCGTGTGCCTACTATACTCACATAGATTATGAAAAGAAGGATAGAGACGTCTTGTTTAAGGCAGGACAATCTTGGTAACCCGTTGTATTGAGGAATTTTAGCAAAGCCTGTCATAAAGCAGATTCGCTATAACCCTTTTAGCCCCAAGGTCCCATTTCTCAAATTTTGGAGGTGTTGCCTAATGACTATGTACCAGTTGCAGGCCATGGCTTGACCATTATAATTCAAGGGTAGTGCCAGATTAGCTTGGCGCCTGAAGGCGCCAAGCTAATCTGGCACTACCCTTAAATTATCATGGTCAAGCCATCTTCTGCTGTAGGGATCCTGGGCTAAATGGGTTAACTGACACGATCGAGTTGTTTACAAGTGGAGTCTTTTTTTTTTTTAAATTTTTCTTTTTTTCCTCGTAACAAACGAGCCTATCGGCGAGTGCAAAAAAAAAAAAAAAAAAAAAAAAAAAAAAAAGGAATGCGAGATGGAAGAGAACATTAATGAGAATAGACGAATACAATAAAGGGAATCTGCGAGTGATGCTTTAGTGATTCTGTTGCTTAATGACGAGATCACATGATCAAGTGAGCTATTCTATTATGAACGACGCAGTGAGTCACAGGCGTACATCTACCCAAAGTGAATCTAGCTAGTGAAAATCGACACAGCGTGAATTCACCCAGGCGTGCATCTACCCAAAGTGAATCTAGCTAGTGAAAATCGACACAGCGTGAATTCACCCAGGCGTGCATCTACCCAAAGTGATTCTAACTACTGAAAATCGACACAGCGTGAATTCACCCAGGCGTGCATCTACCCAAAGTGAATCTAGCTAGTGAAAATCGACACAGCGTGAATTCACCCAGGCGTGCATCTACCCAAAGTGAATCTAGCTAGTGAAAATCGACACAGCGTGAATTCACCCAGGCGTGCATCTACCCAAAGCATATTTGTGCCGCGGCTATTCCACCTAGACAGATGCCTGGATAGCCTCAATCAAACCTATGTAGATTCACGCTTTGTCGGAAGTTATGCTGTGTGGTTTCACTCTGTGAAGTAGCTTTACCTGTAAATATTAGCTGGGTGTTGCAAATCAGTATAACTGTATATATTCACGCTTTTGTGGATTCGTACTGGGTTGATTTCCGCCGGTGAGATTCATGTTAGACAGAGTTGGTCTCAATTTATTTATTAAAGTTGACCAGGCCCCTTCCGCAGCATGACCATGTGATGTCAAACATGACAAACAGTGTGCATGACTTTATTGACGCAATGTACACGACCTTGCTTAGAGTATGTTATGAAGGAGACGTGTCGCACTGAGTGTGTTGCGTGTGAGGCATAAAGCAAACGGTGTGTTTTTACGATTTCTTATGTTTTCTTATTCAGATCTATCCCTCTCTTAAATATCGTATTGCTCATTTTCACTAGAAGAGTGTAGTAAAACAATAGATCACACACACACACACACACACACACACACACACACACACACACACACACACACACACACACACACACACACACATCTGAAAACGAACATCACATGCCTATGTTTGCGAACGCCCACGGTTGGAAGCATACACAGGCATTGGATGATCATTGCAGGAATCGACTACCTCTGTAACACGGGAAGTAGGAACCAGCATTAAGGTAGGTCACGTCAAGATATTCCATCATTGCTACCCGCGTCCCACAGCTTGGGGTCTGCTCAGTATTTCCTACGACCCGTATAATAAAAATGATCGATCAGTATCCCAAACGACCATCGCATGTGTATGTGGAAGCAAAGTCATAAAGACTGACCGTCAGGAGCCATCAATCTTAACCCTTTTACTGAGAAGGAAAACTGAACACCACCCAGCTGCAGTTGACAAATGTTAGTATAGATCCTCATGAGTCTCCGCAGTTGCTGGGGGCTCATGAAGGGCCATGCCTCTTGCTGACACCACTTTGTATCTATGATCGTTGAGCGGCTGAGGGATCTTTGGGACTGACTTAACAAAGACTTCACGAACACATCAGCTGCGTCCACTGGAAGGGAAGGGGTTAACACCCTTGTGTGTGCCGTCCCCGCTACTGTGGGTGTGGAGCATAACGGTTGCTGCATGCACAAGGGAGTTAATTTTGGGTATGTATGGTGGGGGAGGGGGGACAGAAGTGATAGATAAATGCCACTAACCTATTAATCCCTGATCCCTGACACACTACGACAGGATGCGGGTCGACCATGATAGTTCAATGGAGGTGTCAGAATAGCTTGGCGCCTGTAGCCTTTAGGCGCCAAGCTATTCTGATGCCACCTTTGAATTATCATGGCCCATATGGTTCCATCCTGGAACTATCATGGTCCATATGTCTCCAGAACAGTGACGTAGACACCAGAGGATATCTCCAAAAATTTGGTAATTTCAAGGCATAAAGGTCTGAGCTACCGACCTGTGGTCTACGTTGCACAGGTTTGATTCTCGTCATACTTTGAAAGAAGTGTTATGTCACCTTCATATCCCGGCACTCGCAAGCCGGAAAAAAACGCATTTTTGCAATGTCGCACCAACGAGGAAGCAAGTTAAAACGACAATCTCCCTGCGGGAATATTGAACCACAGACAATTTTTTCTCCAAAATTATATATAACTACCACACTCCTTTCTGTCCCAGCGCGGCCTATCGTACAGTAAACATACACGTCAGGGGCGGATCAGTTACCTCGGGGGAAGGGTGGGGGGTCCAACTGTTTGTTTGGGACCTTGAATAGGACATAAAAAGGCCTCCCCGACGCTAGACCTTGCTTCCAGTTGCCAAAATATCAAACAACGGGGTGAGGGGGTGGGGGGGGGGGGGAGAGAGGAGGGGTCCCGGAACCCCTCGGATCCCCCCCCCAGATCCGCCTTTGCATGTGATATAGCCAACACGTGTTACCTTCTCGATCTCCTACGCGTAGCTGAAGACCGACAGATGTAACTGGTGTGGCTGTACTAATATAGCTCTATCAGACATTACAGAAAATCCACTTTGTAGTCGACCTGATAAGAGAATGCTATTCATAAATTATACTGGTTAGTTTCATCTATATGTATATCAGTGTGTTCAAATCTATCGAGACAAAATGTGCATTTGTTCGATATAAACACACTCAAACAAGTACAGTACAATATTGTAGGCTCTCTCTCTCTCTCTCTCTCTCTCTCTCTCTCTCTCTCTCTCTCTCTCTCTCTCTCTCTCTCTCTCTCTCTCTCTCTCTCTCTCTCTCTCTCTCGGCTAGTCAGCTTGTCGCCGCTAATAAGGACATCACAGCACTGCAAGCACCGCAACAATATGTGGCTTCATCGGCGTCCAGGTCACTGATTTCAAGCCGTCAGGAGCCTGCAGGTCCTCACTGTCCACTGAGAAGCCTACAACGTGTGAAGTGGCTGCCACTGTCTCCACAGGTAATAGCTTTTCCGTCCTAGATGACAACAGTGAAGACTCAAACCCTATTGTTCCCGAGAGCGGGGACAACACTGGCCGGATGAAATCGGCTATACCGGGAAAAGGTGCACTCCCCGTCAGCAATGATCGGCCAGCTACGTCCTCATAATGACTTCCTCTCATCATGCGAACAGCTTCTCCAGCAGCCTATCAAGGGCGAGGTTAGCTTCCTCTTTGTTGGAGACTCCGTGCTCCGTCCAGTTGATGTCTACAGGATGGTGCCGGCATGTAGTAGAGTCCAAAAATGTGCAGTCCCTGGTCTACAAATTGCCGACATTGAGAAGTGGGTAACTATCCAGCCAGGCCCACATCACCACGTGCAGCATCTCACCATCCATGTTGGGGTTAATGACTGCACTGACAAGTCAGCTGTGGAGGAAAGCAGGTGGTCCCATCTCCTTCAGACATGCAAGAAAGCCTTTCCCGCTGCCAGACTACACATGTTTTCCATTGTACGGCCTGCGAAAGGTGCACACCCAAAAAAGCCAGCAACCCTGACGTCAAATGTGAACTTGAGCACTGCTTGCAAGAAACTTGGCGTTGAGTTCATAGACCATAGCAGCATCTTTCTCACTGCTAATCAAGCACCGCGTCAAGCTCTCTACCGAGACTCCCTACACCCCAGCCCCCGTGGCACAAGGTACTTAGCACTCAACGTAGCTGCTGTATTCGCGTCTCCATCCAGTGACAACCCCCACACCGGGAATGGCTCACACAGGGTTACAACGGGCAGAGAATCAGAGCACACGCCCGCTCGAAACAATTACCGTCGACAGCACAGCTTTAACTCCTGGGGGCACACTGCACACTCTCAGCAGTCTCTGCAGTCAGAGACTCCTCAGCGGTCAGAAGAGCTCTGCCAGACACGTCTATACAGTGCGGTGGTTGCTGGAGCGCCCTCTACGCAGCATACGCCTACTGGGGCTCAGAGTATAACACATGCACACATGTTGATACCCCCGCACTATGACCCTGCTACTAAATCACCTTCTGCAGGTCAGCCATTCTACCTGCCTCCTACTCATCACATGGCGTCACACCCCCTCTACAGCCACAACTCTGAGATGGGTATGTCTGCCCAGCATGTCTACCGGCCTACATCACCACAAATGGTGCGACCCACACCCACACATTTTCAGCCCAGCGTCAACCCCTTGGAGATGGGGCAGCCTGTCTACTCACCTGGCTTCATGGCCCCTTCAGCTCCATCTGCACAACCCTTTGATCCCCTGCGGCTTGTTGCAGAACTCCTAAAACCCTACATTATGAGCTGAGTTTGCAGTACGATACACGGTGGCATGCCCCACTCTATGCTCATAACCTTCATACACCTCATATCTCTGTGTGAGAAAGATGATGGGCATAGACTTGGGTATGGCCTTCTTGTTTTATTTTGGTAGTCTCAATCACAATTTTGTCACTGGCTTACTCCATTTTATGCCCCACGCTATAGCCCAACTGGAAATCTACATGGCTAGACACTCACCGTTCAATACATGTTGGAAGGCGCAGTGCATAGAATAGGGTATGACCCTGTAGTTCTAACAATATATTCCGATTTGATGCCGATTCAAGATCTTTATCGACCGTTGATTGTGCGCTGCGTCTGAGAAAGAAAATGAAATATAGCTTTACTAGCATAATTATGTTGCCGCTTTACTAATGATGCATATCTGAGACTTTTCACTTGTCGAAGGTGTTAAGCATAACAACTGAATATGACCTATGTCTGCGTTTGAAATGATATTCTCGGCAGGATCCTTTCAGCATGTCAGTAGCATATTTTATTTTATGCCCATCGCTTTTTTTTCCCGTTACTGTATTGTCTTGACGTGCACTCATACACATTATCCCTTATCATCCGGAATACACAAGTGTGTGAAATAAGTCTGACTAAATAGTTCAGGGTAGTGCCAGAATAGCTTGGCGCCTCTAGGCGCCAGCTATTCTGACACCCCCTGAACTAAAGCATTGGTCTATATCCTTATCTGTAAGTACTATAATGTAGCTTGCATATAGCAATGTACAATTTGAAGCGTTTAGCCTCAGTATGATATGGGTTATACGAGGAAGGCGGTGAGCATAGAATAGACTATGACTCTCTATTTATTTTAATTCTTTGGTGATATTCACTACACCATAATCACTAGAATGTTTCATTGTCTGCCTGTCGACTTATCTAATATGTCAGGCTATGCGAGGCGCTCATACTCAATACAGCAGAAATGTGACGGGCATAGAGTGTCTTATGATTCCTTCAGTATTATATGCCGATATATTACTAGATGAAAATAGTAATTCATGGACTAGCATGTCTTACTGTATTTTGATTACTAATATCTATTTAATATCTTAAATGTGTGTTGCGATGGCATCATCTTGACATATCGTGCGAGTGTTGACACTTTCATCACAAGCATATTTGTATCTGCTTGTGCTTTTCTTGGGATTTGTCCGGACATAAGAAATTGCGGGACGCTTCTGCGATTTAAAAAATAATAATTTTGGGGGTATCTTGTAAGGCAGCATTGAGTTATAGGAACATTGAACTCTCATTTGTGCCACGTACCGTGTTTGGAAATCTTATTGCGTGTCATTACTTATTGCATAGATTAGATCGTTCGTGTTAAACCTGTTATCGGGTATTTAGCTTCGGTTATTTAGCTTTACTTTCTCATTATCTTGTTACTTCACATGTGCAACCAGTTTCTTTTTTCTCCCATTATCCTGTAGTCAGAAAGACAGATGTCACCAAATACCAACAACCCAGATCGTCTCTTGAACATTGGCCACCTTAATGTGTATCATCTCTGCCGCAAAATACCAGACATCACAATTCTCTTAAATCAGCCTTCACAATTTCATATCTTTGGCTTTACTGAATCCCGCCTGCCAGACAATATCAGTAATCAGGCTATCTCCAAACCTAATTTTGCTATTCTACGTCGTGATGCCTCTGTTCTTGGCCAAACTGGCATATTAATATAATATACATGACTCTATAATTCAATATGTGACTAGAAGATTTGACCTAGAATCAAAGCAAATTGAATGCATGTGGCTGGAAATAAAAACATCGAAGTCATCACCCGTTCTTGTAGGGTTTATTTATAGAAATCCAGCGGCCACAGTGGCATGGCTTGATGACTTTGAATCAATGATTGACACAGTACAGAAATGCAGGGGTGATATACATATCCTAGATGATTTTAATGTTGATTTGTTAAAAGACTGTTACTCTTCATGGAATTCAAGGATCTCTTTTCTTGGTTTAACACAAATTGTTCAGTCGCCCACACGAGTTACTTCATCTTCTGCGACAATGATAGACCATATCTTACAAATGTAAATGCTGTTAATAATGTCCATGTTCTCAATTTTTCTATCAGTGGTCACTTCCCAGTATCTTTCTCGCTGTTTGCCAAATTACCTAAAAAATCTTGCACAGGGCATACTACTATTATTTACAGGTCTTTCAAAAAATTTAACCAGAATGCCTTTCTCTATGACTTATCCAATACCCCATTTAATGATATGTTAAATTACAATTACCCAAATGAAGCCCTCATCCGCTGGTCTGAACTGTTCCTCCGTGTTCTAGATCTAGATAAACATGCCCCAATGCGAACAAAACGTGTCAAACATCCCACAATCCCTGAATGGCTAACTGGAGAAATAAAAGCAGCCATGCAACTCAGAGATACACTTACGAAAGAAAAGAAATTTGTTGACTATAAAAAACAAAGAAATTTTGTCAAATCTTTAGCCCGAAAAGCTCAAAGACAACATGCTGAACAGATCATTGCAGACGGCAAGGACCTGCGCTCTGTTTGGCAAGTTATCAACACCTTTACTAAAGGTCACAATCACAGAGACATGAACATTGCACCTGAGATCACTGCAGATACCTTCAATACCCACTTTCTTCGCATAGCTGAGACTTTAGCAAGCACTAATACAAATGATCCTGCGAAATACCAATGTTCTGAGCAACTGCGATTTCACGGTAACAGTACTGCTGGTTGTGTTTTCTCACTCCCCCAATGACTGTTTTTGACGTGGTTAAATATATATCTAATATGAAAAAAGAGGTCATGTGGTTCAGATGGCATCAGTTGCAAAATTCTTAAAATAGCTCTGCCCTACATAGTTGAGTCTCAAACGTTCATTTACAATCTTTCTATTCAAAGAAATATTTTCCATGATGAGTTAAAAACAGCTAAGGTCATTCCCCTTCCCAAAAGCAAAAACTTGAACTCATTGAATGATTATAGACCTATCTCCATTCTACCAGTCAAGAAAAACCTATTGAAAAACATATCCATACACATCTGCAAAATTTTCTAGAACAGAACACTCTTGCCAAACTGCCCTTATACATATCATTGAAAAATGGCTTACAGCCATTAATAATTCTCAGTTATCAAATGCAGTTTTTCTTGACCTTAAAAAAGCCTTTGATTTAGTCAACCACTCTATCTTATTAAAAAAAACTACCGATGTATCAGACCGATTCTAATACCGTAATCTGATATCATCCTATCTAAGCGACAGAAGACAGAAAGTTTTGCTTAATGGTAATTACTCGAGTGAAGGTTTAGTAACATGTGGTGTTCCTCAGGGGTCAATTTTGGGCCCATTGTTATTCAACATATTTATTGATGATTTACCATTCTCTATCTCACATCCCGATGCAACATGTGACTTATTTGCTGATGACACTACCATACATACATCAAACAGCGAATTGCCAAAAATAAACGAAGTTCTCCAGCAAAATCTTGATGAGGTTTCAAGCTGGTGCCAACATAATCATATGATAATTAGTATCCAAAAGACAAAGAGTATGTTGATTACTTCACGCCAAAAACATCAACGTGGTCTCCTGCCCTTAACATTATACCTGAACTCTGAGCCCCTTGATCAAGTTTTATTTTATTTTTTAAAAAACATCGTTTGTTTGAAATCACAGTAAATAACCAGCTCAGCTGGGAACCACATATCGAAAACACATGCAAACCAATATCTAAAAATCTATTCCTGCTAACAAAACTATGTCAAATAGTTAACACTGACACTAGAAGGCTCTTTCTCCATGCCCATATTAAGACACACTGTGATTACTGCTCCACTATCTGGGATGGATGCAGTGAGGTACATTTAAAGAAACTTAACTCATTGTATCGTCGAGGGGTAAAGTTAACTGTGCCTGGTCCCTCTCCCACCAACGAAAAGTTTAGAACCATCCGACTGCTAAACCTAAACAAACAGTTCACATTTAATCGATGCATACTTATGCATAAAATTCTTCACCATAAAACCCCATCTTACCTTCGTGTGTTATTTTTGGATAGTCAAAGACAAACACGAGGAACAGTTTGTTACAGCTACCATGGGCCAGGCTCGATATATATAAAACCAGCCTTTTGTTCTCAGGTGCCAAAGCCTGGAACGAACTACCACCCCAAATTAAATCCATTTCTAACTCTGGAACCTTCAAAACTCGTTTATATAACATCTTGTTACAGCAACTAAGCAACTATATATAATTATTATTCACCGTTATTGATATGTGTGCGCATTATTTGCATTGCTTTTGTATTGTGGGTTTTTTTCAGTTTATTTCTTCATGTTTCGATTTATTGTGTTATTGTGTTTCTCTTACTCTTTGCTGTTAATGTTTCTTTTCTAACAGGACAGTTTGTAAGAGTGGCGTTTCGCCTAAAATTTTATCCTGTCAATAAAACGTTTCATCATCATCATCATCTCTCTCTCTCTCTCTCTCTCTCTCTCTCTCTCTCTCTCTCTCTCTCTCTCTCTCTCTCTCTCTCTCTCTCTCTCTCTCTCTCTCTCTCTCTCTCTCTCTCAAACGAGTTGTTATGTTATGTTTTATTTTGTTTTGTTTGTCTCTTTGTATGTTTGTGTTCAACCTATTGCAGATGGGTGGTGCTCAATCTTTCTCGGCAGTGAAGGGGTTAAACTGTCACTGGCGTGCAACTTATAGAGGAAAGCTCTCAAATAAAGGAAGCTTAATCCCCGGGCTCAGTGAGTGTAAAGTGGTCGGCTTTTCAAGTTGGTGACGTCGGCCCGAAGACCTTTCTTAGCTTCCTGTAGAAATGTAAACACCTTCAACTCGTTGCCGTGCGTCACTTGTCTGATAAACATGACACATTATTAGAAGAAATTACACTTCCTTTTTCGACCATGCTGGTCAAAAGCAAAATTTTAAAAAAATTCAGCCGCAAATATTAAAGTACCGAGAGGGGGGGGGGGGATCCGCCCCCACCCCTCCTTCCCCAGAAATGCTATATCAAAGTGCATTTTTTGGAGTTTGGAACCGCCCTCTACCCCGCCCGGGCTCTTAGATTTGTCGAAGGTGCAAGAGGTTCTCACACACGCTAGCCGACCCCACCTTCACCATCTCCCCCCTCCCCCCCCCCCCTTCCACCCTTCCACTTATCGATATTTCGGCGGGTGGGCTTCATACTTTTCTGGCATTTTTCGGTCACTCAGTGCCGGCTTTGGGCTTTTATTCTCAAAAAGTAATCCAAATGCACACAGGCATGCAGATTCCTTATCTAAGGACGACGCAATGTCTTGTTGTGTATTTGGGAAGGGTGGGGGATATTTACATATAGCTCATTCAGCACGACGCACGTATTTCCCAAATTTTGGAGGCGTCATCTAACGACTATGCACCTGTTGCACGAGATGGATCGACCATGATAATTCAAGGGTAGTGCCAGATTAGCTTGGCGCCTGTCGGCGCCAAGCAACTCTGGCACTACCCTTGAATTATCATGGTCGACCCATCTCCTGCTGTAGTGCGTCAGGGCTGAATGAGTAAAAATGCAGAAACTAGAAAAAGAACCCTTAAAAATATGTCGTATCTCTTTTACAACCATCAGTGTCTATGTGCCTGTATTATAAATTCGTTTTTGTTGTTGTTGTTGTTGTTGCTGTTGTTGTTGCTGATGTTTTGTTTTGTTTGTCTGTTTGTGTTCAACCTATTGCAGTTGGGTGGTGCTCAATCTTTCTCGGCAGTGAAGGGGTTAAACTGTCCTGCTCGGTACTTCCCCTGATGAACTCGCGTGCAACCTTTAGAGGAAATCTCTCAAATAAAGGAAGCTTAACCTCCGGGCTCTGTCTGGGAATAGTGGTCGGCTTTTCAAGTGAGCTAAAGGTCATCGGGTCGACGTCGGCCGCCGCTAGCCCACGCACGGCCGTGCGTGGGCCAACGACGGCCGACGTCGGCCCGAAGACCTTTTTAGCTTCCTGTAGAACTGTACATAAGGCAAGACTTTCGTTAGGAGTATACTTCTTTTCATCGGTCGGCATTTGTTTAGCCTACAACTTGTTCACGTGGCACATCTGGGTCTTCTCGTTTACATCATTATTGTCGAGTGGCTAAATGGTCTGTCGCCGGTGATACGTGGACATGTAACGTCCATTGTCCTGATCCACAAATCGACTTTGGTCCAACCGGCGAAGTGGGTGAACTTCGGTGAATCCAGTTAGCGTTACTTATCAATAGCAACAATGTTTAGTATGAATATGTATCGATTTCACTATGCCTGGACAGCACTACGATACGCGGTTTAGTCAGTGAACGCAGATGGTGTTTTTGAAATCATTGTCAGTTCAACGCCAAAGGAACATGGAAACAAAATGGTTTCACCCGACATGTGGAAGTGCAAAAACGGCTTGTTCAAGTGTACAAATGTGGCATGTGGTTGCACACACCGCTTTTAACACGCAGCGTGTTAAAAGCGGTGTGTGCAACCACATGCCACATTTGTACACTTGAACAAGCCGTTTTTTCACTTCCACATGTCGGGTGAAATTTATCAGCAGATAAGTGAGCTTATGTTTTATCAGTCAGCTATTTAACTGTATGTTTATCGAAGGCTGTTATCTATCGCATTCAGCTTCGCTAAAACAACTGGTTGAGGCTAGTGTCGTCAGTGTCGCCAGCACTTGTGTGGGGTGTACCTCAACAGAGCCTTACATTGCACTACGCTGTACAATGGCAGCCATGTACAGCCTAAAAACGGTGAATACAATCCGAAATACAAGAGACATAGAGCCTCATGAGCCCCCGCAACTGCGGGGGATCATGGGGATCTATATCTCTTGATTATCCTTATCAGACGGTTGGATTTCTTTGACGTAAAGTTCAGCCGGTATGAGGTCAGAAAATTGGCTCAGTAAGATTTCAGAAAAATGTTCTGCGTCTAGGAAAGTCAAGGGGTTAACCATTTAACCCCAAGGTCGCATTTCCCAAATCTTAGAGGTGTCACCTAACAACTAAGTACCAGTTGCAGGAGATGGTTCGACCGTGATAATTCAAGGGTAGTGCCAGATTAGCTTGGAATTAACCTGGCACTACCCATGAATTATCGTGGTCGATCCATCTCTTGCTGTAGTGCTTTGGGGTTAAATTGGCTAAGATTGCTGTAGAAAAAGGAACGTTGGTTTATGATGAAAGTGCAAAACTTACACAGTTTCTCGCACAGCCAGTTCTAATTACAAGAGGCAAAGAATTATTCTTATGCGGAGTCCTTGAGGCTGCCACCTTCTTGTCACAACCCGCACGAACACGCGCGTAAGTGGATATTAACCCTTCACTGTCAGTGGACGCACACTGCGTTTTCAGTGAAATCGTAAATTCAATGTTAACTCATTCTACCCCCAGACACACCACAGCAAGATAAATAACGACCATGATAGTTCAAGGGTGATGCCAGAATAGCTTGGCGCCTATGGGCGCCAAGCTATTCTGGCATCACCCTTGAACTATCATGGTCGATCTGTGTCCTGCACTGCAAAGCAGTCTTCAGAGGACAACGGCAAATTTTGGGGATTTCGGTGATGGGGTAGAAAGAGTTAAAGAACTGCAACCGTCAAAGGAACGTGGATACAAAGCGATGTCAGCAAGAGGCATAGATCCTCATGAGCCCCGGCAAATGCGGGGGCTTTCGAGGATCTGTGCCTCAATGTAGTTGGACTGTGTTCATGTTTTTGTCGGCAGTGAAGTGGTTAACCCCTTCACTGTCGAGAAAACATAAACGCAGTACTGTCGAAAATGAACAACAACATGACATCGAATACAATGATTATATGCACCTGCTTTCTACAGAGGTTATGTCGTTATAACTATGAAATCCAATAGCGCACACCGAATCGTTCAACCCGAAATAGCGCTCTCAGTTTGGGGATTAGCAGGGGATGAGGTTGGTTAGCTAGATGTACAGATTTCTGTGAGAATTTTACGCTGCAAGATTCGTGTGAACTCACTCTGCGTTTGTTGCAGGGCAGGACTGCACGAGAGACGGAGCTAGTTGCATGAGTGAGCATTAGTCATGCGCCAGCCACTAAGCAAGGAGCCCCGCCATAACGGAGCATCTTGCTTAGTGGCTGGCGCAGGACTAAGCTCTCTGTCATTCAACTTAACCATAGTGCAGAATTGAACCCCGACAGCCATGTTGTAACTTGACATACACGATACGACAGCACACACCCACATACTAACACTCTTTTTCACTGAGATGACTTACCATAAGTGTATTCCAAAGTTCAACTAAATTCCAAGTGCGTACACTGTGAATGATCCAGCCGACGTAGAATTTAGTGTCACAGACGGCACCGCAAGAAAATGTTGACTGTCTCGAGTCATGCGAGTCAGTCCGACTTTCCGTACATGACACTACGGGACGTTTTTTACCCATTAAGAAGGGTTCTTGTGATTACCTACACGACACACAAATCCCAAAACAAGGCAGTTGTGTCAGTAGACCCGTTTGTCAGTTTATACTGTAGAAGCTTTTTATCCACCGTGTATGTACCGGTATTTCGGCTCCGATTTCACACCACTAGACTGTGAGTTGAGAGTGTAATAGGCAACAGGGATACGCACACATAGACGCCGTTTATGTTAGACACTGTATTAGATTCTTCTTACACTTGAACAGAAGCATGTAGCCGGTACGTAATCGGTCACTGGGCTGACGTTGGCTGCGCAGTGTAGTGAGCTGAGCGGGAAAATATGCGGCCGAAATCAGCCCGAAAACCTTTTGCGCATTGGGCACGGCTGCGCAAGGACAAACTAAGTCCAACAGCAACAGGTACGTCTGAAACACAAAACCGTAACTAGCCCTTCAACGCGGCGAGGGCTTACGTGAAATAATACATTATAAAAGTATGCCTATTTGTTGGCACTTTTACATCTGTGTTCTCAGACGGAGGAGGCCATGGCTGTTTCAACGTATGATTGACCCACGTCGCAGCAGGCCTGACAGACTATTTGATATTTTTACTTCCTGGTCTCGACCCTAACAACAGGTCGGCGTAGATAAAACCCCAAACCGTTGCCTCAATCTAAGGACGTTTACAAAGAGGCCGCCTGAGTCTTCTACCAAGAGGGCCTAGGTTCTCATGAGCCTCTATGCCTCTTGCGGATTCGAAGTCAGTTGGGAGAGAAAAGAAAAAAAACACACCTCCTAACTGCTACAGGTCTGGTGATAACTACCCTCGTCAGTCTAATGTAAAAACATAAATCGGTCTACGCACCAACCGCATGCTTCATAGATTTTCAGGAGCCCCTGTGACCACATTGACTCTTGAGAATATGTGCCTCTTGCAGTTCAAGGATTAGCTGTTTGAGGGGCTCCGAAACTCACCCCACCGGTAATGTTGGTCTCTGAAAATTCCCCTTGGCACGATTTAAAGCCCCTCATCTGAAAAAAAAAAAATTAATTGACAGAGACATTGCTAGTATACTATTAATAATTCTTTGGATGGCAAATTGGGGGGGGGGGGGTGGGGGGGGGGGCTCATGAGGAACTATACCTCTTGCTAACACCATTGACTTTGCGGAACCCTTGTTGCTGGGACAGGTGGATCTTTTAGGTATTAAATCAACGAAGATGGCATAAGCACTGTTTGCAGTCATCTGGCACTGAACGGGGGTTAACTAGGGAGGATGTTTTTAACTCATTCAGCCAGACGGCAGTATTTCCCAAATTTTGGAGGCGTCATCTAACGACTATGAACCAGTTGCAGGAGATGGATCGACCATGATTATTCAAGGGCAGTGCCAGATTAGCTTGGCGCCGACAGGCGCCAAGATAATCTGGCACTACCCTTGAATTATCATGGTCGACCCATCTCCTGCTGGAGGGCGTCAGGGCTGAATGGGTTAAGCAGGACTTTAACTGCTCACTGGTAAACATCTTACACTCAAACCAAGGAAAGTAAAGTTAAGGTATATTGGTGTATGCAAGCATTACAGGTACATGTGAACCAACTTCCGCAATCGGGCGGGCCCTGAAGGTCTTGCTGATATCACAGGTTGGAGTAGAGTTTTTTTTTTTTTTTTTTTTCTAGTCATTGTAAAATAACGCTTTACAGTGACTGTAAGACACAAATACTGTGCATTGATATGCACCGTGAACACGCCTAGCCAGCCTGTGGTCCACATTACCGCATGTCTAGCATTTCCACAGCGAATACTGACACGCATAGCGCTGACAGCAACATACATTAATTTAACCGCCAGTGGACGCAGATTTGCTTTTGGAAATCATTGTATATTCATCGACATCGTTACACTACAGAGTGGTTTCGGCAAGAGGCAAAGATCCTCGTGAGCGGGGGGGGCTCATGTGAATCTATTCCTCTTGCAGTTGGGTAGTGTTTAGTTACAAGACACAGAGCGAGCAATGAACATGAGTTGTCTAGTGGTGTCAGCAAGAGGCACAGGTCCTCATAAGCGGCCACCGCAGCTGCGAGGACTCATGAGGGTCCATACCCCTTGCATTTTGTTGTCGCTCCGTTTTTCTCGGCTGTGAGGGGGAGTCACAAGGCGGAAGATGTTTGGGCTCTTTATCTGAATTTTAGCACAAAGGCCCGCATTACATCCTGAGGCTGAGGCTGATTTTGTCAAATTTGCTTTTTTTTGTTGTCCTATGAAGACTATATTACAGATCAGGAGATGGATCAGCTGTTTTAGTTCAAGGGTGGTGCCAGAATAGCTTGGCGCCTCAGGCGCCAAGCTATTCTGGCACCACCCTTGAACTATGATAGTCAAATTAATTTCCAGCAGGAGTGTATCAGGATGGAAAGTGGTATGTTGGTTAGCAAAGGTCCTTGGGCGCGTCAGCCTTTTTGACAGTCGTGCGCCCAGGCCAACATCGGCCCGATGGCCTTTTGTTGAGGATCACTGTACTGTGCAGAGTGTCCTCCACTATAACTCTAAAAAGCAATGCCTTGAAAGGCTACAAGTCAACAAGGTGCTTCCCCCCTGAATTGTCGAGGTCGAGTTATTTCGTTCGATCTGTTACATGCATTCTGCAAAACTCCCGACTGAGGGCAAAGACAATAATGAGGTTTCATTCGCATCGAACGACTTCAAATAAAACGAGAGCAAAATTAGTCACGGCGGAAACCCAGATTCCCCCACTTCAAACATTTCCGAGACTGACGCATAGATCCTCAGAAAACTCTGGTTCTTGGTTTCTCACACGACACTCCATCCAAGCACAGACCGACCGCCACTACCAAACACCACTCTCCAAAAGGCATAGACCCTCACTCGAGCCCCCTCCGGGCGCCCACCTCAGCTGCTCTACCATAAGCACAGACGACACTCCAAACATCTCCAAAAGGCATAGACCCTCATGAGCCCTCCGGGCCCCAGCTTCTACCATAAGCACAGACGACACTCCAAACATCTCCAAAAGGCATAGACCCTCATGAGCCCTCCGAGCCCCAGCTTCTACCGTAAGCACAGACGACACTCAACAGAGGCGGATCAGTTACCTCAAGCGGGGCGGGGCGGGGGGGGGGGGGAGGATGGGTTCCAACTTTTTGTTTGCGACCTTCAACTTGACACAAAATAGTCTGGTTGCCAAACACCGATTTGGACCTGAACCCCCATGAAACAACCCCCAGAGCTGGTGAATGGTATGAGGACGTGTATTAAATGTGTCTAATATCTCTTTGCTGTTTTCTTTCATTGCTATTTTATCGGGGTTTCAATTTTTCTTTGGTTCTTTACATTTTACAAGCAGATTTTGTACCGCAAATTGCATTTAGCAGATGACATCAAGGTGTTTATACTTACGGCAGCCATTTTGTCCGCCATTTTGATAATATACACAAAGTAAATAACTAAAGTACCTATTTAAATTGTCATTCTAGTGTAATAAATTGCTTTTACATACAAACATCACAGCTGTGTGCTGTTTATAACACAAAATACAGTTTCTTTCATGTTCCGGCGGCCATTTTGGGCGCCATCTTGAATATTTAAAATTCCTCAATGATGCTAGAGTGGCATCAGTCGGATTCGTAATCTGTAGGTATCAGAGAGGCAAAATCAAGTGAGACCCGCTCTGGGGGTGTTTTCATGAGGGTATCCATGGTCGGCTGCCAGAACTAAAAAGGCCTCTGCAACGCTAGACCTTGCTTCCAGTGGCCAAAAAATCAAACAAATCTGTGTGTGTGTGTTTTTGGGAGGGAGAGGGATGGTGGGATCTATACCTCTTGGAGGCGATTGGAGTGTGTTGTCTATGCTGGATGTGTGTCGTGACTTTAGTTTACACTGGGAGTCTTTCGTGGCAAACGAAACCTCACAAATAACAACCAAAAATTCAACGAAACATTTTTGTTTTCTGGTATCAGATTTCCACCAGCACAAAGCATTAGAACTGATACCGTTCGACGGGAAGGACTCGTAAGTGCTTCTTTCCGGCCGAGCGATATCGTCAATATAGCAGTCAAGGAGTAAGCTCAAAGATAAGACGACAACGTTTAACCCATTTAACACTGACGCACTACAGCAGGAGATGAATCGACCATGATAATTCAAGGGTTGTGCCAGATTAGTTTGGCGCCGTCCAATTCAGTGACGCCGCCAAAATGTGGGAAATGAGGCCTTGGGGCTAAACGGGTTGAATTGTTTACTACTCTGCCTCCGATTCCTGACATCACGGCCGATAGACGTCCACAGCCACAAATCGTTAAAAAGATAAGACGACAACGTTTCAAAAGTTCAACGGTGTTACGTGGTAGTCGTAATCGTAGTATGATACAATCACACCAGACGCACGCACGTAGGGTTCTTGTAAATAAACTTCACTCAGCTGCAACTCGTCACACTGGCACAAGGTTATAGACCACACTGGAGTAACAGTTCCAACAATATTTTATTGCGTCGATGCAATCTCCATACAATGCATCCACACATGCACCAACTACTGATACACTGTCTCCTCTACAATGCGTCAACACTTTTGACACACTGCGTCTCTCATACAATGTACACACATACTTCCTAACACGGTCTTTTACACTATTACAGATTTCCAAAATAATCCAGCAAATTCACACAATTCAACCAATCACAATAATCCCGTTATTATATAGGCGCTTTTTCTCAATTTTTGGGCGAATCGACTCAAAGCGCCGCGAACTGAAACCCAACACACACACTCACGTGACAGACACGGATTTATGCCGAAGACAAACACAGTACAAGACAGACGAAGGGTCAGCTCAGCTACTGAAGTTACAGCGATTTTTGATCGCTTGCATTTGAAATTTGTAAAGTCGCCTGAAACCGGTACCAAAGTGTGTGTGTGTGTGTGTGTGTGTGGGAGGGGGGGGGGGTAGGGGGGAGGGGGGTGGAAGAACCGGAGTACCCGGAGAAAGAATCCAACGACGGTCCGCCCGAATTAACGGTCAGAAAAGAAAACGTGTCCGACACTTATTAATATTCATTAAAAAGAACACTGTAGATCAATCCAGAAGTTTCTACTAACGTCTAGGCAAATTTAATACAAAGTTGCGAAATATTGTCAACAATTCTGCTCGAATCTTCCAGTCTAATGTAGGTCAAACTTTACAACATTGTAGCAAAACTACGCGTCACTGACAACAAAAAGCTTTCGCAATTTTCCGTGCAAAAAAAAAGAACAAATAAAATCCTACTAAAAAGGTACTAATTCTTATCCAAAATAACTTAAATGAATATCGGATCTTTCCTATGCTTAACACACACATGGTCTCATGCTTGGGGCGGTCCGTGGCGCGGGGCGGTCCGTGGCGCAGTGGTTAAGGCGCCTGCCACCAATGCCAAAGGTGCGAGGTTCGATACCGGTTTCCGGCGTCGGACTTCTCTCCTCTGGTAAGTGTCATCGTTAATTCGGGCTGACCGTCGGGGGTTCTTTCTCCGGGTACTCCGGTTCTTCCACCCCCCCCCCCCCACCCCCCCACACACACACACACTTTGGTACCGGTTTCAGGCCACTTTACAAATTTCAAATACAAAGCGATCAAAAATCTCTGTAACTTCAGCAGCTGAACTGGCCCTTCGTCTGTCTTGTACTGTGTTTGTCTTAAATGGCGTAAATCCGTGTCTGTTTCGTGAGTGTGTGTGTTGGGTTTCAGTTCGCGGCGCTTTGAGTCGATTTGCCCAAAAATTGAGAAAAAGCGCCTATATAATACCGGTATTATTATTATTATTATTATTATTATTAGCACAACCACAAACGTAACATTACCCCCTTTTTAAAAACGAAATTTCAAAAAAAATCTTCTCAAATCTTAAAATACGTTGTGCTGTGTCAAACTTCACAGAACAATAAACACTAACAATCTCACATCCAAACTTAAATCAAATAAACTGCTCTGTAATAATTGTCTCACAGTTCTTTTAAACTGTCCTGGGCAAAAGAAAAGAAGTGTTCGTTTATACTGCTCTGCTCAGGTAATCTGCTCCAAAATTCTGCGAACACTTGATAGACTGTATCTTAATGTCAAAGTTCAGCAAGAACATCGCCCATCTCATGATACGTGAGTTTGTGAACTTGGCAGAATTTAGATAGTTCAAGGGTTGATGGTCCGTCTTCAACACAAATTGTCCTCCCTGCAGGCACAGTTCAAACCTTCTCACTCGCCAGATGATGGCTAGGCACTCCTCGATGGAGAGTAGTTCTGCTCGGCTAGGGTCAACTTTTTGCCGGCGTAGCTCACTGGGTAGAGTTTGCCGTTTCCTTCTGCATTAGGATGGCACCCACTCCGTCGTTGGAGGCGTCGGTCCTCAGGATGAAGGTCTTCGATGGGTCGGGGAGGTATAGAGCGAGCTTCTCGGACAAGATGTCACGAACCGCCTGGAATGCTCGCTCTTGGACCTCCCATTTCACCTTGTTGGGTTGTCCTTTTTTCAAGCAAGTCAGTCAGTGGTGCTGCGACAGCTACAAAGTTCGGGATGTACTCTCGGTAGTAGTTCGCCAGGCATATGAATGAACGAACCTGCGTCTTGGTAGTAGGTCGTGGGGAATCCCTGATCTTTCTCACGTGGTCGTCATGTAGCCCGTTCAAAACCTCGCTTAACCGGTGCCCGGTGAAGTCTACGTTGTCGGCCCCAAGAATACGCTTGCTTCGTCGGATGGTGAAATTCGCATCTGACAGACGCTGGAACAGCTCTCGGGGGGCAGTGAGGTGATCTCCCAGGTCTTGGTATGGATCAAGATGTCGCACCAGTAAAATACCACATTCTGCATATCTTCTAGGGTCTTTTTCAGTCCTCTCTTCAAAGTGGCACCACTGTTCACCATTCCAAAAGGCATCTTCAGGAACTCCCAATGACCGTCGGGTGTGACGATCGCTGTCTTGTAGATATCTTTCTCTGCAACCTTGATTTGCCAGTACCCTTTCCTTAGGTCAATTTTGGAGAAGAATCGGTCTCCACTGACCTTCTGGAGCAGTTCTTCCGCTGTAGACATGGGCTCTGGGTCGAATACTGTCAGCTTATTGAGTTTACGGTAGTCCACACACACTTGGTTGGGCCCATCTGTTTTCTTTACGATGACTACTGAGGATGCATATGGCGACTTGGACTGCCTGATGACTCCCAGGTCCAACATCTCCTTGATGTCCTTCTTCAGTTCTTCCCTCGTGTTGTAAGGTAGACGATACGGCTTGCTGCGAACCGGCTCGCTGGATGTCAGATTAACTTCATGCTGGATGGAGTCTGTATAAACCGATGCTTGAACTCCGTAGTTAGGACTCTCAGCTCTTCTTGTTGAGCCTGGGTCAGGTTTTGACCGAACTGGATGTCTTCTACACCCTTCTTGTGGCGGAGTTCATTACGGTCGAACAAGTTCTCGTCGTCTAGTCTCTCGTCAGCAGCCAGACGCACCGATGCCGATTGTTGTGGTTTGTCCTGACGACCTCTCTCGATGTACTTCTTCAGCAGATTCGCATGTTAAGTCTTCATCTTGTTGTTGACTTTGACTCTGTAGTCGTTGATGCCAACCACTTTATCAACTATGTACGGTCCCTTCCGCTGCATCAGGAGCTTGTTGTTGTCGGTGGGGAGAAGAACCAACACCTGGCTGGAACCGTCGAGGTTTGGCTTCACGGTCATAGTAATGCTTCCCCTTAATCTGCGCCTTCTCCAGTTCTTCTCAAGCCATGCCACAACCTTGGCTGCGCAGCACACAGTTTCTTCAACATAGCTTTCAATGTTCCGTTAAACTTTTCAACCAACTCGTTACACATGGGGTGAAACGGGGTCGTAGTGAGGTGTCGGATGCTCAACAACCGATTGACTTCCTCCATGCAGTCGGAGACAAACTGGGTCCCTAGGCCATTCAGGATCTCCTCAGGAATCCCCAGACGGCTGAATATGTCCACGAGCGCCTCCGCTACTGTTGGTGTGTCGATCTTCTTCAGTGGTATGGCCTCAGGGTATCTTGTAGCGTAATGCACCCGGGTCAGAATGTAGCGATGGCCATCTTCACTTGGAGGAGATATTGGCACCAACAGGTCCACAGCTACCCGCTTGAAATGCATATCGATGCGTGGCATCTTCTTGAGAGGAACATTGGGCACCTTTCCCTTGGAGATTGTCTTCTAGCATATGTCGCACGATCTGCAAAATCGGGTGGCGTCGCCCCCTATATCAGGCTAGCAGAAGACTGCTCGGATCCTGTCGAGGGTCTTACTGATTCCCAGGTGTCCTCCTAAGATGGAATCGAGGGCCAGTTTCATCACCTGCATCCTCAGGGGTTCACGAACTTCCACTGGACGGACATGCTTGTCTCCATGGCTGGTGTATGCCCGGTACAGGATGTCCTTTCTGGTCTCGAAGGTTATCTCCTTCCCTCTTCGTGTCACGGGTTCGGTCTGACCTCGGAACTTGTCAAGCGTAGGGTCGGCTCTCTGTAGTTCCACCAGCTTGTCTCTATTCACCACGGCTGTTTCTGTGAGGAATGGTCTGGTGACTCTTCTTTGCCTGCCTTTTCTTGGTAACAGCACATGTTTCAGGTCTCCGCTCCGGATCTCAATCCTCTGCGTTTCTGGTACCGTTAACATTTCCGATGATAGGGTCGTAGACTGGGGTCTTCTCGCATAACACCTTCACCTCTACTGTCAGGTACTGGGTGTTGACACTGACCTTGGTAAGGGGGATAATTCTCACGGTTCCGTCGGCCAGGATGAGGGTTGACCACTCCTGTAGCTTCTGGTCTTCAGCTACTAGGTCCTCTCTCACGATGACGCCGCTACAACCCGTGTCTCTCAACACTCTCACTGATGTGTTGCCGACGAATCCTGACACCACCGGCATGTTGGGCACTTCACTCTCAGGCAGCGCGATGTTTGAAACTGGTAAGAATGTTGCCCCATCGCCAACTGGAATGCGTCCACTCCTTTTGAAAGACTCGATCTGCTCCGGTGTTGCCCGCCTTTCTCCAGACTCAAAGTCACTAGATGACGTAACATCATTGGCCAGTACAGTGGCGGCTCTGTGTTGATACGTGGTTCTACTTCTGCCTGCTATCCCGCGGTTTGTAAAAAAGTGTATCACATCGCACACTATCCGATGAAATAGCCTGGTTTTTTTCGGCCGGTCGAACACACTCTTTTCTCACAACAAGTCAGTCAGGTTTTGTGTTTAAGAATGAGGTGTGTTTCGAGGACGTTTTGCTTTCGAAGCCGGTACTTCTCTCGTCAGCGGACAAACCGTTTGAGACATCCACTTTCACAGCAATTTTTGGCTGTTGTTGTTTCAGTCTCCTACATTTAGCCCCGATTTACTTATCGGGTCAGATGTGTTTGCCCCTTGTTTAGGGGCATGTTTCTTAATTGATTTTTTTTACGTTTTTCAAGATTTTTCTTTATTCCTCGTCTTATTTGACCGAGGGTGAGAAGCTTAGTTTGTTTCGCTGGGTGCGGTTATCCGCCTCTGGTCGACAGCGTGAGGGAGGTACCTGTGGTAGCACGCTTGTGTGCCTCGTATTTAGGTTGTTTTCCGTGATTTTACTCACTTCTTGATTCCTCATTTAAGTTTTGAGGAGATTAGCATGTCTCCTAGATTTTTGTGTCTTTTATATGCGATCAGAGGGGGTGTCGCGAAGATGTTCCTGCATTCCGGGTCATTTCTGATTCTGGGCCAGTGTTTTTTGATGGCTCTTGAAAGACCTTTGGTGGCTGGGTTGTATTTGGTCGTTAATACCAATTGGGGAATGTTTGTTTCTTTTTCTTCCCCTTATGGTTTTCTTGTATTAACGCCTCCCTTGGTGTGTCGAGAATTTGAGCTGAGAGGGCGGTTAACTCGGTTTGCACGTAACCCCTCGCTTGTAGTTTGGTATGGAACAGGTCGATTTCTTCGATTCTGTCAACTGCGTTGGAGCAGTTTCTTGCGATGCGGAGTGTTTCCCCTTTTACTAGTCCTTTGAATACTGCTGGTGGGTGGGCCGACAGGTGGTGTAGGTACTGATACGCCTGGTTCCAGTTGGTTTCCTGTACATTTTGATGTCCAAATGTCCTGATGGTTGGAACTTCTCCCCTTTGTACATTCTTATGTCTAAGAATGTGGCTTCTGTGTCGCTGGTTTTATTACGTGAAGTTTATGCCTTCCGTGTGTGAGTTAGCAAGAGTGAAGTATTGGTGAAGTTTATGCCTTCCGTGTGTGAGTTAGCAAGAGTGAAGTATTGGTGAAGTTTATGCCTTCCGTATGTGAGTTAGCAAGAGTGAAGTATTGGTGAAGTTTATGCCTTCCGTATGTGAGTTAGCAAGAGTGAAGTATTGGTGAATTGTTTCTTCTTCTGCTCTCATGATTATTAGCCCACCGTCACGGTATCGCCAATGGTGTAGAATTGAGTCCTTGTGGGTGAAGCTGTCTGTTACGTTATTCAAAATGCTCGCCATTAGGAGGTCACTGCAAGATGGTGACGGGACTTGTTCCATGGCGCATCTAATTGTTTGTTTGTAGTCTTCACCGTTAAAGGGGAAGACGTTGTTTTTAAGCATCAGTTCAAGAAGGTCGACTATTACTTCTCTTCTGACTTCTGGCATCGGTGGACACTTCAGTGATGATGGGAGGGCCTCTTTTGTGGCCTGTAGGAGCGCATCTTGGTCTAGGACTGTGTACATGTTTGACACGTCTTATACGCATATTTTTATGTCTCTTTCAAAGGACAAATTTCCCAAGATTCTGATCAGCGTCGGTGTGTCTTTCAAGTAGGTCGGCAGTTTCTCTACAAAAGGGAGTGGATAGAAATCTACTAGATGCCCGATGTAGTATGTCGGGCGTTGATACTTGTGATATGATCGGTCTGCCTAATACTTTAAGCTCGTCAGTTAAGGCTCCGCCACACATGCCCGATTTTGAGGCCGATTCCCGAGCAGTTTCGAATCGGTAGGTGATCGGACCGGACTATAAAAACGTGTGCACTGCCACACATTTCCCGACTTTTTTTTAGCCGACCGGTTTGAACCGAAGATCAAAGACGTACCTGTTCTGCAAAATGGCTCCTAGTTTTGACAGTGATGATGATGTGCTTGCATTATCAGCAGTTTTGCGTCATATTCGGGAAGAGGCGGGCGAGACATCGGCAACGAAGGTGGTATTGATCTTACGCCATTTTCAAACTGGAACGACGTGCTTTGCGAGACGCGCTCTGATTGGTTGAAGCTTACAATCGGGGCCGATTCGGATCGGAAAAATAGAGCAGGTTCTAGACACCCGATTCCCAGCCGATTGGGACCGGATCGGATATATGACGTCATCCGATCGCAATCGGATCGGAATCGGCTTCAAACTGAATCGGGGCACAACCGGCATGTATGGCGGGGCCTTTAGACCATTGTTTTCAGCCTCCCTGAGCTGTTCAGGCGTTAGTTTATGCGTTTTTGGAAAGGTGTACAGGTGAGCGGGGTCTTTTGTCGTTCGAGATTGTAGCAGGAATCTCACTGTATGTTATCTCGTCGATTTGCTCTCTTTTGTACAGTTGGTGGATTGTTTCCATGACTTTACTGTGTAAAGGCCCCGCCACACATGCCCGATTTTGAGGCCGATTCTCGAGCAGTTTCGAATCGGAATGTGATCGGGCCGGACTATAAAAACGTGTGCACTGCCACACATTTCCCGACTTTTTTTTAGCCGACCGGTTTGAACCGAAGATCAAAGTCGTACCTGTTCTGCAAAATGGCTGCTAGTTTTGACAGTGATGATGATGTGCTTGCATTATCAGCAGTTTTGCATCATATTCGGGAAGAGGCGTGCGAAATATCAGCAACGAAGGTGGTACTGATCTTCCGTCATTTGCAAACTGAAACGACGTGCTTTGCGAGACGCGCTCTGATTGGTTGAAGCTTACAATCGGGACCGATTCGGATCGGAAAAATAGCAGAGCAGTTTCTAAACACCCGATTCCCAACCGATTGCGATCGGATCGGATATATGACGTCATCCGATCGCAATCGGATCGGAATCGGCTTCAAAATCGGGGCACAACCGGCAAGTGTGGCGGGCCACGTACCTACGATAAACTGTGTGTCTCTACACTGGCAATGCAAGACAATGTGCCCCCGTGCTTCCCAGCACAAAGTTTTTATAGTATAAATTTTTTTCTAGAATAATCTAATGAATTTACACAACGCAACCAATCAGAACGAAACACGTTACTGAAACTCATAAATATTAATAAAAGAAGAACTTTCTCGAATAACTTGAATTGTCTACAAAAATTCGGCTGCTCATTTCAGCCCCAAATCCCAGTATGTAATCATATCACACAAAAATATGGCAAACCGTTTTCACAACACACAAAGAACAGCTGCTAATTTCACGCGCAACATAAACAACTATGACCAGCAGCATTGCAAGTATGTTACAAAAATGTACCTTACTCTTTTGACGTCACATGTACGAGGTCACTAGACAGCGCGACTCTGTTTCGAACGTTCTGGTTAATTCTATACTAATCTACGCAAAACGAAAATCGACCGCTCTTCTCCGTGAAACTTTTCTAGACGCTTCCGGTCTAAAATTAACGTATCATAACAAAGCCAAAACCGCTATCATGGACGAACGATAAAGAATCTCACTAAAAAGGTACGTGATACGTAACCATGATAGCTCAAATAAATATCGGATCGTTTCCTACGATTAACACATGCATGCTCTCACAGGACAACACAACCACAATCGTAACACCCCCTAGAATCGGAGAGGGGAACCTAACACCAACACCCAACCACGCACATAGCAATAAAACGTTACTCTAAATCCGCTACTCCACTAGCGCCCGCACTACTCTAAAATACCCCTAAAACAGGGTCACCACTGTAACGCACGCAGACTTGCCCCCAGTCGTACGCACAGACTCTCGCACAACAGACGCATACACCGCCACTGACTCAGACGGGCGCATTCACGCGGTAAAACACAACTCACGGGCTTCCTTTCTAACAGAACTTTTATACAATATAAATAGAGAAAACGCTTAAATGATTATCAAACAATATACACTACACCACTACCAGCATCTCAACACCACATGCACACACACACAATATAACTGCCAGGCTAGGTAGTAGTCTCTCACACTCCAACCTGTTTGGTGTTCTCGCCTGGTTACGTTCAGTTCTTTCACGTGTAGGCGTGAAAGTCCTTCGCACGCTCCCGAGTCGTCCTGTCTCTCGCACCGTGGACGTCCTCGTTACTCGTACCGTATCTTCGCTGTGACCCAAGTGTCTCGGCACCGGTCGCTCACTCCCCGAGTGAAGAGATGGAGAGATGACCTCGCATTAGGTCCCTGGTGACTGACGTCTCGGCGTCCGTCGCTCCAACTCCGACAAGCACTCTGAATAAATAAAGTCCTAAATCGTAACACTTGCTAAACACACACACACAGTATTGGATAATATGAGAAACATTACGTAACCTGGCTGATACAAATAACTCACACGTTCATTCACACACACACACACACACACACACACACACACACACACACACACACACACACACACACACACGTGCTTCATCACCCGGCTACTTTCGTAACACCCCATAACTCTGTCACTACCTTGAAACAGACTATAACTGATCTAGCACTCTCGCTATACGTTATCCCATACGCTGGAAAAGACTATACTTAACCACGTACTACCTTTACAATGACTTAGACATACACCCCTCACATTCCTTTAGTTATCCATCTCGGTAAATAACTGTATACGAAAACCACAGGTTACCTCACTGAACTCCAAACCAACATACTGAACCAAACCAGACAACACTATACAACCGAATTAACTCCTATTAACGCATACTATCTTTAACGCAATAACCATCAATAATACGTATAGAAACATACCTGAATTCTAGGTTTCAGAGTCTTGGATTACGGGCTAGTTATCTCACATACGTCTGTACCCACTGACAGTAAAGCCAGTACTAACGTTTCTACAGCTCTGTTCGCCTAAGCTCACTACAACTTCGCGTGCTAACCGTTCCTTAAAGATTCCACGTGGATCTCGTGCCTCACGTAATATCGGCACAAAACAAACTGCTAACAAAACTGTACCGTACTAAACCTACTGTGTGAACCCTATGCGTGAGCATAGAGTTTCATCACATTGTGCAGTGCTGGGCCTCCATGTTTCCAGATCTCTGGCGGGATTTCGTCAATGCCTGCTGCTTTGCCACTCTTGAGCTGGTGGATGGCCTTGAGGGTCTCTTCAGTGGTGGGCGGTTCATCCAATTCAACCTTTACTGGGAGGTGTGGGATTTGGAAAATGACTGCTTCTTGAACAGTGGGCTCAGCGCTGAAGAGGTCCTGAAAGTATTCCGACCAGCGGTTCAAGATGGACGTACTATCTGTGAGGAGTGCCTGTCCATCAGCGCTTCGCAGGGGACTTTGAACCAGGTGCCTGGGGCCATACACTGCTTTCAGTGCTTCGTAGAAGCCCCTGTAGTCACCGTTGTCAGCGCAAAGCTGGGTCCTCTGTGCCAGTCTGGACACCACTCGTTCTGGATCTCTCTCAGCTTGCGTTGGAGACTGCTGCAGATGAGGCGGACGGCAAACTTCTTCACAGGGCAGGAAGGCTGGGCTAGGTGGGCCTGGTGGGCGGCTCTATTTTCTGCTAGACGTTCCTGGATCTCTACGTCGTTTTCGTCAAACCAGTCTTTGTTCCTCTTTCTATTAAAGCCCAAGACTTCCGCAGAGGATTTTGCAATAGCAGTTTTCAGTTGTTCTCAGAGTGTTTCAGGGGAGGAGTCTGCTGGATCAGCTGTGTCTTTGAGCATGCGCTGCAGATCTGTCTAAAAGGCAGCTTTCACGTCGTCACGCTGAAGGCTGGCAACGTCAAGCTTTTTCTTGGGGAGGGGAGGGGGGGAAACTTTCTTGGGTTTCAGCTTGAGGCGGAGCCTGAGTTTGCAGCGGACAAAGCGGTGGTCAGTGTGGCACTCTGCGCTGGGCATCACTCTGGTGAGGAGGACATCACTGCGATCCCTCTGACGCACTAGGACATAGTCGATAAGGTGCCAGTGCTTGGAGCGAGGATGCATCCAGGTGGTCTTTCGACTGTCCTTTTGCTGGAAAGTGGTGCTGGTGATGACAAGTTGCTGCTCTGCACAGAACTCCAACAGTAGGCGGCCATTGTCATTGCAGTTCCCAACACCATGCTTGCCGAGGACTCCTTTCCAGGCTTCAGAGTCCTGGCCCACTCTGGCATTGAAGTCGCCAAGGATGATGACTTTGTCGTCTGCAGGGGTGCTCTGTAGGAGGCTGCGCAGGTCAGTGTAGAACTTGTCTTTTTCTACAGGCTCTGCCAGGAGGGTTGGGGAGTACACACTGAGAAGGGTGACGTATTGCTGGTGTCTCTGTGGGAGGCGCATGGACATGATGCGGTCAGAGTGACCCGTTGGTAGGTTTTCCAGCTTAATCGCAATGGAGGTCTTGACCATGAAGCCCACGCCTGAGAGCCGTCTTTCTGATGCAGGCCTGCCTGACCCGTAGAGGGTGTATCCAGCGCCAAGTTCTTGGAGGCTGCCTTCGTCCGGAAGGCGTACTTCGCTGAGCGCAGCGATGTCGATGTTTAACCTCCGCAATTCATGGGCAATGAGGGCGGAGCGACGTTCAGGGCGTCCGCTGTCTGCTGTGTCGAGCATGGTTCGGATGTTCTAGCATGCTGCGTTGAGTCCGGTCGTGGTCGTCATGAAAGTGGATCCGTTGTTTTTTCTTGTTTTCTGACCGCAGGAGAAGATGCCCGTTGACCGCGGCTAGCCAACTGGGGTTGCGAGGGGATGAGCTTTGGTTAGGCCACCTTTTCTAGGCCCCTCTCCGTGTGGAGCAAGCAGTGCTGTCCCTTTGAAAGGCTGCTTGGTCGTTCAGGGTGTGCCGAGTGACGTTGTCATCCCCAGGTCAACATCAGGCGACCAATATCCTGAACCGCCTGCATGCAGGGTTGAGACTGCGGCTTCCAGTGACATCTTTCATCTGCCGTTTCGCCCCTTGCCCATCGCTACAAGACTTGGAATGGTCAGTGTCATGGTCCGTGGACGTTTCCTAAAAGCCTGCGCGGTGGAGCTTTTTGGTGGAGTGCAGTGTGCACAGTACTGGCCCCACCCTTTAAACCCTTGGTTCGTCTGCCATGGCCTAGCAAGTTGGGACGGTGGCATCGAGGTCCTCGGGTCGTAGGATTTATATCAGACTGTCCTTGTCCTAGTCTCTGGCTAAAAAAAAAAGCCTTCCCCGGAGATACGGGGGCTTTGAAGTCAGGGTTTTCCTCCCTTAGCCTTTCCGCAGCCAAGCGGCCAGGCCTGCAAGGCAGCATGACAATGATTTGTTTTCCAGATTCTCTCCTCTAGATCCGCCGTGTTTAGCCTGGGGGCTAGTGCTGCCCAGTTTTTGGGGTCACCTCGGAGAGGATGTGGCCAGGGACCACGCACGGGCGGTCTTGGGATAGAGGGATGCTATGCTAGTCCGGAGGGATTACACACGATGGTGCCTCACAAAGGCCAAGAGGTCCTAGACTAGGGTGATCCCGGGGGAGGCGCTGTAAGAGTTCCCCACTACCCGCACCACCAACGCAACTCGTCCCCTGGGGCCCCCACCCTTTGAGTCAGGCAGGGACCCCTTGACCCCATTAAACTATCTCTGAACAAGAAATGACTATCGGTTCATGTTTACCGTAGCTGCCGTTGTCGTGTATGACGGATCAGAAAAAAAAATACAGTTGTTTTCGCAAACACCTAGGCATTTTCGTGATAACTGGATCAAGGAGTTTATCAATAGACGTGTTTGTCAGTGGAAATGGATGATGTTACACTGGCATACATTGTCCCTTGACAAACGTAATAAAACAGGGAGGCAGAATTTGAGCACAAATTGCAATAGGCGGAAAAAATGCTTTCCATGTACGACGCGTTTGTCGGGTATTATCATCAAGTGGACAGAAATAAATAATGACACATACAATGAAAAACTGAAGGGGTATGTCTGTCTGTATTGGGGTGGAGGAGGTGGAGGGTGTCATGGTTGATTCGTTCTGTTCAACTGACAGCGCAAAACCTCACTCAACATATTCCTGTAATATAACGAAGCCGTTTCGCAGAAGAATAAACTGTGCCAAACATGTGCATGTATGCTAGCTCCCAGCACTGACATTTGACTGCTGGATTTTGGTCCTGGCTTAGGATCATGCTAAAACTAACCAAATAAAGACACCTCTCCCCCACCACTCCCTCCTGTATGTGATAAAAAGCGTTCATTTCACTGATCAGCTGCAAAGGCATAATTCACTAAACACAATAAGCGGGTGGTGATCGGTAATATTTTGAACTCGGTTTCTACATATTGCTCCCCCTCCTGATGTTATTTATGGACAATGATTTTGAGTCAGATGGTTGGAAAAATCCAGACAGCTGTTCTCAATTCCAGATACTTACCAATCGACTTCTCTAACTCTTCTTCCCGTGTACAAAGTTACCAAGGCAAATCTGTCGATCCGGTTTTCAGTTTTTCCATATTCTCTCCACAAAACACATACCCAAATAAAAATTACACAGATTTAATGAACACACAAATATTTTAGTCCTCGTGGTCATGCAGCGTATCAAACATAACAAGACATTACAGGCAATGGTGGGAAGGCAAAAGTGGTCTTCACACACGCTTATCGCCCTGCTCTACCACCACCACCACACCCCCCACCCCACCCCCTCCCCTCTTACTTTTGATTTATCTGGCAGTGGTTTACCGTCTTAGTGCCATCTGCATCAGGTTAAAGATCCCTAAACAAAACGTTGGCACCACACACCTCGTTTCCCCCTTGGAGAGTAAATGATCTGCCTCTCATTAGTACCTAAACTACACCTCTGACTACACCTCAAGTACACCTAGAGCTACAGCTAAGTTACTTTTGAGTCAGATCCTGCAAATGGTTGGAAAAATCCAAACAGCTGTTTTCAATTCCAGTCAGTTATAGTTGGTGCCGAACGGCTTCTCTACCTCTTCTTCCCGCGTGCAAAGTTACCATGAAAATTTGTCGATCCGGAGTTCAGTTTTCCTGTAGTCTCTCCACAAAACACATACCCAAATAAAAATTAGACAGATTTAATGAACCAACAAATATTTCAGTCCTATTGATCATGAGGCATATCAAACTTAGCAAGACATTACAGGCAGTGGTGAGAAGTCAAAAGTGGTCTTCACACACGCTTATCGCCCTGCTCTACCCCCCTACCCCCCCCCCCCCCTCCCCCCACCCCCTGCACTTTTTGATTTTTCGGGCAGTGGTTTACCGTCTTAGTGTCATTTGCATCAGGTCAAAGGTCCCAAAACAAAACGTTAGAACCACACACCTCGTTCCCCTTTGGGGAGTAAAAGATTTTCCTAAGCTGCCACTGCATGTATGATCAATGCCTAAAAATAAAGAGGTTGGAACTTTCATTAATTGGCACCTGAAATACACCTCAACTACACCTGAGTTACACCTCAACTGTGTATGTGTGTGTGTACGTGCGTACCACGGAAAGTTGGACTGGCCTGCTCCTGATTAGCACATAAACTACACCTCAAGTACACCTACACTTAAGTTACACTTCAACTGCTGTGTGCATACACCTATCTCTGAACAATAAATGACTACCGTTCATGTTTACCGTAGCTGCCGTTGTCCTGTATAGAACGATCAGGGGGAAAATACAGTTGTTTTCACGAACACTTAAGCATTTTTTGTGATAACTGGTTCAACGAGTTTATCAATAGACGTGTTTATCAGTGGAAATGAAAAGACTAGCAGTAGGCTGCTGTTACACTGGCATACATTGTCCCTTGACAAACGTAATAAACTGAACAGTGAGGCAAAATTTGAGCACAAATTGCAATTAGTCGGAAAAAATGCTTTTCATGTACGACGTGTTTGTCGGGCGTCGTCATCAGGTGGACATAAATAAATAATGACATATACAATGGAAAACTGAATGGATATGTCTGTCTGTAGCTGTATTGAGGTGGAGGAGGGGGAGGGCGTCATGGTTGATTCGTTATGTTCAATTGACAGCGCAAAACCACACTCAACATATTCCTGTAACATAACAAAGCCGTCTCGCCGTGCCAAACATGTACATGTACGCTAGCTCCCAGCACTGACATCAGACTGCTGGACTTTGGTCCTGGCTCAGAATCAAGCTAAAACTAACCAAATAAAGACACTCTCCCCCACCACTCCCTTCAGTATGTGTTTCATTTCACTAATCACTGAGCTGCAAAGGCATAATTCACTAAACACAATAAGCGGGTGGTGATCGGCGATATTTTGAGCTCGGTGTCTACATACTGCTTCCCCATCCTGATGTTATTTATGGACAAGGCTTTTGAATCAAATGGTTGGAAAAATGGTTGGAAAAATCCAGACAGCTGTTCTCAATTCCAGCCAGTTACAGTTGGTGCCGAACGGCTTCTCTACCTCTTCTTCCCGTTTAGAAAGTTACCAAGGCAAATCTGTCGATCCGGAGTTCAGTTTACCTGTATTCTCTCCACAAAACACATACCCAAATGAAAATTAGACAGATTTAATGAACTCACAAATATTTCAGTCCTCGTAGTCATGCAGCGCATCAAACATAGCAAGACATTACAGGCAGTGGTGGGAAGGCAAATGTGGTCTTCACACGCACTGCTCTATCACCACCCCTAAAAATAAAGAGGTTGGAACTTTCATTAATTGGCACCTAAACTACACCTCAACTACACCTGAGTTACACATCAACTATGTATGTGTATGCCAGGGAAAGGTGGACTGAGCTGCCCCTGATTAGCACCTAAACTACACCTCAAGTACACCTTCACCTAAGTTACACCTCAACTGCTGTATGCATGCGTGTGTGTTCGAGCACATGAGCGCGAACGCACACAGAGAAGTGAGTGGAGAGTCCTTGCGTTGTGGCAATGGCAAAAAACCATGACATAGTTCTTCTTCTTCTCGAATGCCGTCACACGTGGAGTTTGGCTCTCAAAATGAAATCTGTGGTCTTCTGTAGCGCCTCCGCAGGCCCGTACAGTTTCTCTTGTAGGGTGGCGGGCTTCGGCCATATCTCCTCCCTCAGCAACTGGTGGTTCCCACAGTCCTGGAGGATGTGCTCTGTGGTCTGCTCTGCTTCTCCACAAGGGCACAGGGGAGATGGCACGAGGTGGAAGCGTCTGTGCAGGTGGAAATTGAGTCGGTTGTGCCCGGTCCTCAGACGGAAGATGGTCACCTGCTCTTGTCTGGACAGCTGATGGTAACTGTCTAGGGGCCGTTGTGGTGGTCTGTACACAGACTTAATGATGGTCTTCATCTCTGTGAAGCTGACTCCATTTTCGTCTTGTTCTTCTCTGCGCCCACTTTTGCCATTCTGTCAGCTTTTTCATTGCCGTAGATGCCACAGTGTGAAGGGATCCACTGCAGCACCAGCCTGATGCACTTGATGTTTTGCAGTGCCTCTTGTAGACGTGGCAGTTTGCTTGCTGTTGCTGCCTCAAGAACAGACATGGCATCAGTCAGGAAGACAATCTGGGCATCAGGGTCTGCAGTGCCACTAAGGGTGTTTGCAGCATGGACCAGGGCTTCCACCTCAGCTCTGTAATTTGTGCAGTGAAGGCCTGTTGGTATTGCCTCTGCCTGCCATTTTCCGTTTGGATTGATTGATTGATTGTACATTGCTTAACGTCCCGAATTTTCCGTTTGGATACTGAATGTACACCCCAGCCCCTCCATTCTGAACTGCATCTGTGGCAAGGCACAGTGAGACCACACCTTGAGTATGGATCCAAGGCATGGTCACACCAGCAGACCATTGACAGAGTTAAGAACCAGGCACTGCGTATCATCACCGGCGCAATGAGATCCACACCAATTGAAAAGATGGATGAGACAACAGGCATCCCACCCCTGCGCATGAGAAGAGATTGCAAAGCCTTGATACAGTCCACAAAGGTTACGTCTTCCAAAGACCATCCTATGAATGCCAGGATGAAACAGCCAACCTCAGAGAGACTGAAAAGATCAAGCTTTGTGAAGGAGACGAGAGCTCTACAGAGAAAACACCAGGCAAAGCTCCCTGCGCAGGTAGAGGCTCTGAATCCTACTAATGACCTTCCACCCTGGGAAAGTAAGCCAGAAAACATCACCATCTCTTCCACGGTACCCTACATCACCACCAAAGATGAGCACAGCACTGTGAGCAAGAAAGCCCTGACACTGGCCATGCTCGAAGAAAAGTATCCCCAGGAGGCATAGATACGGGCATACACCGATGGACCATGACAGTGATTTCCACTCACTTCAAAGATTTTTTGAAGGTTAGAAAGTAATATCATTACATGTCGGGCGCATTGCCCCCCACCCCCACCCCCTCCCCACGCCAATCCTCCCTGAATGAAAAACATTTTCCTAAGCTACCACTGAATGTGTGATCAATGCCTAAAGCACCTAAACTACCCCTCTGATTACACCTCAAATCCACCTACAACTACACCCAAGTTACACCTCAACTGTGTGTAAACATGCAGGCCAGGGAAGGGTGATAAGGGGGATTCGCGAGGGGGGGGGGGGTGCGGGGGGGGGGGGGGGTCTTGTGTCATTGACAAAAGATTTACTGAGATGCTGAAATGACCTTTAAACCTAAAAGTCCTCTGGATTTAACACAGGTGGGTAGACCAGTATCTCCACACTTCCGTGAGGCTAAACATACTACTAATACTGCTTTTCATAGATGCCTGATCTTGCCTTTAAATTGTTTTACTTTTGAGAATATACCTGTCACCCAGATTTGACTAGTATTTGCGAAGCAGTCAGATCCGCAAGATATGTCGCGTTGAGATATAAAACTGAGAATTTTAGAAAAATGATGCAGTACTTTTGGTGTCATGAAGTGCATTTTTACGTATCAGTTCCTGAAATCGTTAACAGCAAGAGTGATGTGGTGTCAGCATGTAAGAGGTCCACACCACATGCAACCCATATAGGTGTATTCATGACCATGACATTGAGATGTCTGCCTGCTTTCGTTCCACACCCTCTCCCCCCACCCATTTTTGTGTTTGTTTTAGGCTGGAAAGTAATATGTCAGTCACACTGTACCCCACCCCACCTCCCTTCCCTCCCCAATGAAAAATATCTTCCTACATGGCCATGATCCCTGCCTAAAGATAAAGAGGGCGGAGCTTGAAATTAATAAGCACCTAAACTACAACTCTGACTACACCTCAAGTACACCTACAACCGCACCTAAGTTACACCTCAACTGCTGGAGGTCAAACTGAGGTGTACACTTCGGGACATGTTAATTAGGACGCAATTACACCTTATCATGACCTATTCATGACCTCCGGTTGGTACGGGTTCCTAACACGGTCTTTTATACTATTACAGATTTCCAGAATAATCCAGCAAATTCACACAATTCAACCAATAAGAAAAGAAAACGTATCCAAAACGTATTAATATTCATTAAAAAAAAAAAAAAAAAAACACTGTAGATCAATCCAGAAGTTTCTACAAACGTCTAGGCGAATTCAATACAAAGTTACGAAATGTTGCCAACAACTTTGACGTCATATATGAGGTCACTAGAAAGATCGCGACCCTGCTCGAATCTTCCAGTCTAATGTAGGTCAAACGTTACAACAGTGTAGCGAAACTACGCGTCACAACAAAAATCGATCGCAATTCTCAGTGCAAAAAAAGGGAATCCTACTAAAAAGGTACATAATTATTACCCAGAATAACTCAAATAAATATCGGATCTTTCCTATGATTAACACACACATGCTCTCAAAGAATAACACAACCACAAACGTAACAAAGGGTTTAATGATTTACGAAGACCGAACATGAAATAATATGGAACATGCAAGAACGATGAAGTATAAATCTTTATTGTGTGCTGGTGGAGTGTGTCCAACATCACAGACGAACCAACGTCGAAGTGGTTAATTGAACCCTTTGGCCGTCGGTAGCGGTTTCCGTCGAGGTGAATTCTGCAAGGAAAGCGCTGCCGACAGCCAAAGAGTTAACTCAGTCCCGTCCAAAACGCTGCAACGACTCTACATGTACTTTAGTAGACGGATCCACTTAACAGTGTTTGATTTACTTGGTGCCTGAGAACTGCAGTATGGATCCACCAAACTCAACTGATGACGTTGAATTAAAAAGAGGAAAAAAAAATCCCTCCTTAAGCTCGAAAATGTTATTGGTTACAAATTTGAGGGTTGTCTTCTAAAGACTATACGTAACTGTTCATGGAGAAACGGATCGGCCGTGATAGTTCAAGGGCGGTGCTTGAATAGCTTGGCGCCTCTAGGCGCCAAGCTAGTATGGCACCACTCTTGAACTATCACGGTCAAGTCAAATCCTATTGCGAGTCTTAAGATTTGTATTCAGAAGTTATTCGTCTTGCAGTAGCTAGCATAACGCAGTGGAGATCCGCTTTACCAAAGACGCGGAATAAAACGCCTAAGATCTGCAAGCGACACAGATTCTCATGAGCCCACACAGTGCGCGCGTTGGGGGAGTGAGTGTGTGTGGAGTGGGGGGGGGGGAGGGGTCATGAAAAATCAATTTCTCTTGCTGGCGCGATTTAGTCCTACTCCAGTGGGCAAAATAATGGTCCTCGGTCCAACGAAGGCCGCAGTGGGCCAGCGCACCGGCGGCTGCGCGCTGGGCCATCTGTGGTCGTTGTCTGCCCGAAGATATTTTGCTGTTGGGAACCTCTATGTGTAATGTGATGTTTGTGCAGAGTGCATCTTACGCACGGTTACCCACCGTTATTAACCCCGTCCCTGCCACTGCAGGCCTACATACACTGCACACGTTTTTCTTTCTGAAATCTTGGTTCATTCATCCACCAAAAGCCAAAACCGTCCAAGAGACATGGATACAAATTGGTCTCAGCAAGAGGCATAGATCCTCATGAGCCCCCGCTGTCGCAGACGAGAACACATTATATAGTATGTATCATAAGTCTATTACTATAATAGTAACAGACACGTATGTATCCGTACACACTCAACGTCGGATACACATTGGTCTCAGCAAGAGGCATAGATCCTTATGAGCCCCCGCTTGTCGCGGGGGCTCATGAGGATCTATGCCTCTTGCATTCGGATCGTGTTCACTTTTTTCTCGGCAGTGAAGGGGTTAATCAGATCAATGCACAAATCACCGGCGACGTGGCCGCTTTCGAGTAAACATGTATCTGCAGAAACCGATAACTCGGGGCATATCCAACAGAGGGAAAACACAAAACACCAGGACGATCATCACCAACCCTGATGACCCCAACACCTTCGCTGACGTTCGGTTATCAGGCTCACTGTTCAGTTTCCGCCGCGTTTGGGACAAAGAACTCGCATCTACAGTCAGGTCTTTCTGTAACTGCTGCAGCTGAGCCTGTAGCTGCTCCGAGTCTGGACTTGTGTCAGGTGCGTTCGACCTCGTACAAGAACATGTACACTGAGAAGGTTTAGCTTCAGATCTGGAACTGGATGTTGTAGAGTAAAACTGTGTCCCTGCAATGGAAGATGTCTCGCTTGAGGATACGGTCAGTGTGGATTCCTCTGCTGCTGCTGCTGCTGTTGATGTTGTTGTTGGTACTGTTGTTGCTCTTGCTGGTACTGCTGCCTTTGCTGTTGTTGCTGTTGCATCTACTGTTACTGTTGTTGTTGCTGCTACAGTTGTCGCTGTTGCTGCTGCCGTTGTTGCTGTTTTTGTTCCTGCTGTTGTTGATGCTGCTGCTGTTGGTGGTGGTGAATTTGCTGCTGTTGTTGTTGCTGCTGCCGTTACTTTTGATCTTGCTGTTGTTGGTTCTGTTGTTGCTTGCATTGCTATTGCGACTGTTTGTGAAGCTGTTGTCTCAACAGCTGCCGTGATAGAGTTGGTCCTGGCTGTGTTAGCCCGAGTCGTTGTGCCCACTGTTGGAGAGGTAGTTTCTTCCAGCATCCCTGTGGTGAAGATCGGGCTGCCTGTTGTCGTGGCGCCATGCTGGCCTGCTGTAGACGCTGAGGTCTGTGTACTTGTAGATGTAGTTTCCGTCGCTGAAAAACGAAACGAGGGGTAGATGCATGTATCTTGTACCCTGATCCTGCTTTTATTAACCCATTTAGCCCCAACGCCCTACAGCAAATACAGATCGACTATGGTAATTCAAGGGTTGTGTCAGATTAGCTTGGCGCCTCTTGGCGCCAAGCTAATCTGGCACTACCCTTGAATTATCATGGTCGATACGTCCCCTGCAACTGGTACATAGTGGTTTGGTGAACCCTCCAAACAGTAGGAAATGCAGCCGTGGGGTTACCTGGGTTAACACACGTTAGCAAGGAAGACACCGTGCAGAATCTGTTGTGAAGCTGCTACGACCTTCTTGCGGAATGTGTTGCGGGGCTGTCACGATCTCTCCAAAGCTCGTGTCTGCCATACAACAGATTCTGCTGATTATCTTAACCCATTACATCCTGAGGCTGGATCAACCAGTACAGAATCAAAATTTCATTTACACCAACCACAATAATCACAGCTATATGGCATCTATATATGAGGCTATGGCATATTACATTAACCATCGCAATGTCGTTATGTAAAATTTCGTTGATATTTTCTGCTATATTTCCAACATCTATTTTAATTTTGTCTGAATAAATTTGTTGTAATCGGGAATTAAAAAATGATATGTTGAACAGAAATACTCACATGCGATGTCTTTTGAAAATTGTATTCTCCAACAATTTAATCGAAACACATGAATTCAAGATGCTGTTTTTCGTGAACAGCGTGGGACATTAATTTTGAGGAGCTTGTCATTATATCTTTATGAATAAATTGTGTAAGCACAGCATAGATTTCGTGCGTAGATAATTTCATGTTATTGCATATTACTCGTTTTTTATTTATTTATTTATTTATTTTTATTTTTATTTTTAGCTCCACACTTTGCTAGCCTATCGCAAATTTCATAATCGACCAGGACGTCTCAATGTTAGTGACTACTCCTGGACGAGCGCCAGTTAAGGTGAATCCAGTAATAGCTTTCAGCCGTCACCCACCTTAACTCATTCAGCCCGACGGCCGTATTTCCCACGTTTTGGAGGCGTCATCTAATGACTATGCACAGGTTGCAGGAGATGGATCGACCATGATAATTCAAGGGCAGGGCCAGATTAGCTTGGCGCCGACAGGCGCCAAGCTAATCTGGCACTACCCTTGAATTATCATGGTCGACCCATCTCCTGCTGTAGTGCGTCAGGGCTGAATGGATTAACTTCAGTCAAACGGGGTGACTGTTGATTTTGCAATGCTTAACCCATTAACTGCCATTGGACTGCGTTTCTGTAATCTTCGATCATTTAACGCCGAGGGCCCCACCCCCCACCCCCACCCCAGGCGCGCCAAGAACATGGATTCAAAGTGGCGTTCGCAAGATGCATAGATCCTCGGGGGCTCATGAGGATCCATGCTTCTTGCAGTTGGGTGGCGTTCATTTTTTTCTCGGCAGCCAAGGGGTTAAATCGGGAATACGTTTATTCTTGCGCCGGCGTTGTATTGACCAGTTCACAAAATGTCAATGAAATGCGGATGTTTGGCCGGCATCAAGTTGACAAAAGCGTCATTATTATATTTCACTTTTGGTTAAATGTCCACAAACTACGGCTGACCCGCCAGTATCAACAACGTGTCAGCGTGAGTTTTCTTGTTTGTTTGGGTTTTGTTTTGTTTTGTTTTTGGTTTTTTTTTTTGTTGTTGTTGTTGTTTTTTGTTTGTTTGTTTGTTTTTTTTGGGGGGGGCGGGGGGGGGGGGGTGTTAATCGCCTTCTACTGTTTCAGCAGGTTCATCGTCAGTATGAGTTTAACCCTCTGCGTGTCGGTAACGGTTTTAGTCGCGATGATTCCTGTAGTAGGAATCATCGCGACTAAAACTGCTACCGACACGCAGAGGGTTAAAGCCATTTGCTCCATGGCAGGCTTTGAGTGATAAAACTGATTCGCCGCTGATACAACGGGTCATCAATGGTTGTCTTGCCTCGACTAAAGGCCCCGCCACACATGCCGGTTGTGCCCCGATTTTGAAGCCGATTGCGATCCGATTGCGATCGGATGATGTCATATATGCGATCCGATCCCAATCGGCTGGGAATCGGGTGTCTAGAACCTGCTCTATTTTTCCGACCCGAATCGGCCCCGATTGTAAGCTTCAACCAATCAGAGCGCGTCTCGCAAAGCATGTCGTTTCAGTTTGAAAATGGCGGAAGATCAGTACCACCTTCGTTGCCGATGTTTCGCCCGCCTCTTCCCGAATATGATGCAAAACTGCTGATAATGCAAGCACACCATCATCACTGTCAAAACTAGCAGCCATTCGCTGAACAGGTACGACCTTGATCTTCGATTCAAACCGGTCGGCTAAAAAAAAGTCAGGGAATGTGTGGCAGTGCACACGTTTTTGCAGTCCGGTCCGCCGAGATCACACTCCGATTCGAAACTGCTCGAGAATCGGCCCGGCTGAAAATTGGGCATGTGTGGCGGGGCCTTAAGACTCTTCTACTTTTACCCTTCTTTCCGTAACCTTTGTGAGTAAGCGCACGTAAAGGAGGTTTTCCACTGCCCCTTATATTTTTAAGTAACGGAAGAGCTCTTCTGCTTATTAACCCCTATCATACTGAGGCTAAAAGCTTCACATTTGTACACTGCCATATGCAAGCTACATTATTGTACTTACAGATAAGGATATAGACCAATGGCTTTAGTTCAAGGGTGGTACCAGAATAGCTTGGCGCCTCTAGGCGCCAAGCTATTCTGGCACCACCCTTGAACTATTTTAGTCAAACTTATTTCACACACTGGTGTATTCCGAATGATAAGGGTTAAAAAGATGAGCAGAAAATTCTTCCATTTTACGACATACCAGATTCATAATTTACGTTAGACTTTTTGTCCAGCGTTATTGTAAGACTGACATACTAAGAACATTTATAAAGATGATAAATGTGCGAAATATTAACCCTTAATGGGATAGAGCAAGTCCCTTTAATCACCGTGTGCAGTTGTGTGTGTGTTTGTGTGTGGATGGGGAAGGGGTGGGGGGAGGGAGGGGGAATAAAACGACCATGATAGTACAGTTCAAGGGTAATGCCTGATTTGCGTGATGTCTGGGAAGGCAAACAGCAAATCAGGCTCTACCCTTGCACGTTGTGGTTCCAACCCAGCGCTGGATCAATTAGTTTTCAAGGGGGGGGGGGGGGGGAAGGGTGCTCAACTTTTTTTTCTTCTATTGCCAGGGTCTAGTATGTAACGATTGTGGTTGTGTTGTTCTGTGAGAGCGTACATGTGTTGATCGTAGGTAGCGCCGGTTTTATTTGAGCTATCATGATTACGAATCACGTACCTTTTTAGTAAGTTTCACTATCGTTCACGCTTAGTGCAGAATCGATTATCTTTTGACACACGGAGTTTAATCCCGAAGAGTCTAGAAACTGCGCGAGTAATCCTCACCATTGTTTTCTGCGCGCGTGAAGTGGGCAGTCACTATGCATTATGCTGAATCTTCAGTGAAAATTCCGGATGATTCGGGAAGGTCGTGACCTGTCTGGCCGCCTACTTTTGCGTGTAGTCATGACGCGCGGGGATTTCCCAACATAGGAGCTGGTAATAGCAGCCAGATTAGTGTGGACTATTCCAGTATAAGTTTTCCTCTCATATTTATGACTGAGTTTTAGTTACGTATTTTGTTCTGATTGGTTTGGTCGGTACGAATTTGCTCGTTGTTCTGGAAAACATATAAAAACACTATAAAAGATCGTATTAGGACTGAAGCGCGTGTTGTACATTGTTCAGTTGTAGAATTGTGATGTAACAGTGTCGGTACATCATTGTTGTTCAGTTGTAGGATTGCGATGTATCGTTAGCGCATTGACAGAGCGCCTATGCAAGGTATCGTGCTTCATTGTCAGTGACGGAGTTATGCAGTGTAAGGTGATGTACATTGTATGAGACGCATTGTGTCAAAGTGTGAACATTTTGCAGAGAAGACATTGTTGGTGCATTTGTGAACGCATTTCGTGGAGACGGATCGCATCGCTGTAATAAAATATTGTTGGAACTGTTACTCCACTGAACAACCTTAAGCCACGTGTGACGGGTTGCAGTTGAATGAAGTTTATTTAAAAGAACCTTACGTGCGTGCCGTCTGGTATGATGTCATACTACGACCACGATTCTACCACGTAACATAGTATATATCAAAACACCACAACCGAAACTGTTCTTCTGACGTTTTTGAAAGTTTCAAACTGGTGTTACGTACTGCACTGAAACACAAGCGTTACAACTCAATTTTAAACACACTTATTTATAGTTTGTTGCCAGCCGAGGGGGGTGTGCTGTAGTACTAAAGCACCACCCCACCCCCCTCTGGATCCAGCCCTGCAAGACTTCTGAGCAGTGTTAAGCCGTTCAGTGCCAGCTGACACAGACTGTGTTCCTGCTACCTTTGTTAATTCAACAGCGAAATGTCCTAGCTTCCCCAGAAACTTGCATTCAAAGTAGTGTCAGCAAAAGGCATAGATCCTCATGAGCCCCCGCAACTGCGGGGGCTCATGAGGATTTATACCTCTTGCAGTTAGGTGGTGTTCAGATTTTTTTCTCTGCAATGAACGGGTTAAACTGATAGATTTGCTTCGATTGGTGCTCACCAAATGTTACAAGAAAATCAGCTCTGCAACCCCCGTTGACCCAGATAGTCAGACGATCAGCAGTGACGCCAAAATTGTACCCCAGGTGACAGGCTGTGGACGATTCCTGTGTTTTCACTGTCACCGACGCGATGAATCCATTTCCGGTGGGTGCGCAAACCGCGTACTGGAAGTTGTTTGATGCGCATGCGATGACTTCTGTTGTAATGGTCAGGGCGCCCTGAGATGTCAGCGCGACAGCCCCTGCCCAATCAAACGGCACCAGCGAATGGGTTAAGGTTATTCCAGAAAAAAAACTGACGAATAGAAAAACGAATTTAAAAAATACAAGTAATTTACTAAATTTGCGAACGTTGTAAGTAGAACACAAGTTCGAAACATAGATGTGATTGTTCTTCAGTGTTTACAAGTATGTCAGGGAAAAAACTCTGGATCACCGTGTCTGTCGTGTATATTTTTAAACAAAATTAAATAAATAAATACATCTTTTAATTAATCAAACAAAACAAAAACTAGGACTATTGACCAAGCTGAGTCACCATTTAAGCACTATAAGTACCACAGGTCTCACCGTCGCTGGAGATATATCAACTATTAACTCATTCAACCCCACGCACGTAGATCCCAAATTTTGGAGGCCTCATCTAATGACTATCCACCAGTTGCAGGAGATGGATCGACCATGATAATTCAAGGGCAGTGCCAGATTAGCTTGGCGCCAACAGGCGCCAAGCTAATCTGGCACTACCCTTGAATTATCATGGTCGACCCGTCTCCTGCTGCAGTGCGTCAGGCTGAATGGGTTAAGCACTATAAGTACCACAGGCCTCACCGTCGCCCGCCGTAAAATGGCCTTAGTTGCCTGCTCGGAGTTAAACCCAAATAACTAACTCACCGTCGCTGGAGATATGTCAACCATTAACTTTCACTTCAACCCATTAACTGCCGGAACAAGGCGAAAGCTACCAAACTGAAGAGACATGAACCCTCATGAGCCCCCACAGTGTGTGATGGTCTCTTGTATTTACTGTGGTAGTACCTTCACCAGAATGAAAAATGGTTTTATCGACTCATACTCTTTTACCATTTATGTGACATTACTGCAGACACAGCAAGAAGTATTTTGAATAGTAAGCCGAGTCCGATGAAAAATTTATATGTTTGCATAAATTGCAGACACTTCCTCAGGAAACGAAAAGGCTGCACAAAGGTAGCTCGTACCAAGGCTTTTTTTTTTTGTTTTGTTTTGTTTTTACGTAATTTTATATTTAACTTAATAAATTATGAGTTTCACTTTCGCTTCGAGACTTGAGAAAATGGTGAAAAAACTAAAATTCCCCTGTACAATTTCAGTCTTACTATATAACTTGTGTGAAATCATGTTGACTTTGCCTAGCTACATGATATACTAAGTACACCTGCATGCTCTTATAAAAGCACGTCGATGTGTGTGTGTGTGTGTGTGTGTGTAGTGTGTGTGTGTGTGTGTGTGTGTGTGTGTGTGTGTGTGCGTCCGTGCACGCGGCGTGCGCGCTCCACACATCTCCAAGAGGCATAGATCCTCACGAGTCATGCGCCCTCCTTTGTACAAAGACAAATCTGTGGCAGACATAAAGGCATCACGTCGGTGTTAAAAAAATGGATATTGTTTCCAGTCTAACGACGAAAACAACCTACCCCGAGCAACGGATCCGCTCCAGTTCCATTGTGCGTCAGTCATAATGTCTGAAGGGAACCGTTTCGGCCTTTTGGAAAGCGTGAGGATCTAGAATATCTTATGCGTCACCGCCAAATCATCCGGTAAGTTAATTCGTCAAAGATTTCTTGCGGTTGGATTTCAATGGGACCTCGGTTCTAGAGCCCCCCAAAATAACTGAGGCCCCGACCGGGGTTACCCTGACTGTGGTGCGGCCATTCTAGTGACTGAGATCATAAGAAGGTATCATTAGACAAAATTTGGATCATACTGGTCCAATGGTTCAGCGATATTGCATGCAGACAGGTTTAAACAAATATGGCCGTCGTGACCTTGAACTTGATTATATTTCGGGTTTTACACACAATGTATATTGCCTGTTTAACCCTTATCTTTAGCCATATAAATACCATGTAATAATAATAATAATAATATCTTTCGGAATACACCAGTGCGTGAAATAAGTTCGACTAAAATAGTTCAAGGGTAGTGCCAGAATAGCTTGGCGCCTCTAGGCGCCAAGCTATTCTGGCACCACCCTTGAACTAAAGCCATAATGTAGCTTGCATATGGCAGTGTACAAATTTAAAGCTTTTAGCCTCAGTATGATATGGGATATGATCTAAACAAGCAGGACCACCTGAGTTGAAACGTTCCA
>BTPG01000002.1:293410913-293563413 GCA_036245525.1 Semisulcospira habei | reverse complement strand
ACGAACTCAACCAATGTCTTTATCCAAACTACTGAGCTATATCCAAAATTTCAAGTAAATATGACAAAAATTACGGACTCTAATCTGGGTCAATCAACTTCCTATAAACGGTTGTTTATGTCTTAAATGAGACATTCAATTACAATGCGCATTGAGTTATATTATAAATATGAGAAATGCGCCATATACATACTATGTGTTATTATTATTATTTGATTATTACAATATGCTCCCAGGTTCTCTAAGCCACCCCTTTAAGAAAGTATTTCGCCAAGTTTCAAGCTTGTGTGTACAGAAAATTCGGAGATTCTCTTGTTTATATACCTGCATACGCACACACGGCGCTTCGCGCCAAATGTACGTTCAGCAGCGAGGTTAGCGTAACTAGACATGACGTAATTTTTATCTTTTAGGTTTAGGCCTGCCCGCCTTTGACATCATGGCGGACAAGCTATTAAATTCGCCCCACCGCGACCCGTCCTAAAAAGTCCCTTCTATAAATTGAAGGGACTTTTTTTTTTTTTAAACCGGTAAACAACAATTTGACAAACCAAGCAACAGCCAAATATGATACAGGCAAGCAAGCAGCAAATCTAAAGAAAAACAAGCGAACATAAAGAAAGAGAGAGAAAGGGGGGTGGGGTGGGGGGGGGGGGAAACAATCACCTTTTTAATCTGAAAACCCTGAAGGACAACAAAACAATGCAAACCCTACACGCACAAAAATAAATGTAATGAAGTTGAAGTTGAATTCGTCACTTACAAAAGAAGATGTTTACGATGCTACCTGACAACATTATCCAGGACTGTGATGTGTGCACTTCATGTAGTGCCATCGCTGACTGAGGCAAGTCCGCTCCTGCATCACCAGTTAGCCAGTCGTCGCTCACGTCAGTCAGCCAGCCTTCGTTGCTCTCCACCATAAGTATCCGTAATTAATTTTACATTACAATTTCTGGCAGTAAACCAGCGCGCGTTCAGTACCGGCTCACTCCAGTTGCGCCATGGTTCAATGAAAAAAACGGCAAAATATAATTTTCATATACTAAGGAGCAAAATAAATGTGACATTTTCGGAAACTCGATAGTGTCAATTTCCGATGATTCCAAAAATGTCGCATATCTTTTTCTCGTCAGAAATGCGATATTTTTGGCATCATCGGAAACACGTGTTTCCGATGATTCCAAAATGGCGCATTTCTTTTGCTCGTCAGTATATTATGTGACGGTGTGACTGAGCACGCGTGACCGGCAGTCACGCGGCATTCCCCGCCTTCGACGCACTGTACATAAACACAGAACATTCACGTGGTGCCGGCTAAGCAAGCTCAAGCGAGCTAACTGAAATTTTAGGAACTTTTTTAAACGTTTTTTTTTGTTGTTGTTGTTGTTGTTTTTTAATTTGATTAAGTGGACTGAGTTGAAATTATAGTGGGCGAGAGCCGGAGAACTGCCATCCCGGACGCCGGGTCCGCCCGAACGGTGACACTTCAAGTACTTGTGACTAGCGGACTGAAAAGTCCGGCGACTCCGGAACCGGGTATCGAACCTCGCACTTCTTGCGTTGGTGGCAGGCGCTTTTACCGCTGCGCCACGGACCAACTGAGTTTTTCGATTCCAACGGGTAATCTGCGTGCCGGATTTCAGTTCTAGATCCTCTATAAACCAAGGTCATCTTTTAGTATTTGTATTGGCCCCCCTCCTTACGGCAGAAACGGTACGTACGTGCCTCAGTAGTTTACTAGTACGTGTTTGCGTCATACGTCACCGAATGCCAGAACCGCATGCACGACTTTTCATTCCAAAGAAAACTCGGGATTACACATAGTAAGCCCATATCATCAGTGACCCCCCTCCCCCCTCCCCCTCCCCTACCCCAGGCTCTACTTGAGAAGCAGAGTTAACAGTAAGCCAGTCAGGCCCGTAGTGCCAGCAAGAGGTCGCGGTGGATAGATTCTCACGAGCCCCTGCACTGACTGAGTCTGCCACAAACTATCTATGCCACTGACTGAGACGGCCCTGCTTTGATTTTTCAGTTTCTCCGCCTGAAATATAACACATATAAATAAAGCCGACCCGTGTGAGACCCACACTAAATTCTCATGATCCTTTGCCGGCAAACTGCCAGGAGCTCAGTTATGACAATCTATGCCATTTGGTACATCTCTGGGCAGTGGGCAGATGTTCACATCTGCACGGGACATAGACGACCCCGCCCTCCACGAGTCACCTGCTGCCTTGCAGGCCTGGCCGCTTGGCTGCGGAAAGGCTAAGGGAGGAAACCCCTGACATCAAAGCCCCCGTGTCTCCGGGGAAGGCTTTTGAGCCAGAGACTAGGACAAGGACAGTCTGATATAAAACCTACGACCCGAGGACCTCGATGCCATCGTCCCAGCTTGCTAGGCCATGGCAGATGAACCAAGGGTTTAAAGGGTGGGGCCAGTAATGCGCACACTGCACTCCACCAAAAAGCTCCACCGCGCAGGCTTTAGGAAACATCCACGGACCATGACACTGACCATTCCAAGTCCTGTAGCGACGGGCGAGGGGCGAAACGGCAGGTGAAAGATGTCACTGGAAGCCGCAGTCTCAAACCTGCATGCAGGCGGTTCAGGATATTGGTCGCCTGATGTTGACCTGGGGATGACAACATCACTCGGCACACCCTAAACGACCAAGCAGCCTTCTCTAGGGACAGCACTGCTTGCTCCACACGGAGAGGGGCCTAGAAAAGGTGGCCTAACCAAAGCTCGTCCCCTCGCAACACCAGTTGGCTAGCCGCGGTCAACGGGCATCTTCTCCTGCGGTCAAAAAACAAGAAAGAATAACGGATCCACTCTCATGACGACCACGACCGGACTCAACGTAGCATGCTGGAACGTCCGAACCATGCTCGACAAAGCAGACAGCGGACGCCCTGAACGTCGCTCCGCCCTCATTGCCCATGAATTGCGGAGGTTAAACATCGACATCGCCGCGCTCAGCGAAGTACGCCTTCCGGACGAAGGCAGCCTCCAAGAACTTGGTGCTGGGTACACCCTCTACTGGTCAGGCAGGCCTGCATCAGAAAGACGGCTTTCAGGCGTGGGTTTCATGGTCAAGACATCCATTGCGACTAAGCTGGAAAACCTACCAACAGGCCACTCAGACCGCATCATGTCCATACGCCTCCCACTGAGACACCAGCAGCACGTCACCCTTCTCAGTGTGTACTCCCCAACCCTCCTGGCAGAGCCTGCTGAAAAGGACAAGTTTTACACTGACCTGCGCAGCCTCCTACAGAGTACCCCTGCAGACGACAAAGTCATCATCCTTGGCGACTTCAACGCCAGAGTGGGCCAGGACTCTGAAGCCTGGAAAGGAGTCCTCGGCAAGCATGGCGTGGGGAACTGCAATGACAATGGCCGCCTACTATTGGAGTTCTGTGCGGAGCAGCAACTGGTCATCACCAACACTACTTTTCAGCAAAAGGACAGTCGAAAGACCACCTGGATGCATCCTCGCTCCAAGCACTGGCACCTTATCGACTATGTCCTAGTGCGTCAGAGGGACCGCAGTGACGTCCTCCTCACCAGAGTGATGCCCAGCGCAGAGTGCCACACTGACCACCGCCTTGTCCGCTGCAAACTCAGGCTCCACTTCAAGCCAAAACCCAAAAAATGGGGGCCCCCCAAGAAAAAGCTTGATGTTGCCAGCCTTCAGCGTGACGATGTGAAAGCTGCCTTTCAGACAGATTTACAGCGCAGGCTCAAAGACACAGCGGACCCAGTAGACTCCTCCCCTGAAACACTTTGGGAACAACTGAAAACTGCTATTGCAAAATCCTCTGCAGAAGTCTTGGGTTTCGCCAAAAAGAAGAACAAAGACTGGTTTGACGAAAACGATGTAGAGATCCAGGAACACCTAGCAAAAAAAGGAGCCGCCCATCAGGCCCACCTAGCCCAGCCTTCCTGCCCTGTGAAGAAGTCTGCCTTCCGCCTCGTCTGCAGCAGTCTCCAGCGCAAGCTCAGAGATCTCCAGAATGAGTGGTGGACCAGACTTGCACAGAGGACCCAGCTTTGTGCTGACAATGGTGACTACAGGGGCTTCTACGAAGCACTGAAAGCAGTGTATGGCCCCAGGCACCTGGTACAAAGTCCCCTGCGAAGCGCGAATGGCCAGGCACTCCTCACAGATAATACCTCCATCTTGAACCGCTGGTCGGAATACTTTCAGAGCCTCTTCAGCGCTGAGCGCACTGTTCAAGAAGCAGTCGTCCTACAAATCCCACACCTCCCAGTAAAGGTTGAATTGGACGAACCGCCCACCGCTGAAGAGACCTTCACAGCCATCCACCAGCTCAAGAGTGGCAAAGCAGCAGGCATTGATGGAATACCGCCAGAGATCTGGAAACATGGAGGCACAGCACTGCACAACAAGCTCCATGACCTCTTTCTCTGCTGCTGGGAGGAAGGAACACTACCAAAAGATCTCCGTGACGCAGTCGTTATCACCCTGTACAAGAACAAAGGCGAGAAGTCTGACTGTTCCAACTATCGGGGAATTACCCTGCTGTCCATTGCTGGGAAAATCCTTGCAAGGCTGCTCCTGAATCGGCTGGTACCTGCCATCGCTGAAGACCAACTCCCAGAGGGCCAGTGTGGCTTCAGAGCAAACAGGAGCACCACCGATATGGTCTTTGTGCTGAGACAGCTACAGGAGAAGTGCCGCGAGCAGAACAAAGGGCTGTACGTAACATTTGTCGACCTAACAAAAGCGTTCGACACTGTGAGCAGGCAAGGCATGTGGCAGATCCTGGAGCGACTTGGCTGTCCCCCAAAGTTCCTCAACATGATTGTCCAGCTACACGAGGACCAGCAAGGCCAGGTCAGACTCAACAATGACCTCTCAGAACCATTCCCTATTCTCAACGGCGTAAAGCAGGGCTGCGTGCTGGAACCGACCCTCTTCACCATCTTTTTTAGCATGATGTTGAAGCAGGCCACAGTGGACCTCGATGATGACGATGCAGTGTACATCAGGTATCGTCTCGATGGCAGCCTGTTCAACCTCAGACGACTGCAGGCCCACACGAAAACCCTAGACCAACTGATTCGTGAGCTGCTTTTTGCTGATGATGCTGCCCTCGTTGCACACACAGAGAGAGCCCTGCAGCGCATCACGTCTTGCTTCGCAGATGCTGCCCAGCTCTTTGGACTCGAGGTCAGTCTGAAAAAGACAGAGGTCCTCCATCAGCCGGCACCCAAGACAGTGTATCGCCCTCCTCACATCACCATTGGCGAGTCTGAACTAAAGTCAGTGCACCAGTTTACTTACCTTGGCTGCATTATCACGTCGGACGCCAAGCTGGACAAGGAGCTTGACAGCAGGCTGGCAAAAGCGAACAGTGCTTTCGGGCGACTTTTCAAGCGGGTGTGGCACAATCAACAGCTGAAAACAGGCACCAAGATCAGCGTGTACAGAGCTGTGGTCCTCACCACCCTGCTGTATGCTTCCGAGTCCTGGGCCCTCTACCGCAGCCAACTACGACTCCTCGAACGCTTCCACCAGCGCTGCCTGCGTACCATCCTGGGCATTCACTGGAGTGACTATGTCACCAACGTCGAGGTCCTTGAACAGGCTGAAACTGTGAGCATCGAGGCTTTGCTGCTGCGGACACAGCTCCGCTGGGCGGGGCATGTCTCCAGGATGGAGGATCATCGCCTACCAAAGATCACCCTGTTCGGCGAGCTTGCTACTGGACACCGTGACAGAGGGGCACCAAAGAAGAGATACAAAGACTGTCTCAAGAAGTCACTTAGTGCCTGCCAAATTGACCACCACCAGTGGTCTTCGCTTGCTGCGGACCGTGACACCTGGCGCTCCACCATTTACAAGGCAGCTGTCTCCTTTGAGGACTCTCGCAGAGCTAGCCTTAAGGACAAGCGGCTCAGGAGAAAAAACAGAGATGCCGCAGCTCAGAACCCTGGCCAGACCTTCCCCTGCAGCCACTGCGGTCGAACCTGCCTGTCTCGGATTGGCCTCCGCAGCCACGAACAAGCCTGCAGACGTCGTGGGCAACTCCTATAAAATCTTCGTTCGCGAAGTCAAAGCCAAGAGGTAAGAGAAGAATAGCCTTGACGGAGGATTTGACTGATACACTGAATGGCCGCTGGTGTATGCAGGACTGACTTTCCATTCCAAGGAGAGGATCTAATACAGCCCGTAGCCGGGGACTGCGGCGGAGAGAAAACGATTCTCGCGAGCCCCCCCCCCCCCCTTCCGCTCCCCCATGGGAGGCTCGCGAGAATCTTTTTCTCTCCGCATAGATGGATGTCTGTCCCCGCATGAGGGTAAGGCTAGATCGATGGACGTGACTTGCATGTTGGTCTGTAAGTTTGGACCTTACGGCTGGAAGCCGTAAGGTCCAACATCACAAGCCAAAACTAACTCCTTCTCCGGCTCTCTCTCTCTCTCTCTCTCTCTCTCTCTCTCTCTCTCTCTCTCTCTCTCTCTCTCTCTCTCTCTCTCTCTCTCTCTCTCTCTCTCTCTCTCTCTCTCTCTCTCTCTCTCTCTCATTGCTGGCCCATGCCACGCATTTATCCGCCTTGTCTTATTCAGGAGCTAAGTTTTGGAACACGATTCCCGCAGATATTAGAGCAGCCTCTTCAGTTAAAACGTTCAGGCCACAGCTGCTGAAATATCTTAGAAGTAGATAAAATACTATTTCAGCTGTGGTATGTCATGTCTGGCGGCGGGTGCGCATTGGTATACGAGTCTGCGGGTCGAACCTTTGCGTTCGTGTGTGTGTCGCGTTTTTACTTTTGATTACAATTATTATTTCATTTTCATTCATGTACATAATTATTACCTTTTTACACCGATGTGTGTGTGTGTGTGTGTGTGTGTGTGTGTGTGTGTGTGTGTGTGTGTGTGTATGTGTGTGAGTGTGTGTGTGTGTGTTTATTCCTGTACATATTAACTTTCACTCCGATGTGTGTGTGTGTGTGTGTGTGTGTGTGTGTGTGTGTGTGTGTGTGTGTGTGTGTGTGATGTATGCGTGAGCAAGGACATGATTGAAAACAGATCTATGGCCTAATCATTTATCCTTGGAAAATAAAGTTTCATTTCATTTAATTTCATTTCATTTCAAACACACACACACACACACACACACACACACACACACACACACACACACACACACACACACACACACCATCACACACCATCACACACACACACACACACACACACACACACACACGGCACACACACACACACACACACACACACACACACAAACAAACAACTCGACTAATTTCCTATCAATGTGTAAATAAAGAGGATGTTCGCTCGTTCCTGTGAGTTTGACACTGCGTTTGACCTGTCTGCAAAGTCCTTGTTGCGATGGTTCCTGCAGGCATCGCGACAAAAAGCTCTATCGGCAATGCAACCACCAGTACTGTCCACACGTACTGGGGACAATTGCACAGGGCCAGTTGCATGGAGCACATTGCTTAGTGGCTGGCCCAGGACTAAGCTCACTCATTGAACTGACCCCTGGTGTCTGCATTCAAATGGATTACGATGCATTCCTGATATGTTGTATAGGATACGCGTCTTGTACAGTGCCGCGTCAGTGTCCGTATGCGTGCCGCATATGGACACGTGGCGTTGTAAAAACTTGAGCTGCTTCTGGTTTCAGTTATGATGTAGATTTATTCAGTGGATCTGGTCTTTTGTTGTTGTTTTTTTCTTTCTGTCGGTGATGTTTATGTTTGCACCAAGTTAAATGTAGATTTACTCATGATTAATAAAGTGTCTCTCGTTTTTTTGTTTTGTTTTTTTTGCTTCTCAGTGTCGGTGGTTTTCACGTGTGAGTGCCGGTTAACAAGGCATGCATGTGTGTGTGCGCACGTGAGTGGGCGTAATATCAGTTTTAGAAGACACGGCCATACATCCTCCCAAAATACCCCCCCTCCCCCCCCCCCCCAGCTTCCCCCCCCCCCCTAGCCCCCCCCCCCCAAAAAAAAAAATTATAATAATAAATTTTAATAATAAATAAAATTTAAATTAATAATAATAATAATAATAATAATAATAATAATAATAATAATAATAATAATAATAATAATAATATCTTGCTAACTATCTATCTATCTATCTATCTATCTATCTATCTATCTATCTATCTATCTATCTATCTATCTATCTATCTATCTATCTATATCCCGTAGTCTTGCCGACCGTTGGGGCACCACTGATGACTTGGCAACCAGTTCCCTCCATTCCTCTCTGTTCTCTGCCATTCTTAGCGTATCGCGCAGTTTCAGTCCTGTCCACTCTGAAATATTGTCCTCCCATCTTTTCCTCTGTCTTCCTCTCCTTCGTCCCCCTTGCACAGTGCCTTGCAGGATTGTTTTGGCAAGCCCTGCTGAACGCGTGACATGCCCATACCACTTCAGTTTGCGTTTTTTTCACAATGGCTAATAGGTCTTCATATGACCCGATGGCTTGCCTGATTCTGCTTCCCACTTCCACGTTTGTGACGTGATCTCTGTATGAAATGCCAAGCAGCCTTTGAAAACATCTCATTTCAGTGGCTTGTATCCTTCTTTCAAGGTCTGCTGTGAGGGTCCATGACTCGCAGGCATACAAAAACACTGAGATGACTAAGGAGCGCATCAGTCTGATCTTGGAGCAGAGTGTGATGTTTCTGTCCTTCCATATGGACTTCAATCTTGTCAGTGCTGTTGTTGTCTGTGCAATCCTGGACAGTATTTCTGGTTTTGATCCCTCATCTGTCACAGTGGCTCCTAAGTATTTGAATTTATTAATGGTTTCCAGTTTTTGGCTTCCAATCATGATGTCAGTGCCAATGCCACTGGTGTTATTGGTCATCAGTTTGGTCTTCTCTGCACTGATTTCCATCCCGTACGCAATGGCTGTACTGTCCAGCTTTTCCACCAGCTGAGCTAGTTTCTTCTCTGTTCCTGCAAGGCCATCAATGTCGTCCGCAAAGCGCAAGTTCGTGATTGTTCTGCCTCCAATACTAACAGATCCTTCATGATCTTTCAGAGCGTCTGTCATAATTCTTTCCAGGAAGATGTTGAAAAGAGTAGGTGAGAGCAAGCAGCCTTGTCTGACTCCGACTGTAGTCCTAAACCAGTTTCCTATTTTGCAGTTGAAGCAGACTGCGCTAGTGGCCTTGTTGTAAAGGTTTGCTACGACTTTGATCAGGTTGGCATTAATGTTGTATAGCTTCATTGTGGACCAAAGGGCTGCATACCACACCCTGTCAAACGCTTTCTTAAAATCCACAAAGACATGATAGAGATCTTGCTGGTGCTGTAGGTACCTCTCACATAGAACTCTCAGGTTGAAGACCTGCTCAGTTGTGCTGCGCCCTGGTCTGAAGCCTGCCTGTTCCTCAGCTATGATTTCCTCTGCCTGTGGCTTCAGCCTGTTCAGCATGATCTTTAACATGACTTTGCTTGGGTGGCATATAAGACTGATCGTGCGATAATGTTGGTATTGATGTAAGTTGCCTTTTTTGGGGAGAGTTATTATAAGTGATTGGGTCCATGGTTTGGGCCAATCCCCTGACTGCCAGATTTTATTGCAGATTGTTAGTAAGGCGCTTATCATGTCTTCTCCCCCTTCTTGGACTAGCTCTGCAGGGATGTTGTCTGCTCCTGCTGCCTTCCCTTTTTTTCCAGCGACTTCACAGCAGCCTCTACTTCTTCTCGGAGGATGGGATAGTTGCCATTGTTGGTCACGGGTGGGTTGACAAGTATGACTGGGTCCCCTGTAGCTTGGTGGTTGTACAAATCTGAGCAGTACTCTGTCCATCTCTTCAGTATGTCTTGGTCTTCCGTAAGACAGTTCCCTTCCTTATCTTGAATGATAGAGGAGCGTCCTTGTTTTACACTGGTCAGGTCTTTCACCAGCTGGTATGCTTTTTTGCTATTATTTTTGTTCAGATTTACTTCACTGTATTTACACTGATCTTCAGTCCACTTATTCTTTGCCTTTTTCATGCTTATCTTGATATCCTGGTTAATTTCCCTGTATTGTTTAGCTCCTTCTACCTCTGATTTCTTTTTCTTTAATTCTCGACGCTTGTCACATAGAACAAAGATGTCAGCTGTAACCCAAAGTTTCTTTGCTTGTCGGTATTTGCCAAGGATCTCACTGGCTGTTTGGGTTACAACAGTGTTAAATGTGTCGATCAGTGTGTCCACGTCCATGTCTTCTGCAACTAGAAGTAGCAGTGGCGCAAATTTTCCTCCTATCTTTGCCTGGAAGGCTTCCGCTACCTCTGGGTCTTTCAGCTTCTCGAGGTCAAACTTGATTCTGGTGGGACGGCCCTGCTTGTTGACCTTCTTTAGGCGAAGTCGGAAGGTCATCATCACTAAGTCATGGGCACTTCCAATGTCGGCGCCTGGAAAACTTCTTGTCTTGGCAATAACTGGTTTGGAAGCGTCTCTTCACCATGATGTAGTCAATTTGGTTGTGGTACTCTCCGTTCGGGCTGTGCCATGTCCACCTTCTGGATGCTTTGTGTGGGCCAAACGTGTTCATCAGCTTTAGATCATTTGAGCTGGCAAATTCCAGGAGCCTTAAGCCTCTGTCGTTGGTCTCTGCATTGCAGTAGCGTCCGCATGTGCCTTTCCAGTTCCTAGCAGCATCCTCTCCTATTTTGGCATTCCAGTCTCCCTGTACCACAAGAATGTCTTTCTTGGGGGTCTGGTCCAGAACTTCTTTCAGTTGGTCATAGAAGTCTTCTATTTCCTCATCGCCATAGTCTGTTGTTGGGGCATAAACTTGTACAATGGTGATATTGAATGGGGTTGCCCTCAAGCGTATGGTGGTAAGCCTACTGGAGACTGGCCGACAACTCATGACGGTGTTCACGATGTCCTTGTGGACGAGAAATCCGACACCCTGTTCGTGTTTGTCTTCTCTGCCACTATAATACAGTTTGTGGTTTTCCTGGATTGATATTTCCCCAAGGTTCTTCCATCGTACTTCGCAAAGTCCTAGGATGGTCCAATGGTATCTATTCATTTCGTGTGTCAGTTCCTCTACCTTTCCAGGCGTTCTTAATGTTCTGACGTTCCAAGTGCCAATGCTGATGTTGTTTCTGGCACGGAGTTTTGATGGTGCACCAGTAACACACTTAATACCTCTGCCCTGGCGCAAGACAGAAGGCGCGGTCCTTGTTCCGGGCGACGACCGATCCGGTATGGATTGAGGTAAGGTTGTCATTGCATGTGGTGTGTCTCGGGCAAAAGAACCTGGCGGAGCCCATCCCTCTCCAGGCTGTTAACCACAACCGAAACTCCACATAACTTGTGGCTCGCCTTGGTCCTGAACACGTGGCCGATGAGACCCATGGGACTCCTTCGCCCTGGGTGGTGACTTCATCAAGGAAGTTCATACACCGAATCAGGTACCGTGTCAGCACCCTAGCCTTTGGTTATCCAAAACCTAACCTGCAAGGCAGCAGGGGACTCGTGGAGGGCGGGGTCGTCTATGTCCCGTGCAGATGTAAACATCTGCCCACTGCTAACTGCATATTCCTTATTACAAGACTAAGTGAAACATTCTGAAATCAGACGTAGCTAAAACTTGCACATGTTTCGACCCTTCCCCTTCACCACCACCGGCCTCCTCCTCCTCCCCCTTCCCCCCAAAAAAAATAAAATAAAAAAATAAAAATAAATAAATAAATTAATAAATAAATAAAAATAAATAAATAAATAAATAAATAATAAAATAGTTAACCCCTCGGATGTTGGTAGCGGTTTTAGTCGCGATGTTTTCAAGAGGATTCATCGCGACTAAAACCGCTACCGACAGCCAAATGTCACAGAGTGACAATTATGATAGCTAGGGTTAATAGGGAGGATAAGGGTTAAAAAGGTGGGATCGAAGTCCAGGTACGAGGTAGTGATCGAAACGGAGTGATAATCGTGAACCGCAAGGCTTGACCCAGAAAAACACGGCCACGTGGATACTGGTTATCTAAGAATCGGGTGGCACGAGTGTCCACAACAAAGGAAAGGTCGGTCGAGTGTAAACTCTGACTCAAGACTTTTGGTCGCGTCCACATAAGAGCATGAAAGGTCGGTTGATTGGGGGAAAGCAATGACGCAGGACACATGTAACTAGAGGTAATTAGAAATGTATAGTAGAATGGTCGGTGTGCGTTTCGAGGAGAGCTCCGTTGCGGAAGTGACACGCTGTGGCATCCTCGAGACAACACACCGACCACCATCATGATTTCAAGTCGACGCCTCGCATTGTTGGGTGAGCATGACTTGAGTTTTCCTTGTATCCTATGCTAGAAGTAAATATGATGATGTAAACTCTTTACTCTCTCCTTATGTCTGTGCATGCTTGGAGTGTGAATGATCCTGTTTGTAATTCGTAGTGTGCTCCGATTGTCACTGTTACATGTTGTCTTGGTTAGTTGTTGTGATGTTAGTTGTCGTGTTATTAGTTGTTGCATGTGATGTTAGATAAGGTACATGAGTTTGACATGACGGAAGCTTGATTAGTGTCCTCAGCCACCGTACCTCTCAGCTATAGTTTCCAACGCAAAGGATGTCAACATAGCTTTAACCCTTCAGTCACGTGCCAGTGGACGCAAATCAGGCGTCATCTAATGACTATGCACCACTTGCAGGAGATGGATCGACCGTGATAATAAATTCAAGGGCAGCACTACCCTTGAATTATCGTGATCGACCCATCTCCTGCTGCAGTGCGTCAGGGCTGAGTGGGGTAATTCAACCCGAAAGAGCCCGCCATGCAGTCCGGGGAGCATGGATTCAAAGTGGTCAGTGTTGGCAAGAGGCATAGATCCTCATGAGACGCCGCAACTGAGGGGGCTCATGAGGATCTATGCCTCTTGCCGTTGGATCTTATTCACTGTTTCTCGGAAGTGATGGGGGTAAAACCAGTTTTACGTTTTACGTTTTAGAGAGATTTTCTCCAGGGCCGGCTTTGATTGCTAACATCTGTCGAGACAACGGGTTTTCAATGTTGACTTGCCTGAACTAACACCTCTCCGCCCTTCTTCTCACAATTCATGTGAGTGGGCACACCTAAACGAGGTTTCGTCTGCCCCTGGTGAGAGTTGGTGGAACTCTCTTACATACAAAGGAGAAAAAGAGCAAATTAGTCTTTCATTTTACGTCACTCAAGCTCAGTTCACAAGTTAAGTTTAGTCCAGGATTATTGTAAGAGATGATAAGAACATTCATTTTGCAAGGGAAACATTGCAAACTATTAACCCTTTGGTACCTGGAACAGGTCGATTTAATCCTCATCTTTGACTCCGCCTAAAGAATTGTGAAGCTGACCCTTAAAGCGACCTGCTCCAGTCAATACACGGACAATAAGAACGACGGACTATGGTTTCATACCAGACCATAAAGTTATGAATTGGAATCAAATGTAAAGTTGGAATTTTTGATGATAGTCATTTAAAAAAGCATGAAGCGTTAACTCATTCAGCCCTGACACACCACAGCAAGACACGGATCGAGCATGATAGTTCAAGGGGGGTGCCAGAATAGCATGGCGCCCTAAAAGCGCCAGGCTATTCTGGCACCAACCTTGAACTATCATGCTCGATCTGTCTCTAGAATTATAATTCAGTCCTTCAGCGGGGGGCAACTTCAAAATTTGGGGATTTCGGTCCTGGGGTAGAATGTTTCAATTCAACAGTTTACAGTCTAGAAAATGTTGCCAGGGATGTAGATTGTCACCAAGTTGGTTCGATGCCACCACCATGCCAGTCGATCGTGAAAGTGGGCAACAATAAAGACAGAACTTAACACAGTCTGCCCCAGGACCGAAATCCCCACATTTTGAAGTAGCCTTCTGAAGACTGTATTTCTCTTCTGGGGACAGAACGAGCGTAATAGTTCAAGGGTGGTGCCAGAATAGCTTGGCGCCTATGGGCGCCAAGCTATTCTGGCACCATCCTTGAAATATTACGCTCTACCCATGTCTTGCCGTGGTGTGCCTGGGGCTGAATGAGTGAAATCTCTCGTGAACGAAAACAAGCGGCTGATTAAAACGATTCAAACTAAAAGGGTTGTTTTTTTTTTTTTTTTTTTTTTTTTTTTTTTTTTTTTTTTTTTTAAAGAATAGTTTACGAATTATTTATCTATCCTTTCGTTCACCCATGTCTCAAGGGAAGATTTTATTCAGCCCCTTGAAAGCTAAGTGTTGACGATGCTGCTTGGCGGAAAAGAGGCGTATCTTCAGCAGGCTAGAAATGGGTTAACTCCTTCGCTGCCAGTGATCGCAAATTTCGCGTCTGAAACCACTGCACGTTGACCGCGACTTTATCGTGAAGAACTCAATGTAACTGGACCAACAACTAGAAAAAGGCACACAAAAAAACATAGAACTAACAAGTCAGCATAAGCTCAGTCTCAAGAGCCCCCGCGACTGCGGAGGCTCATGAGGGTTTATGTCTCTTGTAGACGGGTATCGTTCGCCATTCTCCTGCCGTTAAGGGGTTAAAACCAGGGATGATGAATGTCTATTTGTTTCTTTGTTCGGCTCATTTGTCGTGGGCGGTCGACGCGATGCCATCAGGAAGGGAGGGGTGAATGGTTCTAATTGTTTAATTTATTAAGTGTTTGTCCAGAGTTGCTCGCTTTTAAGCCATTCAGCCCTGACACGAGGCAACAGCACGTGGACCGACCATGAGAGTTCTACTATCAAGTGTGATGTCGGAATAGCTTTCCAGGCCTTTAGGCGCCAAGCTATACCGACACAACCCTTGAACCATCTGTTCTCATAACTGTGACGTAGACCATTAACTCATTCAGCCCGACGGACGTATTTCCCAAATTTTGGAGGCGTCATCTAATGACTATGCACCAGTTGCAGGAGATGGATCGACCATGATAATTCAAGGGCAGTGCCAGATTAGCATGGCGCCGACAGGCGCCAAGCTAATCTGGTACTACTCTTGAATTGAGTCATGGTCGACCCATCTCCTGTTGTAGTGCGTCAGGGCTGAATGGGTTAAGGATATCGCCAAAATTGTGTACTTTTTTCACAGAACTTAATGGGTTAAACTACTGTCCTTGAAATTTATTTTCCTTTGCATTATTGCCGAAAAAGCAGATGATGATGAACGTGTACCTCCAAACTATTTTCGTATTCGACTCAAAACAGTCATGATTCTGTCCGTCTTCTATACATCACAGCAATAAAATAGTTACAGAGAAATCGACTAAACGTGTCAGTTTTAGTCCAAAAAATTAAGGGCACAGTGAATGAAAGATCCTCGTGTCAGTGAACGTTGGCCTTTAGTGGCCTGATGACGTAGGCCTGTGGACGTTCTGTCTACTCCAACACGGTATGTTCAGTTCAGCGACTAATTTCACGTATATTTGTTCAAGACGCTTTGTTTTCGTTTCTGGCTATGCAGTGGCATGCACTGGTGTATTTGTATCTGCTTCGAAAGCAGCGAAACGTGCTTTGGCTTGTCCCACAGGATGAGGAAACCTACAAGAGTTGTGTCCCTTTGACATGGGCGCCGAGGCTCGGAGTCGCTGTCATGGAACAATACAGGTTTGTTTGTTTGTTTGTTTGTTTGTTTGTTTGTTCGTTTGTTTGTTTGTTTGTTTGTTTGTTTGTTTGTTTGTTTGTTTGTTTGTTTGTTTGTTTTCCCCCACCCTGTTAATGTGCCCGCCGATCTCATTGACAGACAAACGTGCTTTTGATAAGGACGAAAGTCTATCGTTAGATTCAGGCCGGATTACTGAACTTTTCATCGAGCGGGGGAAAGTCATCTAACTGTGGGATTCAGTCGGATGCAGATTCTGTATAGTAGGTTCTGTTACTGGTTAGCCGGCGCAGTATTAATTCTTTCGAAATCAACCATTGCAGACTACAAGTTAAGCCGCAATGGGTCGACCGTAATAATGGTCGCAAAAGTAGCGCCTTATTGATTTGTCGCCGTGAGAGCGCCCTCAAGGGTCGTGCTTGGTTAGCTTGGCGCCCGAATGGGCGCTAAGCTAACCAGGCACAACCCTTGAGCCATGATAGTCAATTTAAATACCACGACTTGTTTTTACTGCAGATGCTCAACAGAGACATTTAAAGCGACCTGCTCCAGGTCGAGCTAAAATTTGCCGACACAACGGGTTCCCAAAGTTGACTTGCCTCAACAAGCGACTTCGGGGAGCTGGGTGGCTCGGTGGTAAAAGCGTTCGCCTCCAGACCGAAAGGTCCCGGGTTTCGAATCCAGCTTGGATCAAACCATTGTTCAGACCCTTTTTCGGTGCCCCGTCTTTGAAATCACCCTCGTGGTGGACAAAAGACGGTAAGCCCTAAACATTTAACATTTTGTAACAAGAGACTTTAATTTCTACCTTTTCTTTTCACAATACAAGTGCGTAAGAGGCTGCCCGGCTACCGTCCGTCGTGCGTGTCAGTAGAACTCTGCTACGTACAAAGCAGAAGAAGAGCAGGTCAGAGCAGTAAAGTCTTTACGTCATTCATTTTACGACATTCATTTTACGACATTCAAACTTAGTCAATTTGTCCATCATGTTTCATGACATACTAAGATCATTAACTCATTCAGCCCGATGGCCGTATTTCCCAAATTTTGGAGGCGGCATCATCTAATGACTATGCACCAGTTTCAGGAGATGGATCGACCTTGAATTATCATGGTCGATCCATCTCCTGCTGTAGTGCGTCAGGGCTGAATGGGTTAATAGAGGAGATATTGCGAACTATTAACACTCTCTTGTCTGAAGAGCGTTCATTTAACCCTTTCCATGTCGGTAGCGGTTTTTGTCGCGATGATTCCTACAGGAAGGGTTAAGGCAAGACTGACGAGGAGCTTAATGCTGAAAGTTTTGGGGTTTTTTTTGTTTTTGTTTTGGTTTTTTCCCAAGAGGCCAAATTTCTGTAGTCTACTGTTAACGTTACCGTTGGAAATGCGACTTGGTGGCACTGCAAATAGCTTTTCACGTTAATAATGCATACAGAACATGACAATTTTCCGCGGCTTCATGCACAGTTGGCTAATTATGCAAATATAACATTTTGCGCATTCGGTTTCAGTCCTTTAACTCATTCGAGACGCACCGCATACGGATACGCGGTAAATGCCGCGTATTTACGCGGCATTTAGCGCGTAACCGTATGCGGTACGTCTCGAATGAGCTAAAGACACCTCCTCGAATGGAAATGACTGACAAAGTTTAACATGATTGAAAGCCTCGACTTTTTTTCTTTCTTTTCTTTTTTTTTAATGGGGGGGGGGGGGGGGGGGGGGCGTATCCTTGACTCAACTGACTGACCCCAGCAGTGATTCGCAATTTAATGACGATTTATTGAACTCCGTTGAAAGCCTCGCTTTTTTTTTTTTTTTTTTTTTTTGTGTCTTCCCTGACCGTAGCAGCGATTCATTATTTACTGACGATTAGAGTCAATGTTTATTTGCGTCTGGCCTTGTAGGTTTTGAATTTACTTTGGGTGTGTTTCATAAGCGGCGGTCAATCTATGATCTTCTGCAACAAATATTAACAGAACAATTGTGCCTACGTAACTCTGTCACTTCGAGCGTTAGCTAAGGGGAATGGATGGCCGGATCATGCCAGTTCAAGGGTGGTGCTATAGGAGACCGTCTGCCAGGACATGACTTAACCCTTTGCGTGTCGGTAGCTTTTTTTGTCGCGATGATTCCTGTAGGAATCATCGCGACAAAAACCGCTACCGACACGCAAAGGGTTAAAAAAAAACGCGTCTCTTGTATATATTCCAAACAGAGACACCGATTAGCTCGAGGCATTATTTGATTTACAAAAGGAGATAGGCATAGATCATGAGTAGGCAAAGGGCAGAAATCACGAATCAATTACCTAGGGGGAAAAAGTACAGTTAAACCGTAGCTGACCCACGGGGCAATGGTATCCAAGACAAGTTGACATGTTAAAGCGACCTTTTCATTATTTTCATAATAGCGATCTGTTCCAAGGCGGACTTTGACTGCTAAACTTCGCAAATACAACGGTGTCGTTGGAGTGCCGTGCAAAGAGAGAACTCGAGCATAGCAAAGCAGTGACGTAGGAAGATTATTTTCGTTAGGGGTGGCAGTGTGCCTGACTCAATTGGTTACTTTCCAACCTCCGAACAATCCAAACAACGGGAGGGGGAGAGAGGGAGAACAATAGAACCGAGGAGGAGGGGGGAGTCAAAAATCCGAAAAAAATCTTCTCATTTATTTCTTCAAATTATTTGTTATTCTCGACAAAATAAAATTAATAACAATAATTTTTTTTAATAATAATAAAAACCTAAGGGTTTTTTTTCAAGAGGAAAATAAATTATTCACAACATTTTTTCTCGAAATATTGGGAGGTTAGGGGGGGGGGAGGGGCCGTTCATTTTCACGAGGGAGGATCGATGAGATTAACTCATTCAACTCCCAATGACAAGCCACGGCAAGGTGGCAATTGAGGAGGGGAGAGAAGGGGGGAGGTGAACCTCGGCTTCTCTGGTTCCTAAGCCAATGTACAGGAGGAGGAAAACAGCGGAAACGTCTTTGATTTGCGATATTAAAAACTTCATAAGTTAGCCCTTAAAGTACCATTACGCGTAAATCTGATGACACATTTAGCACCATTTGTGTTCATTATGCCTTGTTGAGACACCTAATTAACTTTAACGGCAGTTTGGACCTGCAGCAAACACACAGGCGTAATCGCACTTATTTATTCATGCACCCGTTAGCGTGTTGATCTGCTTTTAGCTGTTTCTCGTACTGATACGGTTGTATTTATAAAACGGAGTGGAGTCATTGTCAGGTTACTGGATATGATATATAAAGACGACGTGTGCTCAACGGGATTCTCCTGTGTCTAAATGAACAACAACTAGACATGTGTGTAGTGTTTCGTAACCATCCGTTACAGACGTGTATATTTGAACAGTTACAGCGGTAGTGGGCCATTAATTGCGCAGCATCAACACTTTTACAATATGCAAAAGACCTTCGGGAACTGGCCTCGGCCTGAGCGGGCCCACGCACTGTGCCACTGCGGCCCGCCGATGTCGGCTGGTAGGCGTTTTTCTTACTCTACCTTGCCTGTTACCCGCATGCTGTTTTCTCTGCGCAAAGGATCGATGAGATTAACTCATTCAACTCCGACAAGCCACGGCAAGACATGGATCGAGCGTGATAGTTCAAGGGTTGTTCCGGAATAGCTTGGCGCCCATAGGCGCCAAGCTATTGAGGCACAACCCTTGAACTATCACGCTCGATCTGTTTCCAGAAGCGTAATACAGTCTTCAGGGGGCAACTTCAAAATTTACTGTGGATTTCGGTCCTGGAGCAGAGTGTGTTAATTTGATCCTTTTAACAAATACAGTGTGTTAGCGATATCATGATACCTGCGCCTAAGGCTAGAACGTCGAACGCCAAACAAAGTGAATCAGGGGCGATGGAGCAGTACAGCTCAAAGATGGTGCCGAACATATTACTCGCAGTCTGTCGGTTGAAGATACCAAGTTTGCTGCTGAAACTATCATTTAGTTATCATAGTAATCATCCAGCGTACCCCGTTGTGGGTACTGTTTGTAGAATGTGAACATTAGCCTCTGAAAATGAAAGGAGTACGTAGATGAATACATTGGATCAGATGACTTGGCTCGATCTTAACTCATTGTGCGCGAGGAACGAAATACACACATTTTGGAGTTATCCTCCGCTGAGGCCGGACTGCATTACAATTCAGGAGACAGATCGACCATGATAGTTCAAGGGTGGTGGCAGAATAGCTTGGCGCCTATAGGCGCCAAGCTATTCTGCTACCACCCCTGAACTATCGTGGTCGAACCATACCTTGCTGATGTGAGTCGCGAGCAGAATGAGTCAAAACAGGTATGAGCACATTCCAGGCGTGCTGTTTTCGGACACGCGGCTTTCAGCAACGTCCCGAATGAGTTAACTATTCCTGCAGAAATCATCGCGACAAAAACCGCTACCGACACCCAAAGGGCTAAAAGTCAGTCCAAATGCAACCAGCGTCCCCGAGTTATATTTACAAAGGAAATGACGAATGCCGTTTTTGTCAAACTTCAGTATCTGAGTTCATTTTTTTGTTATTCCATCAACCAGTTCTTTCGCCTTTGCTGAGGCATAGATTGTCATGAGCCCACGCAGCTGCAGTGGTTTGTGACAATTCTATACCTCTCATTAGGCAGATAGTGGCCAGGGTTCATTTTTTGTTATTCCATCAACCAGTTCTTTTCGCCTTGCAAGAGACACAGATTGTCATGAGCCCATGCAGCTGCAGTCGCTCGTAACAATTCTATACCTCTAATTGGGCAGATAGTGGCCAGTGCAAAAACTGCTGAGGACGTCGACCAGGGTAAAGTGTGCAGCTGATTTCTACATTTGAAATCTAGTGTACACACTGGGCGCTACCCCATCCCCCCCCCCCCCACCAACCCCCCTCCTCAGCCCCGCTTAGTAACCACAACAAGAGTCGCCGTGCAACATGTGCGCTGATCTGTGACTTTGGACTTTGTGGCTCTTGGTCGAAAGGTCCAAAATCACAGACCAGCACACATTAATTTTATTAACATCGATCTGCCATGTCCAGGGACAAATGCACGTTGTGTCACAAAATGTAACGAACGCTTGAACACACAGAAATTTTCGAACGGACTGTAATTTAAACAAAACAAAACACACACACACCCATCCCAACATGGAAAATGACGACTAGGCAAGACTGCGTGACAAAAGAGTGAAGAATGGAGAGGGGGGGGGGGGGGGGGGGGAAAGGCAAAACGAAGACGATAAAGCCAAGCTAAAAATCTAATCCGCTGGTTTTTAATCTTTTGAAATATGTTCACAATAAAATCTGCAGGTCTTTTTATCAGTTGGTTAGTTAGATATTTGGGTTTAACGCCAAGCAGGCTACTATGGCCATCTCACGGCGTTTTTTTTTTTTGTTTTTTTTTATGAGAAACAAATGGACCACTCTTTTTGGAGTCGCATTGTTTTCAAACTGGAATTAACTATATTTAATTCATGCAGCACTTACACAAGACATAAAGATGTGGATCGATAATATTGGTCCAAGAGTGATGCCAGAATAGCTTGGCGCCTTTGGGCGCCAAGCTATTCTGGCACCACCCTTGAACTATCATGGCTGATCTGTTTCCTGACCCGCAATACAGTCTTCAGGGGACAACACCTACATTCGGAAATTTTGACTCTGAAGATTCAGCGTGCAAAACACTTCCTGGTTTGATCTAGACCCAGGGACAATGGTTCCTATGAGAACGCTATTGACGCAAGCTCTCTCGTGACCCTTCCATGTTCGGTTCGAGATTGCGCAGGGAAATGGCAAGAACGTAATGTCAAGTACTCTTGCATATTTTAAGTTTTTTTAAATCTACTTTATCGTTAGCAGATTTCAGCAGAGGTTTTTTTTTCTTTTATATATATTTATATATATATATATATAATTCAGGTGTGTGCTGGCTTGTGATTTTGGACCTACGGATTCCAGCCGTAAGGTCTAAAATCACAGACCAGCACACAAATGGATCAGTGTATGTCAAGCGTTGCGTCCAATGCGTTAGTTAGTAGGGTTTAATGCCGAGCAGGCGACTAAGGCCATCAATGCGGTACGTTCAATGCGGATCGCAGTCGTCAGGTAAAAACATTTCATAGATTAGGGACACAAATGTCAGATGCTAGTTGCATTTCGTAAAGTACACCACAGGAGCCAGGAGATCGAAGAGTTGAGTGCCTCTGGTATCAATAGTTATCTGTTGACGCTGGGAGTCTCCCAGCATCTTGTGTCAGCCAGGGGACATAACGCGGCTATCTAATCCTGTGGTAGATCACAGACTAGCACACGGACGTTAAACGTTGAGAAATGAGGATTATTACATTTTGCACATTTGTCTAAGTCAGAAGGAAGGCTAGCTGTACTTTCAGCATGATAAAATGTAGTCTTTTTTTTTTTAGAGGGAAGACATCCCTCATTACACCGGGTGCGTAGGCCGTAAAGACTGAAAAGAAGAAGAAGGGAGAGCCGGGTTTTTATAGTTTTAAATACGGACTGAGCCTTCAATACAAAACTCCGTGGATGGCGTTACTCTTTCATTCGAAATAAACCTATTCAGGGTCCATTTCTCTCCACATAATCTCTTATGTGCGCAGGGAGAAAAAAATACAAAATTGAAAAGCTGGGCGAAAAGTAGTCCTGCTAGACAAAAGTCAAAAGAACTTCTCAGCATTTCTGCAGCGACAGTCAACCAACAGTCTGCATCACATGTAGATCCTCGTGAGCCCTTGCCAACAATGGAGAGGAGGAGGGAGGGAGTGGAGGCGAGAAACAAGGATAGTCATGAAAATTTAAATCTATGCCTCTTACATACAGATGACGTCGAGGCACGTTAATCTGAATCAGTGTCATAGGTGGTCTCACTCGACACGCCACGTAGGTAGATGGTTCATGATAGTTCAATGGTAACCCCAAATTAGCTTGGCACCTCCTTGGGCCATGACAGTTCAAGGGTAACACCAGATCAGCTTGGCGCCCAAAAGGCGCCAAGCTGATCTGGTGTTACCCTTGAACTATCATGGTCAATCCATCCCCTTTATGTATTTATCAGAAGTCACATCCCAGGCTGGTTACAGAGATTACAGGGATTGAATATTGACCATGTATTTAACACGTTCTGCCCCAGGACCGAAATCCCCAAATTTTGAAGTTGCCCTCTGAAGGACTGTATTACAATTCTAGAGACAGACCGAGCATGATAGTTCAAGGGTGATGCCATAATAACTTGGAGCCTATGGGCGCCAAGCTTTTCTGGCACCACCCTCGAACCATCATGCTCGATTCATGTCTTGCTGTGGTGTGTCGGGGCTGAATGAGTACTGAAACCACGCAGAAAAAAAAGTAAGTTGGAGTCGCTGGTGGCAACTGATCTATGATGGTTCTTAAACGAAATCACAACAGCGTGACGAAACGAAGAAAACCCGCGCGCTGATCTTGTTACTGGAACCCGTTATGGCTTTGAGGCGACAAAACGATTACATGAAATGGATGTTATTCAGTTCCTCATCAAGAAAAGACGTTACAGTTGTTGCTAAACATAAGGTTTAGCCTTTGCTGTTTTTATTTCACCTAGCCTTCAGGTATCACGATATATGACGTCTATTGCGTTTGGAGCAGGACACAGATTTGTACAGGTGAAAAAAAACATTGATGACATTGGAAATAATACAACGGCTTTCAATCGATCGTGTTGTGTTTTTTCTCTCCATTTTTGTGTTTGCTTCGGTGCAGTTTTCTCAGGACTTCTCATCTAATTTTTGTGTTATTGTTTAATTTTTATTTTGTTTTGTTGCTATATTCAGACACAAAAGATGCATTTAAGCTTGATGCTATTTATGTTGGGAGGGAATGGGGCTGTGTTGCTGCTGGTGGTCTCAGTGTGTGCGTGCGTGCGTGTGTGTGTGTGTGTGTGTGTGTGTGTGTGTGTGTGTGTGTGTGTGTGTGTGTGTGTGTGTGTGTGTACAGACATGCGCAGGCACACTCAGGCTGTGACGTTGACCTGAGGACCCTTAATAGCTTACTGGGACTAGCCGACACGTCTGACGTCAACTGAGTGTTGCACAGAGCTCGTGTTCATTATGATTTTCTTTCTGGGCCTCTTTGAAAGTATTAAAAAGGAAACATTGAAGTGAAACGCACTTGATGTCCTTCCCTCTTTTGCCATCATCTAAATCCGTGTATTTTTATCAACACATTGAGCCTTGCGGTCAAATTCTCCGTTTGTTAGCTTCATTTGAAGACGCAACGACAGTTCAGGAGATATTTCAGCCATTACGGTACATGAGGGTATGACAGATTAGCGTGCGCCTGTAGGCGTCGAGCTATTCTGGCACCACCCTTGAACTATCACGGTCGATTCATATTCTACTGCCGTGCGTTAGAGGTGAAAAGTTTGAAGTTGCTCTATCAAGGGCGGGATTTCATTGCCGGATCCCCAGTACAACGGCTTCTCAATGTTTCATCTAAGAGTAAGAGTTAGACTTTTCTACCCTTCCTGTCACATCTACCCTTCCTGTGATATTTTAGCCACATCGAGCATATCAATTAACACATTCTGCTCCAGGACCGAAATCCGCAAATTTTGAAGTTGCCCCCTGAAGACTGTATTACACTTCTGGAAACAGACCGAGCATGATAGTTCAAGGGTGATGCCAGAATAGCTTGGCGCCCAAAGGCGCCAAGCTATTCTGGCACAACCCTTGAACTATCACGCTCGATCCATGTCTTGCCGTGGCGTGTCGGAATTGAAAGATTTAACCATCCAAACACGAGCGCATATTCCCCAAATCACAACAGGCGTAAGTCCAGGGGAAAAGGACGGGTCGTGTTCCATAGCAAGTCCGTTGCCGAAATGTCCTGGTAAATCAAAGTGCCACAGTTGCAATGCACCTGAATTGATCAATGTTCAGGTCGTACTCCATAGGAAATAGCTTTCCCTGTCCCCCATAAACCCGCCCGTCAGGACCGTACATTATCACTTCGGTGCCGTCGACGTTAAACCCCGAACTAACCAACAACAGGCGTAACACGGCCAAACGCCAGTCACATCGGAGACATGCAAATTCACCCATCTCAGCAAAACTATCAAGCCAAAAATAAATGTGTCGCCCAATCATATGGAACGGAGGTATATTCACCCAGTTCAGCCAATCAATGCGAACGTATCACATATATGAACTCGGACACCCATTGTACAAACTCAGGACTATCAGTTTATTGGTTAGACAACATCATGTACATACAGGCATGGTCACAAAAACACCTGACCTTTTTTATCAACAAACTGTGAATGAGGAAAGAAATATTACATTGACTATGATTATTCCACTGGAGCCATTTTGTTTTTCAACGTTCAATATAGCTGCACTACCTCATTCAAGGAGCACCGTATCAATAGCTGTGGAAGTGTCCTATAGTGTTGCCGCCGGCTAGTGTCGCATCTATTGATGCGGTGCGTCTTCAACGACCTAATCCCATGACCAGATTTGTGTTACGCACACAGGCACTAAATATGTACTAGTCCGGGACTTTGGACCCCTCGGCTCTAGACCTTAAGGGCCAAAATCACAGACCAGCGCACACATTCACAATCAGCCATTGTTATTGTAGTTTATTACTGAATTATGCAGTTGAAAATGAGTATTCTTACGCATAAATGTAAAAAGTATGGACACCGTCAAAGTATGAGGTATATCAGTTACAAAACGAGTACAAAATATGCATAAAACGACTGTTTGTTTTCAGCAACTTCAGCGTGAAGAAGATGGCTACGTAAGAGCGAATGACATGTGAACGACACGTATGATACATTATTGGAGTCGTCACAACATTCGCGGGCTGTAAAGGATATGTGCCTATCTTACGCATTTCTTTTCTAATTTGAATGTTATAACCAGTGGCGTAGGAAGCGTGGAGTGCGGAGGGTGACGAGTACCTACCCCCCACCCCCCCCCCCCCCCCCACCCACCCCTTCCCCTTTTTGGAAGAAAAAAGAAATCATATTAGATTTCAATTTTGGGATTATGCCACCGCCCCCACCCAACCTCTTCTCTCCTCCTGGCTCTCTCTTTATTTTTCAGATGTTGGACTGTTGCTTGTCTACCATACTTCCACCTCTTCCCCCAACCCCCAACCCCTTTCCCGGCTGTTTGCTTTTTTCCTTAGGCTGAAAAGTAAGGTGTCTGGCACGTTGCCCCCCCCCCCCCCCCCCACTTCCCCCCCCCCCCTCGCAAACAAATTAAACAAATTAATAAAAAGTATCTTTCTATGCCACTGACAACTTTTGTACCATCACGAGAATGAAAGACGCAAGCAACGCACGACTGTACGACTTTCTCGGCGACGGATCTACATACAAAAACAATGGAACGATGTCATTTATTCCGAATTAGAAAAAGAACTCGTGAACACACGCTGTTCCGGCATGTTTGTTCTAGTTTGAAACTCGTCTGTTTGTCTGCGTTTTTTCTTATAAATGATGCAAAATACTAAGCTGCACAGCCTGAAAAGACTGAACAATTCTCAAGGCAGAAACTTCAGTTGATGAATATAAACATGGACACCGCTTTGAGTAAACTGAACGGCACGAAATGGGTATTGTCATAAAATAGATGCACTGACAACAACAAAAAGTCCCTTCTATAAATAGAAGGGACTTTAAAAACACAAACAAGGAAAACTCCAGACAAATCAGTGAAACATAAAACATTAGGAACATTTGCAAATACAACAAAAAAGTCATGCATGAAAAATACCCGATTTCAGAGCAAGAAAATGCCTGTTGTTCCAATCTCTGCTGCACCTAACGGATTAAAAGTTACAATGGTATTCCACTGGTGTCCACAGTGAAAAGTTTTACTTGCATTTTTTTTTCAGTGAATGTTTGCTAGTGTGTGATTTTGGACCTTACGGCTTCCGGTCATAGGGTCCAAAATCGCAGACCAGCACACAAACTGTGTCTGCCAAATACAGGTATTAAAATACGATGTAGTCTCACTACATGTTCTGTAACATCATCAAAATGTGGATGTCCATGTAATATTATTTTTGTTTTGCGATTCTTCTTCTCGGAATACAGAATACTTTATTAAGCTTTGTGCACAGTGGATGTCACTTTTTAGTACTACACAAAGCCGCTGACCGTTTCCACCAACAGTGTTCACAAAATAAATACACAATGAGCGACTTAGCTCACTGATGCTGCCGCACCGTTGCGATGTCACAATTGGGGCTGAACTCGGCATTCTCGGTGTTTAGCTGATCCTTGTCCGTGCACATTATCTTGGGTCCACGCGATATAATACATGCCAGGGATATGTCGTAATGTTCACTGGCTTTCGTTTTCATCTGGTATATCGCACAGTACGATTAGTAAATGTGGTTTACTGCGCTTAGCGTGGTCCGGATTCTAATGTTTTCTATGTAATCCAAAACCGAGTTTAGGTGCGATATACCTGCGGCCTGTAGTGTAGCGCAAGTACCGAAACCTATGCACACGAACAACTATCAATTAAGACACCGAGAATACCGACTTTTCCCCTGATGTGAGCAGCGACACCGCACGGCAGCAATTTCAGCTAAGTCGACCATTCAAAACGTAACATAACACAAAGATATATGGCCCCTTAGTTCTGTAAAGGAAAATTATTATACAGTACATGGGCCGGGTAAAATGTGCCGAGGTCACGGGGACGCTGAAAAAAAATCTCAGTTGAATGTCAAGATTGATTCGTTTTGCTGGAAAATAAAACAGAGTCTAGCTTAAACAGAATGTAAGTTTGACTAAGAAACTCAAAATGCATTCCAAAAACAGTTGTTCCGTTGCCAAACATAGATTTTTTTCATAGATTAGAAGTATTACTTGAAATATCAAACACATATATTGCAAACAAATGCATGTATGTAAATGCCCAAATACGGTATAATTCGTGTTATAAAAATGTAACCCTGCCTCATTCAAATGCTGATGAACACATACTTGTTGTATTGCCAATGTACAAAAGGCCATCGGGCCGACGTCGGCCCGATGGCCTTTTGAGCATTGGGTTCACACATGATTGTACAGCAACCATTACAAAAGTTGTATCTCTCTCTCTCTCTCTCTCTCTCTCTCTCTCTCTCTCTCTCTCTCTCTCTCTCTCTCTCTCACACACACACACACACACACACACACACACACACACACACACATACACACACTAAAGGGGGACTGTGCATTGATGTGTATATTATGAATATGATCGATCAGAGTCGTTCACAAATATGAACCTATCAACATTTTTCCACTACTACACTCAAGGACATATACTCACTGCAATGCATGCAATCTACAATACACAAAAAATACACTTTAACAACCTTGTGCATGCAGCCACCGATACTGTTTACAGTACTGGTGATTGCATGAACAAAGTTTTTTTTTTTTTTTTAAATCAGCGAATCAGTGAAGTAATACTGTTTCGGACATAGATAAACATGTGTACAATCTTATTCAGGCCATGTGTACATACTTAAAACACTATGTATACACAAAACGCTTAACAGTATTTTAATAAATGGTGTTGTGAAATGGACAAGCCTACAAAAAGCATCAGACGTGAACAATAATCTACAAAATGTCTGAAGGACTACACCAAGTGGCAAACAGAACAAGATGACCAGCTGCGCGTATAGCAAGTGACTGTACATTATAAGTTATTGGTCGCAGGGTTTTGCTGCACGACCCTTGTAGGCCTGAGGGAGGTCAAAGGAACCATTGTACCCCGAAGGCCTGAGGGGTACAATAGTTCTTTTGACCTCCCGAAGGCGTACAAGGGTCCCTGCAGCAAGCCCCTGCTACCAATAACGTATTTGTTTTCATTCCTCCACTACTTTCGTAAAAGAAATCAAGAAGACATCTTCCAACCTGGATCACGCCAGATATGACTGACGTCAAAGGAATATGCATTCAAGTTATACATAATAGACTTATGACGTAATTTAAAATATTTCATGACGTTGCCGTCTCTAGTACTGAGTGTGCTTGCTGTTTCGAACAATATTAAGTAACGTTTTACTTTAGAACGTTTTGGTGATCTTTTATAGAACAAAACTGGCATCCAAAATGCGTCACAAAGAGAGCTACAAGTAGTCTGCCATTTGTCGCTACAAGGGTTTTTGTTTCACGGTCACATGGTACGGTTTGCTACAGTGACTGGTCGTGTGACGTAGGGATGAAAACAAACAGAATTATCGCCATGTCTGCCACAGGAATACATGACAGACCATTTTAGTGAAAAGCGAGGTTTTTATTGTGATACAGTGAAAAAAACTTTACCCTTTTCATGATGAAACACCCATTGCTTGAAATAAATTTGACTATGATAGTTCAAGGGTGATGCCAGAATAGCTTGGCGCCAGAGGCGCCAAGCTATCCGGTGCCAAGCTATTCTGGCACCACCCTTGATCTAAAATGGGGCATCTATCTCTTAATCTGTAATGTAACCTTAATAGGACAATAAGAAATTTGTCAGCCTCAGGATGTAATGGATTAATGTCTTTTGTTTTCCTAGGGCTGATGTGCATCAAACGTGTGATGACGAAGACAGCCTAAAAAAGGCGCCTCCTATTATGTTTGTGTGCACACACCAGTGCGATCATTCAAGAAAACATGAGATGCCAACCATCTACAATAGTGTGTCCCTGAGAAAAAGGATGTACATTTCATGAGAACTGACAGCTAATGTTAAGTATATTATTCAGCCCCTTAGCCAACCCCTGCTACCTACCAGCGAAAATTGCTATTAACCCTTAACTCTTTCTACCCCATCACCGAAATCCTTAACCTTTGCCGTTGTTCTCTGAAGACTGCATTGCAGTGAAGGACACAGATCGACCATGATAGTTCAAGGGTGATGCCAGAATAGCTTGGCGCCCATAGGCGCCAAGCTATTCTGGCACCACCCTTGAACTATTATGGTCGATCCTTATCTTCTTGTGGTGTGTCTGGGGTAGAATGAGTTAAGCACATTATTGTGATGTTATATACGTGCACATTCTCACTGTAATCGGTCGGTGTCCGTCAAATGTATTTATTTGTTTTATGTTCACATTTGTTGTTTTTACAACTGTTTCTTTTTTTTTAAAAATCTGCTGCAAACAAATTTCCCATCTTGTGACAATAAAGGTATTCGTATTATCGTCACAGTTCACACTAGTTACACCACATATAAATAACTTGTGTCATGAATCTGCTAGGGGCACAGAGCCTAATGAGATTTTGCATTCTAAGGCCTGTGAGGATCTAAATCCCTTACTGCTCTTCATCATTACAACTGATTTCAAAAGACTGCGAAATTGTGATCTATATGTATAGGTAAAAAATACCTTTAAAAAAGGTCAAGATGTGCATATGCAATCTTTTACTAAAGGTTATCATACAGTGTATATATACAGTGTCAGCAATAAATGAGGTGGTCTCCTGGTCTCCCAAAAGGCAAAAGGTCCTAAGGCTGATGTCAGCCGCAGTTGGCCTGCACCCCCTGCAGCAAATGACAGCCCGAGGGTCTCTTGCTCATCTTTTTACTTGACATATCAAGTCACTGCACTGTAAATGTCATGAAATGTAAAAATAAACATGATGCATCATATTGTATTCTACCAATGTGACCTGGTCTGTTATTTCAGACCTTTTGGCATGAAGCAGTAAGGTACAAAATCAAAGACTGGCAAACGCCATTCATAAAAAAAAATGTTGATGAGCAGTTACAACCATTCGCACAATACACAATTTGAAACATAATGACTAAACTTTAAAAAAAAATCCAACAGCTTGTGCACATGTAAGGCAAATATGACATTTGTGTTGACTAACTTAAACATATGACTAGGATTTTAAAAATATACATGCATACTGTCACATCAGTCCGAGTCTTCGTTCTCAGGGGAGAAAACCACATATACACAGTGAAGAGCACAACACGGCAGGAGTTACTGAACTTGTTTCACACAACCTGCGCAACAAAGGTGTGTAAAATAAGCTGCCCACACAGCCGTTCAGTTCATACTGGAGCCAGCCTCATCCTTAAGCAGGAGGCATGGATCCTCATAAGCCTCTATCGCTGCTGAGGCGCATGAGGATCAGTGCCCCTTGCCGGCTAAGATATATATGTTACTCATCATAAGCCTACTTAGGTTGCACCAGTCATCCTTGGTCTAATGTGTATTCATGTCACATTTCCAATATTGATGTTAATGCGATTATACAAAGTGAAACCGAGTACACGTGTCAATACCAGTGTGTGAAGAAAAAGCATCCATATCCTATTTGATAGTTCTCACATACATGACTAAAATCATTTGAGACCTGCTGCATCCTAATATATAGCATATAGTTGTGTGTCTGAAAGCAGCATACCTCAAACGTGTTAACCTGTTCAGTGCCAGCTAACACAGACTATGTTCCTGCAATCTTTGTTAACCCATATCATACTGAGGCTAAAAGCTTCAAATTTGTACACTGCCATAATTATGCAAGCTACATTATAGTACTTACAGATAAGGATATAGACCAATGGCTTTAGTTCAAGGGTGGTGCCAGAATAGCTTGGCGCCTAGAGGCGCCAAGCTATTCTGGCACCACCCTTGAACTATTTCAGTCAAACTTATTTCACACACTGATGTATTCCGAATGATAAGGGTTAATTCAACACCAAAATACCCTAGATATCCCCGGAACATGGATTCAAAGAGGTGTCAGCAAGAGCCATAGATCCTCATGAGCCCCTGAAACTGCGGGGGCTCATAAGGATCTATGCCTCTTGCAGTTGGGTGGTGTTAACGTTTCTCGGCACTGAACGGGTTAAACTGCACTTTGAAAAATATGTTTTGAACCACCAAAATTCACTTCCGTCACACACAGTATCTGTAGAAATCATATTCAAGCAGGCTGTCAAACTTCTCATTCGTGAACAGAACACACTGCTGCTCATTAATTCTCCAACCCAGCCGTAAGTTACAGGTATGCTCAGAATCTACTAGGTCAATTTATTTATTTTTTTACTCTGTGAAAAGCACCCAGGTTTAATCCTGCATCATGAAGATATTGTTATTAATACATATAAGTCTTTCAAAATTTCCGTGTAGTTTCCTGCAACACCCTGCTTAAACTGTTGCAATAGTGTCATGAATCTGATTAACCCTTCAGATATGGACAGAAACGGTTTTGCACACATCTTGAAATGTTTCACAATTTCACTCTCACTGCATCTTGACACATGATCCAAATAGTACATGTATGCAAACATTTCAATGCTGGCTTGAGTCTCAGAGAGTCACATTTATCTGAGGTCTCAGTCTTTCCAAGGGCGAGGATTTGTTAACCCTTTGCGTGTTGATAGCTGTTTTAGTCACCATGATTTCTACAGGAATCATCAAAGACTAAAACGGCTACCGACATGTAACGGTTAACACAACAGCACGTGTTTGGACTGTCATGCTTGTCTTGTTAACCTCATTTACAGTGCTAGCACATAATTTCCATGACGTTGTCATGGCAGCATGAATTTCTTGTTCAAATTACTTCAGTGATACCACATACTAATCCAGACAAGATGCTGGGGATGAATCAACCATGATAACCCAAAAGTAGTGCATGATTAGTGTGGCACAATATTAAATCCACGTCTGTTTGAGCTATCATGGTTAATCCACCAATAGTAGCCAGAGAGGGCCGAGTGCCCATTTCATCGCCTTGTGCATGAATCCTCCTGTATTGTGAACAGTACCAGTGATCGTATGCATAATGGTGTTAAGCACACTTTCCCACTATTTAGACTGGTGTGGATTTGTAGACAGAGCCTCCGTCGCGGCGGCAGCAGACAGCGATCGTGATGGCCAGCAGACCTATGAGCAGAACAACACCAGCAACAGCACCAACAATGGTATAGATGGTCCAGAGACTGATGTAGCCAGTAGTCTCCCCCACACCTTCTGTCCCCGTCTCCCCATACTTCTCATCCCCTCCTTCCAATGAGGGTTCACCATAGGTCATTTCTGTGTCATCACGGTTTGCGCCGTCGTAAAAGTTCCAGATGGTGGTGGAATGGTCACTAGGGTGTGGGGGTGCATTGGTTAAACCCACTCCAGTATCAGCCTTCCCATAATTGTTTTCAGAATTTCCGTAGCCGATACCTGTATCAACATTGCCATAGCTGTTTCCGCCAGCATTTCCATAGATGTTTCCCTCTCCGAAGCCATTCCCAAAATCGGTCTCGATAGCGTTGCTAGCCTCTGTTGTTGTCGTGGTCTTCTTATCTTTCTTGCCCTTTCTGCGCCGGTCATTCTTGTGACGGTTACCGTTTTTGTTTTTCTTATTGTTGCGAGTGGCCCGGGTGGTTGCATACAGGTCTGGGCCATAGGTGTAGACAGGGAAATTCGGTGCAGGGTTTCTTTGTGTGGGAAACACCCACTGGGGTGCGGTTGTTGTTGTTGTTCTAGTGGTTGTGGTTTTGGTTGTAGTGGTTGTGGTTTTGGTTGTAGCAGCTACTGAAAAAGTAAATACAAAGCCCATTAAACATTGAGCATGTTAACTAAGGTAAATGATTTGTCAAAAAATGCAAACGTTTTTCTTCATCCTTTCCATATCGATCCAGTTTGTGAAAGTTGGCCATTGTGCAAATACAGAGAGAAGAGCAATTTTGCCAGTGGCTTCCCCAAAGTGCACACAAGTGATAATTTTGCTGGTAGCATGCCCAAAATGATAATTTTGCACATTCCAAGCATTTTTGCCGATTCTGCAATCCAAACAGAAATCTGATTTGATTGTGAAACCAAGGGTTTAATTGTGAAAACAAAGGTTTGATTGTGAAAACATAAAAACTTCCATCGCCAATTTTCACCAACTCATTTCATAGTGCAGTGTCATAGCAAACAGTTTTTACCCGAAACAGTCACTGTGAGCTCTTCTTGTCTATTGACAGAAAAATAACTTTCAGCATGTTCACAAATAGTCAGAGATAATGCATCCGGATACCTGTGTATCTAGAAGGAGTACGTCTCAAATGTGTAAACAGCATTCAGTGTACAAACATGAAGATGTGTGCTGTTCTGTAATTATTTTACATGATGCACAGCCACAAGGTTCAAAATCACAGAAGAGCACAAACTGACCTGTAGTGGTGGTCGGAGAGGCGATTGTGAGGTAGCCGGAGCTGTATTTCAGTCCCCACACGTTGCCAGCCATACATCGGTACTCCCCCGCGTCATCTGGCTTGACATTCGCAAGCTCCAGAACCTCTGGGTTACCTGGGTTCTCCAAAAACTGTGCCAAGTTAAAAGTAGCAGTTAACTCATTCAGCCCGGCGCACGCATTTCCCAAATTTTGGAGGTGTCATCTAATGACTATGCATCAGTTGCAGAAGATGGGTTGACCATGATAATTCAAGGGCAGTGCCAGATTTTCTTGGCGCCGACAGGCGCCAAGCAAATCTGGCACTACCCTTGAATTATCATGGTCGACCCATCTCCTGCTGTAGTGCGCCAGGGCTGAATGGGTTAAAAGTACTAAAGTAAATGTGCTAGAGTAACTATCAAAAACAGGGGACCCCCAAAAAGTAATATTTAATAATAATAATATTAATATAATTTTATAACAATAATGACAGTAATAATAACATTGAACTGTAGTAACAAAAATAAAGATTACTAGATTTTATGGGAATATTACAAAGTCATAGTAAAAAAACTTGGCATTCAGCGAGGACAATACTCATGAAAGGCCCCCTCAAAGAATGATACATCAAACCAAGAATTGAAAAAGTGAACGTTAAGCTGCAGGGGTCACAGATCAAACCCTTGGGCTGTCCGCAGTGTGTTTGGTCTGGGCGATTCTTGATTCTGGAAAGAATCTATCACCGCCGCCAGACACGCTACCGATGATAGCCCAAGCATCAAAGGTGTGCTGGTCTAAAATCTAAAACTCTGGACCTTACAGCTCTAGACAGTAAGGTCTACGTTAACTCATTCACCCCAGACGCACTACAGCAGGAGATGGGTCAACCATGATAATTCAAGGGTAGTGCCAGATTAGCTTGGCGCCTGTCGGCGCCAAGCTAATCTGGCACTGCCCTTGAATTATCATGGTCGATCCATCTCCTGCAATTGGTGCATAGTCATTAGATGATGCCTCCAATATGTGGGAAATACGTGTGTCAGGCTGAATGAGTTAAGCAAATCAGTCTATCAAAGTGGTGTCAGCAAGAGGCATAGATCCCCATGAGCCCCCCACAAATGTAGGGGCTCATAAGGAGGCTGTAACTCTTGCAGTTGAGTGGTGTTCACTTTTCTCAGCACTGAACGGGTCAAAACTGCACTTTGAAGAATATGTTTTGAAGCACCCAAAATTCACTTCCGTCACACACAGTATCTATAGAAATCATATTGGAGCTATCATGGTAAATCCATTGCACACATTTGGCATTTGAAGTGAAAGAGTCACACGTACATTTCAAAAGTGTGAAGCGACCCTATTAAGCAAAGGGTTGTCAGGCCACTGTCGGCTGCAGCTGGCTTGCACACGGTAGCATGTCATCATGCCGATGCCAGTCGCAATGGGTTTGTGCACAAAAGGCCATCAGGGCGACGTTGGCCACCACTGGCCCACGCACAGCCGTGCACAAGCCAGCGGCGGCTGACGTCGACCTGACGGGCTAACTAGCCCACGTCGGCTGGACTACCTTATTCTCACTGGACTGCTAACAGTGGCTGTGCATACCTCTGGTTTGCCAGCAAATGGAGAAGACACAGCTGAGCTGGATCCATCCAGGGCAGTTGGTGCTTTGGGTTTCAGCCAACGGATAGTCGCATCAGGGTCATTCAAAACGCGACATCTGAACTGTACTGTGTCGCCAGTGGTAGCTGTCATGTTCTCTGGTCCTTCCACTAACAGTGGCCAAATCCGCACTGGAAACAAACTTATTCATTATCACTTTACCAATACTGATGATGAAACGTTTTTATTCAGGATAAAAAGTTTTAGGCATATCAATGCCTATGTTCCAAACTGTGCTGCTACTCTACACATATAAAAAAAAATACATCAGACGATACAGCAAAAGATAAAACATAAATAAATAAGTAAAAAGACCCCCCCCCACCCCCCCCTCAGAAAAAAAAAATATATATATATATATACAGGTATGAACCTGACATGTTAATGCAGACAGTCAAACTATTACATAATCTGCAGCAACAGTAGAAGATTATTAGGTAATAGGAAACTTGTCACTAACTTAGTAACTATACAAATACAGTAGTACTAGTAGCATATGGGAGCTGGACATACTAATACTTCTGAAGTAAATATTTATGGAGGCGATCTTTGAAGACGCTAATCTTACAAATTGATTTCAGGTGTGGAGGTAAAATATTCCATGCTTTAGTGCCTGAAAAGCTCAGGCTGGTTTTACAGATGTCTAATCTAATTAGATTCAATACACAAACATATGAAATACATCCCACAATTCATGCAAGATTTTTCTTTTAAACCACCACCTCAAAAAACAGTTCATAACATTATTGTTTGCATTGGCAACTATTCCTGATAAGGACTGGCACAAAACAAAACAAAAATAATAAATAAAAAATTTAAAGGCATTTGCCCATGAATCCTAAATTTTTGGAAAACACTTCAATCTTAGATGTTTTCCTTTTGATGCTTTTTTGGCCATCAATTTTCCCAAGCCTTGTTTTAGGACATCTGCAAACGGTCCCGATGCTGAAATCCACCATAATTGTACACACACACACACATGAAAAGGTCCTCAGTCAACATTAGTCATAGTTTGCCCACGCACGTGTGTGGGCCAACTATGATTGATGTCGGCTCGAAAACCTTTTGCGTACAGGCTCTTACCTATGACATCGACAAAGAAGGTCCACTCCAGGCTCCCTTCACTGTTGCTGACGACACAAGTGTAGTTGCCCTTATCTTCGGCCACCAGAGAGTTCAGTGATAACTTGAATTTGTTGATCTGCACACACAAAACATAACAATGTCAGTCAGCTTGAGTTTGTTAATCTGCACACAAAATAACGATGCAACTATCAGCTTGCTTAACTACCCTTAAATTATCATGGTCCATCCATTTCCTGCTGTAGTGTGTCAGGGCTGAATGGGTTAAATGTTTTGTGTTTTTTTTTTCATCTGAACTGACACATCACATGAAAACAAACAATTGACTAGATTTCTGGCACCCCAATTCAGGACTGGTGTCTGCAAGCAGATTTTTAAATGAATCAGAGTTTTGTCAGGTTCAGTTGCCATATTCCTTCTGCGGTAATGAAGATAAGTAGCGACCGATCTCTATATTTGTTTGTTTGTCTATTCTGAAGAAGGATCTTTACCCGAAATATTAATGTCTTGTAAATGTCTTTCTAAGCGTGTTTCTTTCTCCATTGGGTTCTTCTCTGATTAAATTGCATCAGCTTTTCTGTCTGTTTAATTGGGGGGGGGGGGGGTGGAGGGCGGGGGGGGGGGGGGGGGTGTTGTATTAACAAAAACAAAACTACACTTTTGTGTTCAATGCAGCTTATGAACACATGTTTTTCTAAAGTACCTTTTTCTACCTTTTCTTTCTTGTTTCGTTTTGTGCAAGCCTTTTCTTGTTCAACAGATTACAAGGGAAGTGCAACCACTTTCATAACTTTTCTTTTCTTCTAGTCTACTTTTCTGGTAGTACAGTATGTAGTACTGCTGTTATCTCTATTCTTTTCGACACACACTATCTCATATCTGATGAGCACAAGTGCCCCTTTCAGAAACATCAACTGATGCCATTTTTTCCACGCCACACCCCTGATTATTCGCACATGAAGAGTCATATGTTCATAAAAAGCAAGATATCAACAGAATTCTTGAGAAGCCAAAAGCCACCTGTTAACGCCAGTACATGTAACAGGAAACAACAGATGTTTGTTTTATGAAGGGACCTGCCCTGAAAAAGGGTAGATGTACTAGAATATTGCTCACATAACTTTATTAACCCTTTCATTGCCCGCAAAAATCACCACACAAAAAAATTCCTAATGTTGAAATTCCTAATTTTAGGAGATTTCCCATGAAGATTACATTATTGTTGAGAAAACAGATTGACCATAATATTTCAAGAGTGGTGTCTGTTGTAGCATGTGTTGTGGCATGGTGTTTGATATTATTAACCCCTTCACTGTACACTACCCATCTGCAAGAGACATAAATTCTCATAGTCCCTGCAGGTGCAGGGCTCATCAGGATCATGACTCTTTAAGTATGCAACACCTACCAAAAAAGTCGACGCCTTATGTCGCAGGCGACACGCGTTCGAACAGGTATTTTTTAAGTGTCTATTTTAAGACAGGGTGCACATTGGTAAAAAGAAACACACGAACCAAATACACAGAAATCTGTTACTTAATAAATGTTCTTCTTATGACGTATTGGCATGCAGACATAACTGTAATGTTCTAAGCATGCAATGTTGAAAAAATACTTTTGTTGTACCGTGTGTGTGTGTGTGTGTGTGTGTGTGTGTGTGTGTGTGTGTGTGTGTGTGTGTGTGTGTGTGTGTGTGTGTGTGTGTGTGTGTGTGTGAGGGGGGTGCAAATGGCTGCATGAGATGAGAAGGAAAGGGTACGATTTTCCCTTCTTTTTTTTTCTCTGTGCCTGCACAAAATGTACCAAAGCAAACAAAAATCCTGTTCAATGCCGGTCTCATAATTATCAGATGGAAGAATCATTACCATCCAGGCACATTTTACATGTCGTTTCTCTTTATCTTCCATCTTTTTCAGAAAAATTCAAGCAGCATTAAATGACCGCATTTGTCGCCATTTTGTATACTGATTACATCAACTAGCCTGAGACAATGACATAGTGTCGGAAATTTCTACACAACCTCCCCATGATGCCGGGCTGAATTGTTTTATTTAAAGACTGCGTATTTGTTTCTTTTACGTTGGTACGGAACCTTCAAGCTTGGGCGATGGAACATATATGCGTAGACTAAGGTTACAACATGTTACTACATGTGCAGCCAACCTGTTGCATACTTAATATAGTAATAGACTTATGTCCGGATCTATGTCTTGCTGACACGACTGTGCTTCTTACACGGAATGGGGCTCTTTGCTATTGAATTAACCCTTACCATTCAGAATACACCAGTGGTAAATAAGTTTGACTAAAATGGTTCAAGGGTAGTGCCAGAATAGCTTGGCGCCTAGAGGCGCCAAGCTATTCTGGCACCACCCTTGAACTAAAGCCATTTGTCTATATCCTTATCTGTCAGTACCATAATGTAGCTTGCATATGGCAGTGTACATATTTGAAGCTTTTAACCTCAGTATGATATGGGTTAAGAAAGATATATATAAGAAACACAATCTGTGACCACTGGCAGTGAAGGTGTTAGTGTTGTTTATCTTTTCAGTTTTACATGTTTGTACCTAATGATTCTGTTGTCATTGTTGCCACTGTCTGGTTCTGCTGTTATATCTTGTTTTTATTTGTTTTCTTGTGCTGCTTGTTTATTTATCTTTTGTTTTGTTTAGCTGTTAATCCATAAATCCTCAGGCTGAATTTGTCAAATTTGCTTTTTGTCCTATGAAGACTACAGTACAGACTAGAAGACAGATCAACCATTTAAGTTCAACTTTAAGGGTGGTGCCAGAATAATTTGGCGCCTCAGGCGCCAAGCTATTCTGGCACCACCCTTGAACTACAAGTCAAATTTTTTTTAAGCCAATGTTTATCAGGATGAAAATGATTCAACTTGCTGCTGTCTTGACTATAATTGCTACCAACACCTGAGCTACTGTACAAATCCACTTACATCAACACGGTCGCTGCCTTTGTCCAACTTCTGACCGTCCTTGAACCAGGTGACCTTAGGTTCCGGGCTGCCCTTGGCGCGGCAATCCAGCCGCACTGTCTTGCCCTCATGCTCGGATTCAAACCTCTCATCCTTGCCAGGGTGCGAGCCAGACTTCCACTTAGGGGCCTGGGCCTGGGCCAACTCTGCAGGGAAAAAGATACTTTGATAATTAACCCACACACACACACACACATATAATATATATATATATTTGTTTTCATCCTTATGTCACACGACCAGTCACTTTAGTGCGAACTGTACGATGTGACCGTGATATAAAAACCCCTGTAGCAAAAAAATGTAGCCCTCTTGATGATGCATCTTGGATGCCAGTTTTGTTCTATCCTGTTTGAAGCAAAGAGGTTGGAGGGCAAAAGTCAGGTGCATGACACTGTGCTATGTATAGGGCTGCCGGTACCTAAAAGATGGCCAAACGTTTTAAAATACAAAGTTACTTAGTGTTGTTTGAAACAACAAGCACACTCAGTACTGGAGACGGCAACGTCATGACATATTTTAAATTACGTCATAAGTCTATTGTGTATAAAGGTATATTCCTTTGACCTCAGTCATGTCTGGCGTGATCCAGATCACAAGATGACTTCTTGATTTCTTTTACGAAAATAGTGGAGGAATGAAAACAAATACGTTATTGGTTGGAGGGGTTCGCTGCACGGACCCTTGTAGGTCTTCGGGAGGTCAAAGGAACCATTGTACCCCTCAGGCCTTCAGCCTGAGGGGTCTTGGCTTGACTTCGCGAACGAAGATTTTATAGGAGTTGCCCACGATGTCTGCAGGTTTGTTCGTGGCTGCGGAGGCCAATCCGGGACAGGCAGGTTCGACCGCAGTGGCTGCAGGGGAAGGTATGGCCAGGGTTCTGAGTTGCGGCATCTCTGTTTTTTCTCCTGAGCTGCTTGTCCATAAGGCTAGCTCTGCGAGAGTCCTCAAAGGAGACAGCTGCCTTGTAAATGGTGGAGCGCCAGGTGTCACGGTCCACAGCAAGCGAGGGCCACTGGTGGTGGTCGATTTGGCAGGCACTAAGTGACTTCTTGAGACAGTCTTTGTATCTCTTCTTTGGTGCCCCTCTGTCACAGTGTCCAGTAGCAAGCTCGCCGAACAGGGTGATCTTTGGTACTGGTAGGCGATGATCCTCCATCCTGGAGACATGCCCCGCCCAGCGGAGCTGTGTCCGCAGCAGCAAGGCCTCGATGCTCACAGTTTCAGCCTGTTCAAGGACCTCGACGTTGCTGACATAGTCACTCCAGTGAATGCCCAGGATGGTACGCAGGCAGCACTGGTGGAAACGTTCGAGGAGTCGTAGTTGGCTGCGGTATAGGGCCCAGGACTCGGAACCATACAGCAGGGTGGTGAGGACCACAGCTCTGTACACGCTGATCTTGGTGCCTGTTTTCAGCTGTTGTGCCACACCCGCTTGAAAAGTCGCCCGAAAGCGCTGTTCGCTTTTGCCAGCCTGCTGTCAAGCTCCCTGTCCAGCATGGCGTCCGACGTGATAATGCAGCCAAGGTAAGTAAACTGGTGCACTGACTTTAGTTTAGACTCGCCAATGGTGATGTGAGGAGGGCGATACACTGTCTTGGGTGCCGGCTGATGGAGGACCTCTGTCTTTTTCAGACTGACCTCGAGTCCAAAGAGCTGGGCAGCGTCTGCGAAGCAGGACGTGATGCGCTGCAGGGCTCTCTCTGTGTGTGCAACGAGGGCAGTGTCATCAGCAAAAAGCAGCTCACGAATCAGCTGGTCTAGGGTTTTCGTGTGGGCCTGCAGTCGTCTGAGGTTGAACAGGCTGCCATCGAGACGATACCTGATGTACACTGCATCGTCATCATCGAGGTCTACTGTGGCCTGCTTCAACATCATGCTAAAAAAGATGGTGAAGAGGGTCGGTGCCAGCACGCAGCCCTGCTTTACGCCGTTGAGAATAGGGAATGGTTCTGAGAGAACATTGTTGAGTCTGACCTTGCCTTGCTGGTCCTCGTGTAGCTGGACAATCATGCTGAGGAACTTTGGGGGAGAGCCAAGTCGCTCCAGGATCTGCCACATGCCTTGCCTGTTCACAGTGTCGAACGCTTTTGTTAGGTCGACAAACGTTACATACAGCCCTTTGTTCTGCTCGCGGCACTTCTCCTGAAGCTGTCTCAGCACAAAGACCATATCGGTGGTGCTCCTGTTTGCTCTGAAGCCACACTGGCCCTCTGGGAGGTGGTCTTCAGCGATGGCAGGTACCAGCCGATTCAGGAGCAGCCTTGCAAGAATTTTCCCAGCAATGGACAGCAGGGTAATTCCCCAATAGTTGGAACAGTCTGACTTCTCGCCTTTGTTCTTGTACAGGGTGATAACGACAGCATCACGGAGATCCTTTGGTAGTGTTCCTTCCTCCCAGCAGGGGTACAATGGTTCCTTTGACCTCCCTCAGGCCTACAAGGGTCCGTGTAGCATACCCCTCCGACCAATAACTTATATATCCCCAAATCCCTACAGAAGGTGATGGATTGGCCATGATAATTCAAGGGTAGTGCCAGATTAGCTTGGCGCCATCAGGTGCCCAACTAATCTGGTGCTACCCTTGAATTATCACGGTCGATCCATCTCCTGGAACTGGTACATAGTTATTAGGTGACACCTCCAAGAGTTGGGAAGTATGGCCTTGGGGTTATATGGGTTAACCCTTTGGCTATTGGTAGCACAACAAAATGACAGCCAGCCTGTTGACAGACAAAGGGTTAAAAAGGGCTTTGTACATACAGCCACCAGTACCAGAGGCGGCTCAGTTACCTCGAGGTTGGGGGGGGGGGGGGGGTTTGAGGATTTCCAACTTTTTGTTTGGGACCTTCAGCCTGATACAAAAGGCCTCCCCGACGTTAGACCTGATCACCTTGCTTCCAGGGGCCAAAAAATCGAAAAGCGGGGCAGGGGGGGGGGCGGGGGCTGGGGGGGGGGGGGGGCGGGAGAAGGCGTGTGTGTGTTCAGACTCTCACTGTTCAGGACTTTGTTACAGCATTTTCATGAATTTTAGGTGGGGGCAGGGGGGTCCCGGAACCCCTGTAACCCACCCCACCCCCCACCCAGATCCGCCCGGAGTACAGCTCACAGTAACAGTGACTGCATACACAAGGGGGTTAAGGAGAAATTTCATCAGCTGCCAACAAGTTATGGCATGTGCATGTGTATCAATTGGTTAATGCTTTAACTAGTAGCAGCTGCTGTTGCCACTTTATGTAATGTTCTTCTCTGAATATTTTATCCACGGAAGCAGAAAAATTCTTAACAATTCTTACATCTAGCTGAAAAGGTGAGAACAAAACACACACACTCACTCACACATACACTAACACACACACAAACACCCACTCCTTCGATAAAATAATGGACACATCCATGAACCATCCCCTTTTTTTTTTCCTTTTTCTTAATAGTATCTCAAAATCATCACTGTGATAATATTCTGGTAGCACTTACCCCAATCACCTCCGCTCTACTTTATTACACAATTATATTTCCTTAACTTTTACCGTCCTTACTTTGTCCACCCTTCTTTCCACCCCTTCTTGCCGCCGTGATCTCCAAGCACAACAACAGCAGCACGACAGTGGTTATCGCCTGTGACAGCCTCATGGTTGTAGTTGTCGTATCTTCTAATGATCTCCAGTAGAATCAGTCACTGACGGACTGACTGTAGAGCCTCCGAGATCACCACATAGCACTAACACCCGCCTGCTGAAACACACACAACAAAGAAAAAGGCATCACAATCTGTTTCATTATGTATTAACCCCAGTAGCAGAACATCTGCGGGCCCAGGACGGCCGCAGTGGGCCCGCGCACAGTCGTGCCCAGGCCCACTGTGGCCGTTGTGGGCCCGAGGACTTACTGGGAACAGATTCCAGACAAGCTGCATTCGGATACATGGTTTTATGCCACGTATCCGGATGTGCCACGTTCAGAATGAGTTACTGACATGTTCAGTAACACGTCATCGCTGGATATGGTTCAACCGTGTCAGCTCAAAAGTAGTACCAGATTAGCTTGGCGCCTTTCCAGGCGCCAAGCTAATCTGGCAATACTCTTAAAAATCAAGAGCGAGATGGAGTGCTTAGTGTAAATTTCAGTAAGACATAGCAGGAGACAGTTCAGCCATGATAGCTCAAAGGCAGTGCCTTCCCAGTCGCCTAGCTAATCTGGCACTACTCTCGAGTATGAAGGCCGATATGAAGTGCTAGATTAGCTTGGCACCTTTAAATGTTGCCAAGCTAGTGTGGAAGTATCCTTGAACTATATAGGCGGGGCCATCTGCCAAAGCTGATAGTCATCATTGATGCCTTCGAAAGTTGCGCTATCTGCTGAATTATGCATTAATCTCCTTGCAGTAGCAGTGGCCGGCTAAAGAACTTCAGACAGGCCTCCCAAATGTGTGCAAGGTAGGCCAAAATTGTGACTTAGTACGAGTCCCTGCACCCTCCTCATGAATATCGAAGCTGCATGTAGAGCAGATTTGCTTCAACCTGTTCAGTGCCGAGAAAATGTGTACACTGCAAGAGGTATAGATCCTCATTAGCCCCCGCAGTCGCGGGGACTCATGAGGGTCTATACCTCTTGCTGACACCGCTTTGAATCCATGTTCCTGGGGCATCTATGGTATTTTGGTCTTGAATTAACGAAGATTGCGAAAACACAGCCTGCATGGTAGATCCTTGGGCGTTTGGGACTCATTGGTATCTTCTACAGATATGATGCGGCTCATAAACATACGCCTCTGGCAGACCGAATAACTATTCGTAAGGCTGCCCTGCGAAGGCAAAATGCAGCAAGTCCAGTTTTGTGGAAAGCGAGATTTTGATTGTAATACAGTGAAAATCTCGCTTTTCACAAAACGCACTTTCTGTCGCTTGTCTTCGGGTTCATGACGATCTATGTCTCTCGTCGATTGGGATTTTCTGCGGAATTCCTGGATATTTTCATGCATACGTGATAATACACGATGGTGTTAGTCTGAAACCTATGGCGTTATTGGATGGCGACAGCCGTCCGCTTCCATTATCTGCACGCTGAGCGTAAGATCGAACGTGTGTGATCCTTCAGAAACCACATCTGAGCCTGAACTGCCTGATTATACAGCAGCGTAGTTTTTTTTGTTTTTTTTGGGAGGACAGGGTATAACGCGGTATAGCATGACAATTAACCCTGTGTGTGTCGGTAGCGGTTTTAGTCGCGATGATTCCTGCAGGAATCATCGCGACTAAAACCGCTACCGACACACACAGGGTTAAGACTAGGATACATTGAGGCAACGGGATCTGGGGGCGCGGGGGCTGGAGGGCGGGGTGGGGAGGGGGGGCTGGAGGAGCAGGTGGCACTGAAAGGGCATTGGATTGGATGACCAGTGGCATGAGAGGCGGCGGATGGCAATTTCAGGAAATAGATGGTGGAAGGCAACAAGCGGCCATAGATGATGGGTGGCAATGAGAGAAATGGATGACGGATCGGGATGACAATGAGAGGCAACGGATGAAGGATGGCAATGCGAGGCAATGGATGACGGATGGCAATGAGAGGCTATGGATACGGATGGCAATGAGAGGCGATGGATGACCGGTGGCCAATGGCAGGCGATGGATGACGGGTGGCAATGACAGGCAATTGATGACTAGTGCCAATGAAAGGCAACGGACGACGGATGGCAATGCGAGGCAATGGATGACCGATCACAATGAGAAAAAAGATGATAGATGGTAATGGTTGTGGGAGGGGGGGGGGGATGGTGGGTAAGGCAACGAACAACAGTTGGCAATGAGACGAAATTTTGGCAATGGCACTTGACTGGCAATGGACGACGGATGGCAATGAGAGACAACGGATGATAGGTATCAATGAAAGGAAATGGATGACCGATTGCAATGTCAGCTCACAAGCAATCGATGACGGATGAAAGTGAAGGGCAATGGATGCCGGGAATACATAGTATCAATGTATCAAGCGAGCAAGAATCACAGGCACGTTTCAGTGGCAACACTACGAGAGTCACGGCAACTCCCAACCCAGTTCTCTACCACCTCACCCCCCCCCCCCCCCCTAATCTTTTCCCTCTACTTCTCGTTCGTTTGCAATAACTGATCACGCCAATAATCACATCATCCTTCTATGAAAGATGATGCGATTATGGCATTCCGAACAGCCGAGTTCTGCCTGCTAGACCTGACAAGCTCTGCGTTGCTATCTGAAGAATCGTGTCATGAAAGGTTGTGACTCAAATAACAAACGTCAAAGCCCTGATCGAGCTCAAACGACATCCTGCGTCTGAATCACAATGCGTTCTAAATCTGAACAGGCCCGACCGAGCTGAAAAAAAAACCCAAAAAAACGCGATTTCAAGCACAAGTGTCCTTTAGCAGTATCTTGGTTTGCATACAGGCACAAACAGACGATACAAAGAGCATGTGCACAAGCAGACTATACAAAGTGCAAACAGAGCAAGAGACATAATTTCTCTTGAGCGCCTGGTTGCATGAGTGAGCTTTGTCCAGCGCCAGCCACTAAGCAAGGCGCTCCGCTGTAGCGGAGCACCTTGCTTAGTGGCTGGCACAGGACTAAGCTTACTCACGAATGCAAATGAGCCCTGCTGATGCGTGGACTCAAAAGAATCCGAGTATGCCTCTTGCTGACAGAGGTAGAAGTACAGATTTCGTTTAGCGCAATCAGAAATTCTGATTTTTTTTTTTTCTTGCCGAAGGCAACACAACATTAAGTTTGCGATTGTTTCGCAGCAAAATCGCGCGTTAAGGTTCATAATTATGAACATCAAGAGATTCCTAAGGGCATAATAAACGTCAAAATAAGTGATGCTTGTGATTAGATGCAAAATATTGTCAACATTACGGCACAATGAGAAACACTCGCGCAGTATCAACGCAAACGACAGAGTGATATGACAGGCTGTGAGCTATACTAAAAAAATTATCCAGAGAACACACTTTCTGCGTAAATTACTTCGATTAATAACAAACTTCGAATATAACTTAATTATAACATTAACAACAATGAAACGGAGGTCCCCTGGCGACCTGATCCGGTTTACTGCACGCCATATCACATTGTCACTGGCCTATTTGAACATATAATTTGCAATGCCGATACACCTCGTTCGTTAAAATGTACGAGAAATGCCTAACAAAGAAAGAACACGCTTAGAAAAGACACGTAGTGAAGTACAGTTAATTGCAAATAAACTGTATTGTTATTGTCCTTTCTAAGCGTGCTTCTTTCTTTGTTGGGTATTTCTTCGCATTAGTATACGCTTGGAAGTCACCTGTTCGGTCTGGATTTTGTTCGAATTAACATATTCCACCTATTTCTGAACAAGAACCTTTTCCATACGATCTACATACTTTCCACCTAAAACCTGTCTTTATCAACAAAAACAAATTCGAAACCGATTTGATAAAAGGACACCACAGTCCTTCCGTCGACACGGTCCTTTAACACATTTGAAGTTGCCCCCTGAAGACTGTATTACACTTCTGGAAACAGATCGAGCGTGATAGTTTAAGGGGTGTACCAGAATAGCTTGGCGCCTATGGGCCGCGTGTCGGAGCTTAATTCGTTAATGCGCATCAGGCATACATTCTTCAGGGGAACACTGGACACTGACATCCTCAGTCATCCCAATGGAGCGCACATCTCATCACGTTAAACCAACACGTTGCGCTCTGCGTCATTACCTGAAATAAATTATGAATAACTGACTGTCGGGCCGCCAAACCTGCCCACGCTACCTGGCGCCAGACACGATAGAACGCTGATGGAATACCAAGAGAAACAAACTCCTCTGTCTGAACGAGGCTTTGATTCTCACTAGCTTTTGTGATCGAAAGGTATAATATTTACATAGGTGACAGTGCGAGAAACTGAATTGACTGAGAACGGTCTATGGACTGACTATTACCCACAATCCATGGCAAGCAAGAGACATACATTCTCATGAGCCCCTGCAGATGCTTACACATTTGCCGTTTTACTTACTTAAATTCAAACTTACTTCTTCACGACATTTAACGCCAAACGCTGCCAGTTGATACATCAACTCACGTACTCACTTGCTTACTTACCTACACTTATTTCTAAATGAAATCTTATGCCAAACGCTGCCCGAATTGATCCGCTCACTCACACACTCACTTGCTTGCTTACCGCTTTCGCGTATTTGTAAACGCAGTCTTAACTCATTCAACTCCGACACGCCACGGCAAGACATGGATCGAGCGTGATAGTTCAAGGGTTGTGCCAGAATAGCTTGGCGCTCGTAGGCGCCAAGCTATTCTGACACAACCCTTGAACTATCACGCTCGATCGTTTGCAGAAGTGTAATACAGTCTTCAGAGGGCAACTTCAAATTTTGAGGATTAAGTTCGGTCGTGGAGCACAAATGCGTTAAGACAAACGCTGCTAGCTGAATACATCCACTCACTTACTAACACACTTTTTCAGCGAAATCTCAGGCCACACGCTGCCAGTTGATACAACGTATCCATTCGCGCGAATGAATCATACGAACCAGACCGTTGGGCGTCCACAACTTTTTTTCTTTTTTTTTCATGGTATTTATATGGCGCATTTAACTTCCTTCCTAGAGTAACGGTTTAACCCTTCGCTGCCAGTGACCCGCAAGAACTTCGCGGCAGAAACTACCGCACTCTGACCAACATTGGCGTAAAGAAACAGATGTAAATGTCACAAAAACGTGGCATAAAAAAACAAAAGACCAACTAACAAGAGACACAAATCTTCATGAGCCCCCGCGACTGCGGGGCCGGGCTCGTGAGGATTTATGTCTCTTGCAGCTGTGTGGCGTTCGCCTTTACTGAGCAGTTAACGGGTTAAATAACTGAAAACAAGCCTGGAAATTGTCTTCTTGCAGCTGTGTGGCGTTCGCCTTTACTGAGCAGTTAACGGGTTAAATAACTGAAAACAAGCCTGGAAATTGTCTTCTTGCAGCTGTGTGGCGTTCGCCTTTACTGAGCAGTTAACGGGTTAAATAACTGAAAACAAGCCTGGAAATTGTCTTCTTGCAGCTGTGTGGCGTTCGCCTTTACTGAGCAGTTAACGGGTTAAATAACTGAAAACAAGCCTGGAAATTGTCTTCTTGCAGCTGTGTGGCGTTCGCCTTTACTGAGCAGTTAACGGGTTAAATAACTGAAAACAAGCCTGGAAATTGTCTTCTTGCAGCTGTGTGGCGTTCGCCTTTACTGAGCAGTTAACGGGTTAAATAACTGAAAACAAGCCTGGAAATTGTCTTCCGGGCTGTTTTCCGTACATTACAACAACACTAACCCTGCACAACGTATCATGGAGCAAATGAGTGTGACACATAGGCACTATAAAAAAAAATAATAATAATAATAAATTTAAAAAACATTTTACTAGACGTCTGGAAATGCGGCATCCCTCTACTTCATGAATCTGCTCAACGCATCTTCAGGCAAATGAAACATTCGCACAAAATACATTATATATAGCCAGCGGTTTGCTTAAATCTACCCCTCACAACTTGAATGACAAGAAGTATAGATCCTCATGAGCCCGCGCCGACGCGCGGGTTGATGCGGATATATGTGCCTCAAAACGACGGACACTTGAGGGCTCGTTGTGCTAATGAGTTTACGCCTAAAACCATGACTGACTTGATCGTCTTGATGAACGTTACACCCTTTCAGGTCAAGCGATAAGGTTCACCTTTTAACTCACTCGAGACGTGCCGCCTCCGGACACGCGTCTCGAATGAGTTAAACGTCGTCTGCTAATCGCTCAAAGGTCGTGAGAAATGAAACGGCCGAGGCAGCTCACAAGTGGAGTCCGAATAGCTTCACGCCTGGGGCCTGTCAGGCACTACATACGTGCTATCAACTTCACGGCCAATTTCTCTGCAGAAGATGATGCTTGAACTGAAAAACACTGCGACCCTCATGGTGACAGTTGGAGTGGAGTATTTCCTGTTTCTAGTGGGCACTCAGTGAGTCAGTCAGCTAGATCCTGGTCAATGTTGAGAATAATCCCACGAAGAAAGAAGCACGTTTAGAAAAGACAGTTACAACACAATTTATACCCTCTTCCAAACAACTAGCGAACTGTTTACTTGCTTGTTTACTCTTTTTTTTAACAGCGTTTGTCTTAACTCATTGTGCTCCACGACCGAAATCCTCAAATTTTGAAGTCGCCCTCTGAAGACTGTATCTTCTGGACACTGATGGAGCGTGATAGTTCAAGGGTTGTGCCGGAATAGCTTGGCGCCTACGGGCGCCAAGCTATTCAGGCACAACCCTTGAACTATCACGCTCGATCCATGTCTTGCCATGGCGTGTGGGAGTTGAATGAGTTAAGACTTCGTTTATCAGAAACGCGTAAGTAAGTAAGCAAGTGTGTGATTGGATCAATTGGCATCGTTTGGCGTGAGATTTCATTTAGAAATAAGTGTAAGTAAGTCAGCAAGTGAGTACGTGAGTTGATGTATCACTGAACTGGCAGCGTTTGGTTTCACCCCAAATATTAATAAATTGTGTTGCAACTATCTATTCTAAGCGTGTACATTTCTTTCTTCGTGCGGTTATTCTTTGCATTTTACACGCTTAGCAGTCACCTTGTTTGTCCGGATTTCTTTGCATTTTATACGCTTAGCAGTCACCTTGTTTGTGCGGATTTCTTCGCATTTTACACGCTTAGCAGTCACCTTGTTCGTCTGGATTTCTTTGCATTTTATACGCTTAGCAGTCACCTTGTTTGTGCGGATTTCTTCGCATTTTACACGCTTAGCAGTCACGTTCGTCTGGATTTCTTTGCATTTTATACGCTTAGCAGTCACCTTGTTCGTGCGGATTTCTTCGCATTTTACACGCTTAGCAGTCACCTTGTTCGTGCGGATTTCTTCGCATTTTACACGCTTAGCAGTCACCTTGTTCGTGCGGATTTCTTCGCATTTTACACGCTTAGCAGTCACCTTGTTCGTGCAGATTTCTTCGCATTTTACACGCTTAGCAGTCACCTTGTTCGTTCGGATTTCTTCGCATTTTACACGCTTAGTAGTCACCTTGTTCGTCTGGATTTCTTTGCATGTTACACGCTTAGCAGTCACCTTGTTCGTCTGTATTTCTAGTCAATGTTTGCGTTGAAAGGAAAAACATGGGAAATAAAGTGGAACAGAACTTGACCCGGAAGCCGCCATTTACCGATTTTAAAAAAAAAAACCGTAAATAAATGAAATGTACCAGTCTCGGTGCTGCTCAAATGATGATAATTGTAGAACTGAAAAAGCACACACTTCGGAAAGTTCAACGTTGAGTGATATTTTACACTTATATGTTGTCTCATATCTCTGCATTTCTTTTAAGCGTTATTGCAATGATTTATTTTGCGAACATTCGTTTGTGTTATGACTGCAATAAAATAAAAATGATTTATTACAAAGGGACATCTATTCCTCTAAAACTGATGACAAATCAAAATCTAGTCAATTCTGCCCTACGATTTGGCTAAAGCCAGTATGTCGGTTTTCTTGAAAAAGAAATTTTCTATGGAATACATTGAAATGGAATACATTGAAAGTTGTTTCTCCCTAAAATCGACATAATGGCTTTATCCAAGGGAAGAACTGAATAAACAGGCAGTAGAGATACGCGCGACAGAACTTTAACAATCACTGAACATCTTGACTTTTATAATACAACCAACACTAACCATCTGAAAGATGCAGTGATACTTCAAACTTGCCATAAGGCTTGCTCAAGGGGACTGGCAAACGCGATTCACAATACGTGGGGTGTACATCCATGCTACCCTGAGGGCACAAAAGACAGTTCATTTTTGCCAAAATACAAAGTTTCATTATATGTATTACAATGATACTCCTGCTTTTCACAAAAACGTGGACATTACAGTCTGTGGCCTAAGTTACGGCGTGGCATGTTCCTAAACAGACGAATGTATAGGTCATCGGGCGATGAAAACCATCAACCTTGCTTATAACCGATTAATCCATAGACTGTCAGTAGCCCTTTGGACGCAATGATTCCGCTAGAAATCATCGTGACAAAAAGCGCTACCGACAGCCAGCGTTTAAAACTAGAAGGCAGAAGAAATCAAGGGAGGTCAGTGCGCAGGCAAAGGTCAGTCAGTAAGCGAAAGGACATGACGGTCAGTGCAGATTGAAAGGTCACACTCTCAGGCAGAACCCCAACTGCTGTCTGACCTCCTGGGGCAAACTGGTCGACAAGAGGCACAGATCCTCATAAGCTCCCGCAGAAGACTGGGACTCGTGAGAATCTCTGCTTCTTGAAGATGGATGGTTGACTTTACAAGGTCACTGCAATCATTAAAAAGTTAATGGGGCAGCAGCAGACGAAAGCGAAGCGATGTGATGAGAACCATCACAGTCTGAACATTCGGTGACCTACTCTAACTGAGAAAAAGTCAAACATACCGACACGCATGAAAAGCAAATCGATCAACAAGAGGCACCAATCTTCATGTGCTCCCGTAGACAGCGGTGACTCATGAGAATCTATGCCCCTTGAAGATGGTTGACGTTACAAGGTCACTGCAATCATTAGAAAGTTCATGGGGCAGCAGGAGACGAAAGCGAAGCGATAAGAACAATCACAGCCTGAACACTCGTTGAACTACTCTAAGGGAAAAAGTCAAACATACGGACACGCCAGAAACGCAAGAAGACAGTATAGCGCTCTTCTGCTCATGTGAAGCTATGCTTCCTGCAAATGTAAAGCTTTTAGTAAAAGACACGAAAGTGGGAGTGTTCCTTTGATGCGGACCAGATGCGCGCAGGTGAGACTCACGACGGTGTAGTAGTCCTCAGTCCCTTAGCGAACTTCCCTCATCTGCTAGAGGCACATATTCACATGATCCTCCATCTACAAAGTGTGTCAAGCATAGTAAATGTCTGAAGGTTATATAGTTTTATGGTCCACGCAGATCTGTACCGCCTGATGCAAGCAAATCAAAAGATGAAACGATTTCAGTTCGCGATTCCCGAAGATGGTTCAACTGAAATACAAGTCTGGAAAGATGATCACCGCAGGAGTAGTCTATTAAGCCAGACCTATCCATCTGCAAAAGGCACATATTCACAACAACAAAAAACCTGCATCCGTTGGGGCTATGAGGATTCCTCGTGCTGGTATGATTAACTCATTCGCGGCCAGCCGCATCCGGATGCGGCTGGCCGCGAATGAGTTAAGTCGGCCCCATTGGCTTCCTCTGGCGGTGAAAGCCAGCTGTGTTACGAGTGACGGTTATTCTACTGCCAATGCGCTATAGCACGACAACGAGTCAATAATTAATTTCAATATGCTCTGTTGAGGAAATAAAATGATTGATTGATTGATTGTACATTGATTAACGTCCCGACAGCAACAAGGCTTTCTCAGGACGTGCCTGCACTGCTTGTGAAAAAAAACAAACTAAACAGAACATTGAATGTATGTCGCCAACCGGTCAAATACATTAAATAAACCTAACACATGGGGCCTAAATAAAGCTAAGACCATTTAGCAACACACATCCAATATCAAGAGCTACAGGCAGCGCAGACAGTAGGGAGAGTGTTAAAAAGGCAAATACAGGTGAATGGACAAAGGGTAGACAGAAACACATGCCCCAGAATAGAGAGAAAAACCCACCCTGTGGGGCTGACCAGGGTGACCCTGGGAACTAAAAAGTACCTAACCCCACCCAAGTCCCCCAGGGCAGACCCGGGTGGGGGTGAAATAAAATGAACATAATGTTCAATATGTTAATTTATATTGAACATTATGAAATAAAATGAACATAATGTTCAATATAAATTAACATAATTATGACATACCTTTTTTTCAGTCAACCTTGCTGCGCAGTCAAATCAAACTGAAGAACAGACTACGTACGTATACTTAAGATCTGTCCAAAGACATAACTTATACACATAAGACCAACCTCAGGAACCGTATTCCATCCACTTACACTAACAGAGTTCGCAAGTCTCGAATGCGTTCAAGTCATTCACACAAGGCAACTTTGTGATAGCAGGCTTTTTTGTGTATTGTTTTTATCTTGACTATGCAGTAGTCTTGGAAGGTGGATTGGCCGCGTTACTCTCCTGGTCCGGCTATCATGACAAACACATCTCCCACTGTGGTGTATTTAACCCCTTCCATGCCACAGGGCGCATTTTCTATTTCTTATATATTTGTTTAATCAACGACCAAAAGCCACCATCGTCCAAGGGACATTGATTCAAATTAATATCAGCAAGAGGTATAGATCCTCGTGAGCCCCCGCGACTGCGGAGGCTCATCAGGATCTACACCTCTTGCAGTTGGGTGTTGTTCCATTTTCCTGGGAATAGACAATGAATGGACTTTTTGAATTCATTGACCTCTTGTCCCTCGGGTAAAAAAACACAGCGCCAATAATTAAGTGACATGTGAGGCATAGGTTCTTAATTTAGGAGTATGCCTCTAGCTTCTTTTGGGTGGTATATATTTTGTAAACGGCCCCCCAAAAAAGCTGCAGGGCAATTTCAGTCGCTCATCTCCATCTGCAGGAGGCACAGAGTGTCATCAGCCCCTTCAGCCACAAGGGCTGATGAAAATCTATGACCCTCACTGACAAAGAACAGTTCCAGCGATTCCTCGTGGGTTCATATACGACTGAAAAATGATAGGGCGGGTGTAGGGCGATGATAAGCAGTCCCAGCGGGATAAAATTCACAGATAAAACACGCGGGATCAGTTGCGTGAGTGAGCTTGGTCCTGCGCCAGCCACTAAGCAAGGTGCTACGCTATAGCAGAGCACCTTGCTTAGCGACTGGCGCAGAACGAAGCTCACTCACTCATGCAGCTGGACCACGGTTCAAAGACAACATCCTGTACAAGTAACAGCATGCGGGTGGACTGAAATCTCCGGCTGGTCTCAACGTAGACACACACACACATGTATCAGTAGTACAAAAGCTCTTCTGCTCGACAATCAGCGCCTCTGAAATTTGTGTTCTGGTCTGTGATTTTGGACCTCGGCTTCCAGCCGTAAGGTCCAAAATCACAGACCAGGACACACTTATAAATCTCAAAATGGTTCCACTCTTACCGGGAAGTAAAAAGACATTTTCGATCACAGACCAAGACACAATTATCTCTACTGGTTCCACTCTTACAGGAAAGTAAAAAGACATTTTCGATCACAGAGGGACAATTATCTCTACTGGTTTAACTCTTACTAGAAAGTAAAAAGACGTTTTCGATCACAGACCAAGACAATTATCTCTACTGGTTCAACTATTACTAGAAAGTAAAAAGACATTTTCGATCACAGACCAAGACAATTATCTCTACTGGTTCAACTATTACTAGAAAGTAAAAAGACATTTTCGACTCCAGGCCGTGAAGTATTCAAGTCAACACACGTCGAGAATGGTCTAAATCTAACTAAGTAAGAAGTTACAGATTATGCTTCATGCTGTAGAAAAAAAAAAAACACTTGAATTTTAATAAAATAGTGGCGTCTGAATACAATTAATACATACTGACGGGCAAAAGAAATGCGACATTTCTGGAATCATCGGAAACACAACACTTAAGCATCTTACCATGTATTTATAGGCGCCTTATAAATCCTCTTTATAATTATAATAATAATAAATATTATTATTATTATTATTATTATTCCAAAAATGTCCCATTTCTTTTGCTCGTCACTGGCAAATTTATGAGGTTAGGGTTCACTGTCCGAAAGGTCGAGACTGTGGGGAAGCGGAACACACGTTGGTTTCCTTCACTATTATATATATAACCTATTCTGCAAATGGCAATCACACACGAAGACCATACTGCTTCACTCTCAGCCACCATAATTATAAAAGAAGTACCCAACGGAGAAAGAAACACGCTTAGAAAAGACGGGTATAACACAATTTATTAATATTTCGGGTAAATACCCTTTGTCAAAATAGAATGTGGGTTGCCACATTCCTTCTGCCAATGAAGATAAGTAGCGGCTAATCTCTCTGTTTGTTTGTCTATTTTGACAAAGGGTATTTACCCGAAATATTAATAAATTGTGTTGTACCCGTCTTTTCTAAGCGTGTTTCTTTCTCCGTTGGGTACTTCTTTTGCATTTTTCACGCTTGGCAGTCACCTTTTTGGTCTGGATTATTCACCATAATTATGATTCACTGCAGCGGAGATAGTCACGTAAGTCAACCGTTTTTCCTTCAAAATCCACATCAAGGAGATTGGTAATATGAGCCGTGCGGGAAACTGCTAGGGTTTGAACAAAAGTACTGCGGCCGCCTTTTGTCTGCAAGGGTTACAGATCCTCGCGACTCCCGGCAGCCTGCGGGGACACATGAGGATCTATGCCTCTTGCTTGTCTAATTGATTTATTTTCTCGGACAAAAAAGGTCGCTGGATCAACCTCCCTATTCAACCAGAAATCTGCCACTTTTGGGAGTCAATCTGTTTTTTCACTGATTCACCCGAACACACTTAGCTGTGATGCGCTTGAGCGGAGGACTGACCGACCACGATAGTACAAGGGTGGTGCCAGAATAGCTTGGCGCCTTTAGGCGCCAAGCTATTCTGGCACCACCCTTGAACTATCATGATCGATAAATCTCCGATATCGGTCGGTTGTCACAAAAATCGCAGAGGCGTTAAGCTATCATGGTCGATAAAAAAAAATCCTCGGTATCGGTCGGGTCTTACATGCAGTCACAAAATTCAGTCTTCAGAGGTAATTTCGACCCTAAGGGTTAAATGAGTAAACTCCAAGGCAAATGTTCCCTGTAAAAGAGTTGTAAACGCTATTGTGGCACCTCCCTTGAACTATCAATTCACAGTGGATCAATCAATCTCCTGAAAATCGCAAGCAGTCTTCACGTGGAATTTCGACCGTGGGGTTTAACGTGTTAAGCCCCCCGTGCCCGCGCGTGCCAGCGTTACATTACGTTAGAAGCACGGCACCGTACGGCCGCGATACATCCCTAAATTGAAAAGCCCGATCAATGAGCAGTTATCCTGTCAGCTATTGCGCTGTTTCTTGCCTGCGCGGTTGCTGTGGAAATCACCATGAACTGTGTGCTGGTCTGTGGCTTTGGACCTTACGGCTTCCAGCCGTAAGGTCCAAAATCACAGACCAGCGCAATGGAACCGCGGGAGGGGAAAGCATTCTTTCTGACAGACGCCACTGGGAATGCATACATGTACGCAAAAAAAAAAAAAAAAGAGCAATTTACGCAGACAAACTTTGACCATCCTACCACCTCAGAACCAAAATAATAATAAAAAATATAGATACAGATTTGTTAAATATCGGGTGACCAACAACAAACATAGTAGCTAGCTTACAACGTTTTTACAAAAATAAAGCACACCTTCGTACGGTCTATTCACAAGCAGGCCGTGGCCAACTCAACCAGGCACCAGTTGACCAGTTGTCAACAAGAGGCATCGATCCTGATGAGTCTCCGCAACTGCGCGGGCTAATGAGGATCTATGTCTCTTGTTGTTGGACTGTGTTCACTTTTTAAAGGCACTAATGGGGTAAATCGTTGAAAGACATTCACCATCAAATAACGTGGCATCCTGCAGCCTGAATATGTATGGTTCAGAATTTCTCACCGACTCAGAATACTTATCAGTCAAAGGCACGTGTGAAGTAGACGACAGGCATACTTTTGGTTTAACCACAGATTATAGTACAGACATGTGTGGGTTTTTTTTTTTGTTTTTGTTTATGTCTTGCTAGCAAATCTTCGTTTTAATATATATATATATATATATATATATATATATATATATATATATATATATATATATATATATATATATATATATATATATATATATATCAAGGTACATAGCTTTGGTTTATTGTGACAAAAGCATTAAATTACTGTGTATGCACTGCGAAAACGCTGTTGTCTGTGGGTTCCCCCCCCCCCCACCCCCACCCCCCCCCCCCTCCCCCCCACAAAAAAAAAATGGCCCATCACTTCTTTCTTTGATTATCACAATCTTTGATGGTACACATACACTATATCCAATATCTATCCAGTAGTCCAAGATAACTTCCTCCAGGAATAGCGCCGTGAATGACGGACTTAATCAGTAACGGCTTGAGAGGACTATCATTTATTGGTTATGAGGACTTCGATCCTGTCAATAGTGACAGTGACAAAAAGTGGTGCCTGCAGCACATTACGGCAGCAACAGCAGTTTGTCTTTACCCTAGTCCCACAGATAACTGCTCCATCTGCAAGAGGCTGCGATCCTCATGAGCTCATGCAACTGCATGGGCTCATAAGGATCGCTGCCTCTTGCTAGCAAATCTTCGTTGTAATTGTTCTCTTTTCCAACATAGCAAAGGCCGTCAAAGACTAGGTAAAGACTAATGCAAGACAACAAAAACCTGACCCACTAACTGTAAGAGGCAGCGGTCCTCATGAACCCCTGCAACTGCAGAGACTCATGAGGATCTCTGTTTCTTGCATGCAAAGAATCGCCGGCCGTACATGTCAACTGTATTCCTTCATAGGCAAGGGTTCACACCTAGACTGATGCAGGATAATCGCATTGCCACTGTTCTGCCGCAAGCAAATAGCCACTCTAAACACATGAGACACAGTTTACAGTTTTAATATCTCTTGCATTTTGCCATACAAATCCGCGGCTGCACTTTATGTTTTCTTCATTTTCCTTTTCTCTGATGAACCAGAAATGATCTGAATATGGTTTTGAGACGCCGAGCTATACTTATTATTTTGTCACCATGCTTGAACAGTTTCTTTGGGGTTTTTTTTCAGAAAGGTTAAGGTTATGTCTTCAAGTTCAAATCCCTCGGCTTTATCCTTAGTACTTGGATCAAAACGTTTACTCTGCTTAGTCGTGCACCTTCACTAGCTGCTGGGTAAAACTGCGCATACAAATTTATGGGACCGATCTTTGTCGGGATCAGGCATCAGCGCCGGATCAATCAATCAGTTTTCAAGGGGGGGGGGTGCTCAACGACACTGTAAAATCTGTACACTTGTAATTGTGACGGCACAGTGGAGAGAGAGGGGAGAGTAGGGGGTGCTGCAATAACATTAAAGTACACCCCCCCCCCCTTCGGACCATGCTGTGGACCGGCAGTGAATGGTTTGTTTGTTTTAAGCTGAGGGGGAGTAGGGGGGGGGGGGTGCTGTAGTACCAAAGCACCCATCATGGATCCGGCCCTGGGCATAATAGGTTTCAGTTGCATGAGCAAGCTTAGACCCTGTGCAAGCCACTAGTGGCTTGCACGGGATCTAAGTTTGCTATTTTTATTTTCTACGTTGCACATTTTATCCGATCATTTTATAAGTTTGCTAATTTATGATATGTTCACTTGTCCTCAGCCCATCAGCCACCACTTCCATCCACACAGGCTGCTGACAAATTTAACCTCTTGACAGCTAGTGACGATACCGCTCGGCGTAAAAGTCACGTAGCTAGGTAGTGACGTAGTCACGCGTCTTTACGCCAAGCGGTATGTCACACAAGCTGTCAAGAGGTTCGGCCCGGATGCTCTGCCGGTTGGTTCGTTGTACATTGCAACTTCCCGACAGCAACAAGACTTTCTCAGGACGTGCCTGCACTGCTTGTGAAAAAAAAAAAAAAAAAAAAAAAAAAACTAAACAGAATATTGAATGTATGTCGCCAGCCGGTCTAATACGCTAAACAAACCTAAGACCATTTAGCAACACGCATCCAATATCAATAGCTACTGGCAGCGCAGACAGTAGGGAGAGTTTAAAAAAGGAAAATACAGGTGAATGGACCAAGTGTCGACAGAAACACATGCCCCAGAATAGAGAGGAAAACCCACCCTGTGGGGCTGACCAGGGTGACCCTGGGAACTAAAATGTAGGTAACCCCACCCAAGTCCCCCAGAGCAGACCCGGGTGGGACGGATGCTCTGCGTGTCATCAACACGTTATACTTACTTGTAGGCTGCGGGCATGATGTCAATAATGGCTAAGTTGATGCGCACGAAAATAAAAATAATCGTTAAGTTTCCTGGTTCAAACACTGGCAATCGGCGATTGCAGAGCCGCAGAGACGAAAATAACAGCTAAACGAGCGCAAAGCGTAATTGGTTGAAGTAGCACAGACATTTTCAAAATTGAAAATAAATCATGCAGAATTTAAGTGAGGGCGAAAAGGTGAGAGGTGTCTGATTGTCGATTAACCGTCTTGTGCGTGAGGCCACAAATATACCCGTGGCCACAGACCAGCACAATTTGTGACAATCATGTGAAAGAAAATATGAAATAAATGTAAAAGAAACAAATATGAAAAAATCTCAGAAAAAAATTCGCATTGCCATAGTAGCCCGTCATGAAAGAAAGGGAGGGTAGCACTGGACCAAGGAACCACACTCAGAAACCAATCATCGCCGATAGCAGGGGGCGGCCGTCAATCATCATTCTCATGGTCATACTGTGACTTTGCGCTGGAGTATGCAGTACTCTGATACAGTACTCTGAATGTGATTGCTCAACGAACTTCCCGCAGCATGATGAAGATGTCAAACTCGAAAGTGTGGCCACCTTATAATGGATACTGTCACCACCATTCCTGTTAGTGTCGTGCTACTGGGTCCTGACAAAGAACAAAAGGTCATCGGGCCGCCGTCAGCCGCAGTTGGCCCGCGCACAGATGTGAGCGGACCGACTGCGGCTGACGACGGCCCGTTGACCTTTTATTCACTAGGTGGCAGTTTTTTGCGATCAAATGTGACTGTCCAACACCTGTCTGCAACTAAGAGACACAGACTCCCGTGTATGCTTGCAAACTGTTGTGTTAAAATATCATGTGGTCAGACTTGTTGCTGGCAATGACCAGCCATGTTTCTCGGGCGGTGGAAGGTATTAGGAGCGCAAGCAATTTATTGCCGGTAATGTAATATCACAAGTACCATATCAACATATTTCCTATTTTTTTAAAAAACAAATCACTCAAATTAAAGTACACAAAACATGATTTAATGCATCCAACCCCATTTCCGAACGCTGGAGACTTTTCAATTTTGCATGACGCTATCCATCACTGAACAAGCATGATCCGTAATTGTTCCGATTTTTGACAATGCGTTTCTTTCTTTGTCATTTTCTTCTTTTTATTTTCTTCTCTTCTTTGTCTTCTTTTGTCCCTTCAGCTAACAAAGTTGTGTGACCTAGATTACTTTAAACACATTGAGTGGCGATAAACACGAGAACAGTGCTAAAAAGCCGTGCCCATCCCAAGACGCAAGCCCTTCAGAAACTTACTGGGGTGATAAGAGTCCTCAAAAGTGTACTAAAAGTGTTTGCGTGTGCGAGTTGTTGCATCCCAGCTCGTGCACAAATGGTCTCCCGGTCTCTAATTAATCACGTGACCAATGGAACGCCGTGGGGTGTCTGATGTGCAGACTTACAATGGCCGACAGCGAAACGAGTCTGACAGTCTGATGAAACTGATAATACTAAATATAATGAAATCTGGTTGTTATTAATTCACCGGAACACTGAATGGGGACCAACCAACAAGGGGAAAGCCACCATTACGAGACTATTCAAGACCGGAAAGCCGATTTTTGTGCACAGGCAGGGGCGTAGCACAGGCACGAATTACTGTACAACATAACGCTCTCCGACTCATGCACAACACACTTTTGCGAGTCATGTAACGCTTCAGTACCTCCCTACACCTTTAGGTCTCAATTATGATTCGAAGCGATGCAAACAGATCATGGAACTCAGTGAAAGAAAACAGCAAGGTGTTCGAGAAAGTTCTGTTAACCAATTCGAGAGATGCCGCGTATCCGGATGCAGCACGTCTCGAATATGTGTTAAACTGCCTTTTCGGTGCCTCTGTTCGCTCAGATCGACTCCATTAACCCATTACATCCTGAGACTGTTTTTTCCCTTCAGAGTTGTCCTATGAAGGTCACATTACAGTGCCGGCGATAGACTGACCATGATAGTTCAAGGAAGGTGCCAGGACAGCTTGGCGCCCACCCTTGAACTATCATGGTAAATTAAATAATAACAATAATGCATAGTATTTATATGGCGCATTTTTCATATTTATAATATAACTCAATGCGCAGGACATAGCCGCGAACTAAACCCAACATGCACGCTCACGTAAATCACGCGCATTCCCTCAGACACTGTACACAAACACAGAACATTCACGTGATGCTAAGGGAAAGCTCAAGCGAGCTATTGAAATTTTGGAAATTTAAATCGTTTTTTATATTTTTGAAATTTGATTAAGTAGACTGAAATTAATACCGAATTCGTGGGGGTGGAAAGAGCCGGAGTACCCGGAGAAAGAACCCCCGACGATCGGCCCGAATTGATGGTGACACTTAGTAGAGGAGAAAAGTCCGACGCCGGATTGATTGATTGATTGTACATTGCTTAACGTCCCGACAGCAACAAGGCTTTCTCAGGACGTGCCTGCACTGCTTGTGAAAAAAAAACTAAACAGAAAATTGAATGTATGTCGCCAGCCGGTCAAATACGTTAAATAAACCTACAACATAGGGTCTAAATAAAGCTAAGACCACTTAGCAACACACATCCAATATCAAGAGCTACAGGCAGTGCAGACAGTAGGGAGAGTTTTAAAAAGGCAAAAACAGGTGAATGGACAAAGGGTAGACAGAAACATGCCCCAGAATAGAGAGAAAAACCTCGCACCTCTTGCTTTTACCGCTGCGCCACGGACCGCCCCATGTTAGAGTGTATCTGGACAAAGGTTTACGCTTACAACGTACGACGGAGGATAGCGTCACTGTGTAGAAGTTCAGTCAACAAGAGTGTATGAATTCTGAGTCGGAGACGAAGTCAACCTCACACCACTGTGCTTCCAATGCCTCCCTCACCTTTACAGAGTACGGATAGGGTGGCAAATGGGGAGTGGGGAGTTTTAACCCATATCATACTGAGGCTAAAAGCTTAAAATTTGTGCACTGCCATATGCAAGCTACATTATAAGTACTTACAGAAAAGGATATAGACAAATGGCTTTAGTTCAAGGGTGGTTCCAGAATACCTTGGCGCCTAGAGGCGCCACGCTATTCTTGTTGTACTATGGACACGCAAAACAAGTGAACTCCGGTGATGGGTTCTTTCGTGTTTATTTCGTTCTGACGAGCATTGTCTGGAGTTGAGCAAGACCAACCACAGACTACATTCAGTCGTTATCTCGAGTCGCTCTCTCGCCTTTTGTTTCTTCTCCCCTCTCTTACTGTGTGCGCATCAGTATGTATATACCCTGGCCTTAACAATCATCTTCTCATTTAGGGCCCGCCCCTCGTTTAGGGCCGGTCCGTTATCTTGTTTAGGGCCGGCCCCGCGTGTAGGTAATAGTTCCTGCTATTCCGTCTTGGCCTTACAACTTAGTTAGATGGTATCAAGTTCTCATTGGTAATGGTCGTGACCAGTAATTATATACTGATGTTACGCATAGTGTACGTGGCCGGTAATTACATACTGATGCCACATGTGGATGTCACACGTAGTGTAACACTCCTTCCTAACCCGAGAAAAATACATCCCGCTCAGGATTATTTTTCTTTCTTTCTCAGGACATATGACAATATAACTTCAAATCATTAAACAATCAAAATACATTTCAAATCGGCGCGTGATATCTTTATTCTTATCCAATTATACCAACAATTCTATCTATCTATCTATATCCCGTCGTCTTGCCGACCGTTGGGGCACCACTGATGACTTGGAAACCAGCTCCCTCCATTCCTCTCTGTTCTCTGCCATTCTTAGCGTTTCACCCAGCCTCAGTCCTGTCCAGTCTGAGATATTGTCCTCCCATCTTTTCTTCTGTCTTCCTCTCCTTCGTCCTCCTTGCACAGTGCCTTGCAGGATTGTTTTGGCAAGCCCTGCTGAACGCGTGACATGCCCATACCACTTCAGTTTGCGTTTTTTTCACAATGGCTAATAGGTCTTCGTAGGGCCCTTTTTCTTGCCTGATTCTGCTTCCCATTTCCTCGTTCGTGATGTGATCTCTGTATGAAATGCCAAGCAGCCTTCGAAAACATCTCATTTCAGTGGCTTGTATCCTCCTTTCAAGGCCTGCTGTGAGGGTCCATGACTCACCAACAATTATTCGATCCAAATACATATCATATAAAATAAAAGGAAAAGAGTTCATTGTCAACGAATCGTTCGTCTCTCATGGGCACCGTTGCGATCACAGTCCCAAAATAAATCTTCCACATCGTAGGTCGCCTCATTTCAAGGCCGGGTAGAATTTTACGACTGGCGATGTCGTCTTCAGTTCCACCCTGTCCTCCATCATCGGTGCGGAGGCACTTGCTCCGTAGACGTCATTGTCGTCCGCCACAGTTGTACCCACCGATCCCGGGTCCAGTGTAGGTCGAGTGACCCTACCCTGTCCTCGCCTAAGTCTCGATAAAGAGCCAGCTTTTAACAAATCAAAATATCGGGCTACTCCCACTATTACCCCTACAATTGACATGACCACTGCCATTACTAATAAATACTGCCAAGTGGACCAGCCTTCTTCGTCTTCGACCTTTGTATATCTTGCAATTCCGTGATTAGAGAATCCATCGGAATGTGCTCTATTTGCTTTAATTTCTTAGGTACGGGAATTGGTTTAAATCCTGGTATAGCTTTATGGAATGGGCCCCACAAAGTTATATTCGAAACGACATACTTCTGAATACTATTAATTTCTTCGTCCGTTGTAACAAAGACACTTTCTCGTTGATAATACGCTGTTAGTGTGAGTCTATCGCTAGTTGCGCTACACGTCATCCCTAAGCGTACTATACTAACGGGAGGATCTGTCAACATGAACCTCACTTGTTCCTCATGACAGCTGACGCTGAAGCGTAATCTTTTTGCCGCACTGATCATCCATACATCATCAGTTATGTACCTTGCCATTGGCAAGACCGAATCAAGCCGTGACCTTTGCTTGTCTTTATCTTGTCCGTACTGTTCATTAGCAACGCTGTTCTGGCACCACCCTTGAACTATTTTAGTCAAACTTATTTCACACACTAGTGTATTCCGAATGATAAGGGTTGAAAAAAACTAACTACAAGTACAAATAATAATAATAATAATAATAATAATAATAATAATAATAATAATAATTACGGTATTTATAATGCGCTTATCTTATAATTATTATAACTCTAAGTACGCACTCACAACTCACGCACGCATGCGCACGCTTTAGACAATGACTCACGTACCACAAATACATTACGACAGTCAGCTTGGGGTGGGGAGTGTGGTGATATAGTGCTAGAACTGTTCAAAGAGGTGAGTTTTGAGTGAGGAATGGAAGGAGGAGAGAGTGTGTTTCTGATGGAGAGAGAGTGGGAGGGTGTTCCAGGTTGACGGACCGTAGACGGAGAAGGAGCGGGGGCCGAAAGTGCTGAGTTTGGTGCGGGGGATGTGAAGGCGGAGAGGGTTCGAGGCGGAGCGGAGGGAGCGGGAAAGAGTGTGAGGGTGAAGTAAGTTGGAGAGATAAGTAGGAGCGTAGTTGTTCAGGGATTTGTAGCAGAGAGACAGAGTCTTGTATTGGATGCTTTGGGGGATGGGAGCCAGTGAAGGAGTTTGAGCAGGGGAGTGATGTGGTCGGATTTTTTCTTTCTGAGGACGAGGCGGGCAGCATTGTTCTGGACGCGCTGGAGAGTGAAAGTGGTGGGATGAGGGAGGCCGGAAAGGAGAGAATTACAATAGTCGATGCGAGATAAAATGAGAGAGACCGCAAGTTTGGTGGCAGCTTCGGTGGTGAGGTATTTTCTGATCAGACTGATGCGACGGAGGTGGAAATAGCATGCCTGGGCCGTGGCGGAGACGAAGCTGGTCATGGAAAGAGAGGAATCGAGGATAACGCCGAGGTTCTTGGCCGAGTCAGAGAGGGAGATGGGGGTGCTGTCGAGTTGAAGGTGGATCGAGGGAGGGAGCTGGGAAAGTTTCTGGCCAGTGCCTACCAGCATGGCTTCCAGCAAGTACAAGTATTACAAGGCAAATGTCGATCCAGATGTGGCTAGGATTACAACCTGCTGTAAGGTAAAAAGGTTGCCGGAAGGGGGTTAGCAGAAGTACCGCATGACAACCCACACACTGGTTATCTCCCTCGAGTCGCTACCGCGATCAGAGGTAGTGAATCGAGAGAGACAACCAGTTGTGGGGGCAACCAGTGGCAATTTTTTCGAGCTCCACCCGAAATAACTAAACGAGCGGCATGACAAACGTAACAACCGGCCGCACTGATTTCTCATGTAACAGGAATACAGCTTGACGCATAGCTTGACGTATGACTGTCTCGTGTAACGTATTTTACTTTAAACCCATCGCCTGCCAGTGATCACGGACTGATTTCGCGTCTGAAACCACTCGGCAGTGCACACTGACCGACATTCGCGTTAAGAACACAAACTACACTCAACGGGACCAGAAATAGGCATAAAGAAAACAGGAAGAACAAGAGACATAAATCCTCATGAGCCCCCGCGACAGCGGGGGCTCATGAGGATTTATGTCTCTTGAAGCTGGTTAGCGTTCTTAGCCTTGCTCCGGCAGGTCAGGGGTTAACAAAATTGCGAAAACCACCAAGAAAAAAACCCACTATCTGTTGCAATGCACTCACCAACCGACTCAAGTCTGCCGACTGTTCTATTATAAACTGAACACCCGCTGGCTGCCTCTCCGCCTGGTGTAAATTGCCTTGGCAGAGGGCACAGAGCAGGCTGCGGGAGCACATCAAGATCTATGTCTCTGGCGGAGTGGCGCCCGCAGCGGAAGTGAATAGTCACCATGAGTCAAAAACGTTCCCTCTCAAATCAAAGAATGACAAACCGCACATGTGGCGGCATCGCTAAAGATTACAAAATACGAGGTCTGACAGCGCTTGGCAAAACTTCCACGCGGTAACCAGATCTTAACATCTGCAGAACTTTCATGCACGCCAACAGGGAACGCCTTTCATCTGCAAGATGCATAGATCCTCAAAAGACCCCGCTAGCTGCGTGGGGCGCTTGTAAAGCTATTGGAACATGACTGTGCCCAGAGCAATCAATGGAGTAGGGCATCGGACGTTCAGATAAGGACCTCTATATTACTACGCCGTACGCTACAATGTGTCTACTGTCACGGTATCAGTGTTTCAAAAACGGAGTCGGGTGTGCGTACTACCCAGTGCCAGATTTCAACCCGATAACCTCTTCAATAATTAACTTCTTAATTAAAAAGCCTTTACTACCGCAAACGGTAAACACTAGACATTGAACTGCAAGAGGCACAGATCCCCATGAGCCCCCGCAGTTGCGGGGGCTCATGAGGATCTATGCCTCTTGCGGGTCCTATTTGCGAATTCTCGAGCGATAAAATACAAAGGCGCCAGGAACATTTCAACGCAATCACTGGCAGTGATGGGGGTCTAAACAAAGGCTCGAATCTTCAGGAAGAAACAGACACTCGCATAAGCCAATATAACACACTGGCTGTCTCCCTCGATTCGCTGCGCTGATCAGCGCAGCGAATCGAGGGAGACAACCAGTGTGCCCACACAACTGCACTGGCTCCTCCTGAGACTAGAAGAGGCCTGTGCCTAGTAGAGCCGATCAGCGCACATGTAATGCCTTCTGCGCCGTGTGCAAAGGGCCGGCTGGCATCATGTCGTGTTACAATCCTCACTGGCAGTCAAATGATAAATTTCCGGAGAATACTTGCGTTCCATTAAGCAAAAGACCCTCGGGACGACATTGGCCGCGGGCCCACTGCGGCCGACTTCGGCTTGACGGTCTTTTGCTTACTGGGGTTCTAGCACAGGTAATCCTAAATTCGGCCTTGCAAGTCCAAGCTCTCAGCGGATTAATAATAATAATAATAATAATAATAATAATAATAATGAGTACTTGTATAGCGCCTAACTTCAGATTAGAGCTCTAGGCGCTTAACAAAAACTAATGTATAAAAATAACTAATTACAAAAATGCAATTTACAAAAAGTACAAAAACAAAATACAACGCACTCTGTAAACAAGCTATAAAGTGACCATTCAAAGGTGCTACGCTTATGGACTCATACTGGCATTCACACCCACACCCACACACACACTACTTCTAACATAGATAGAGATGACTTTAACATGACAGGTGTGTGACAAAGTCATTTGTAGCTGACAGAAAAAAATATATTCGAAACTAAATACTTCTGAATACTATTAATAACCTTGATCTCTTGACTCTAGATACTGACATTCATCACCCCCTTTGATATTACTATAGGGTAAAGGTGGAAAGCACAGAACTACTGGATAAGTGGAACCATAGGCCAGCTTTTAAATATCAGACCGATTAATGATTAGGATTCTACAGGGTATTATACATCCATGGCAAGATTAGTCTTTGATTAACTGTTTTTAACTTGACATGAAAACGGCGGCATGTTCATAATCTTTTCTTCGTATGTTCTTGGTATCATGTGCGACAAAACTGCACAAAGGTATAGCTGAACTTTCGTTTATTTATGACGTTTGTATGTCGCACGAAAACCGGACTTTTCTACTTTCTTATCCTTAGCTATGTGGGAGAGTTCCCTCGATGGGTGAAAGAACAGGAACGGCACCTTTGTTACGTTGCATTCTCACATGTCTTGGGTAAAAGTCTCAGGGCAAACACTGAGAACTCATTTCATTCGTGATTTTTACCATTTTCTCTTCAATTTCTCTTCAGCACCATTTGTGTTTGTTATGCCTTGTCGACACACCTAATGAACTTTAACAGCAGTCTGGACACGCAGCAAAAGCACACGCGTAATCGCACTTATTTATTCCGCTCTGCCGTAAGCGCACCAATCTATTTTTAGCTGTTTCTCGTACTGAAAGCGTTGTATTTCTAGAACGGAACGGAGTCATTGTCAGATTACTTGATATACAGACAACGGGTGCTGAACTGGATTGTCCTGTGTCTAAATGAATCATAACTGGACTTTGGGCAGCGTTTCGTAACCATCTGGTACAGAAACGTATCTTTGAACATATGGTTACGGCGGTAGTGGGCCTTCAAAGCCCGAGAAAAAAAGATAAAATATTACGATGACACCTAATAAAATATTATTTCGATGAGTCTTGAAATGTATGGCTGCTCAAGTAACAAAAGGTACGTGTCTAGGACGACTCAATAATCAAGGGGAAGGAATCGCTAGTAATCAGGTCAAGGTCATTTTGTGGACTACTTGCCGCCCTCCATCATATTATTAACTCATTCGAGACGTGCCACCTCCGGATACGCGGCTTATGCCGAGTATCCGGAGGCGGCACGTCTCGAATGAGTTAACACTACTCGTCTAAGATAAGATAGTTTATTGCCATGTTTCCATGTAAAAAAAAAAAAAAAAAAAAACACCAACAATTAAAAAAACAACATTGGTATGTGTCTTGATGTCAGTTACTAAAAACTAAAATAATATCGCACTAATTATCACACAAAATAATAATCACAGTATACATAAGGATAAAAACATAAAACATAAAACTGTTACCACAGCAACCAACACAATATGAACGAGTATATAATTATATATAATGAACGCGCGTTACCGTTCCCCGGTACTCCTCCCTAAGAACGCAGCTCAATCTAAATGTATCACCCCACAAGACACAAACTGCTGTTGCCTTCTCGGCCTCGTGACAATCAAAGTTCCCTTGCAATCTAAAAGTGTGGAATTCGGGAGTAATACTACTGATATATAGCTTCGTCGAGAGAACGTTTCTGGAAATAAGAGGAAGTCAAAACTGAACTAAAGTCTTTCGACGAAAACAGTGGATTGAGAGTCCGGACCAACATGCGATATCGAACTGCCCGTGTTTTGACCAAAACATTGGATTAACCCATATCATACTGAAGCTAAAAGCTTCAAATTTGTACACTGCTATACGCAAGCAACATTATAGTACTTACGGATAAGGATATAGACCAATGGCTTTAGTTCAAGGGTGGTGCCAGAATAGCTTGGCGCTTAGAGGCGTCAAGCTATTCTGGCACTACCCTTGAACTCTTTTAGTCAAACTTATTCCACACACTGGTGTATTCCGAATGATGACTTAAGGCTTAAAGGTCCGGGTTCAGCAATTAGTCAGTAGAGGACATCGAAAAAAAAATTTCAAAGTCCCTACCTGACACAGAAAGTGCAACCCTGATAGGGCCCCGTGTGATAGGATCCCCGAGCACGCACGTTACTATAGCTGCTGTAGAGTGTCAGACGTCCTTGACGGCTGTCACAGTTCACGAAAACAGGTATACACCATCCAGCTGCCTAAGGTCACTTCCAGTTGCATCTGTCCGTGCGCGGTAACATCCAATTCCCGTGCAACTACGACTGAAAAATATCCAACTTTCATTTTGCCGCACTGGTGAAGCCTGCACCGAGCCGCGACGTCCAGAGCGTCCAAAAAAGGTCCAGCGAATGGTGGCGGTAAGTCCAACATGATATGGTGTGGTCTTTTCACTTTTTGTGGTACAAATATTACTTTTGTTGGTAAGTATATTTCCAACAACAACAAACACCTATGCGCGTGTAGCTGACGTCGTGTTTACAAAGGGAAGGTACTCGTAAATATGTATTATCAGGGGACACCACTCTAATGACCACTTCCTTGTCAACAACAAGAAGCCCTAGCGATCGTAATGTTATGTGTGTTCTGGTGTACAGGACACTAATTTCGGGGGAAATGATGACTGAGGAAATAACAGCAGACGACAGTGGTGAGAAGTAGGCAGAATACATCGATGAACAAGACGAAGAATAGATTGGAAATCTTAGCCTCACTGTTCGTCTCTTCTGTAGTTACTATAAATACGTCACTATAGTAACAGCCTGAAACTTTGTTTTTAAATTTTCTCTCCTTTATAAATAAGTGTAATAGTTTCTGGGCAATTTTCTATTACACATATTTGTGTTATATACATAATGAAATATGTGATATATTCTGAGCTCCGGTCTGATGTACATTTAGAAGTTTCCACTTTTAGTTGCGATTTGTTTTGGGGGTTCGTGGTGGTTGTCAAGTTTTTGTGTAAATATCTTCAGAACGCCACGCCATTTTCTAGTACAAGACCCGTGTGTGCATTACATAACTATACAAATACCAGTCATTTGATTCTTTTTCAGTGCCACACCAAATGAGCTCACAGAGCAGCAAGCAGCTTTATGTGTTATTTCTGTGGATACATTTGTGAAGCTATTACAAAGTGAAGGTGCATCAGTAATGGAACAACGCCCAATCTCATCACAATACATAACAGATAATCGCAGTGGCAAGGTAAGTTGTGAACCTAAAATGTGTGTGTGTGTGTGTGTGTGTGTGTGTGTGTGTGTGTGTGTGTGTGTGTGTGTGTGTGTGTATGCTTGGGACAAAATGTACAGCTGGCTTATATTTAGAACAAAATATACAGCTGTCTGAATAGAATTAAATATACAGCTGTCTGAATAAAAAAACAAAATATACCTGCAGTTGTCTGAACACAGACAAAATGTTCAGCTGTCTGAATGAAAACAAATGTACAGCTGCTCGCTGTATGAAAACAACATCAGCAATTGTCTGGATGAGAATATAATCAACAGGTCTAGGTAAGGATAAAATAATTATACCACTATAATCAACCTAAAATATATTTGTTCACAAAATAACAGGACATTTCAGTGTGATGAAATAGAGCAATACATGTATGTGCATAATTCATTATGAAACTCACAATCAGGTATATAAGTGGTCTATTGTAAGTTGGCTTGCCACTGATACAATGTATTTCTCATATTTTCCTGAAACCACAAGCTTATGAACAGGAGAAATATGAGTGACAAAAACTTATACTATCATTCTTGTATACCAAAATATTTTATTGCTAGTTTTTCTGTGAATCATGTAAATACATGTATGTATATATTGCTCCATATCATAACACTCAAATGTGCTGCTATTTTGTGACTAAGCCATTTTTAGAAAGCCACACGTACATGCGTATGTGCACACATGCCTATTTTCTGTATTTATTTCTTTTTCAACAGGTTTTGTCCATCCATGACTGTGTTTATGGTTTGTTTCTAGACAGCAGGGCTGTCACAAGGTCAGGTGACTTGAAACTGGTGAATGCACAGCATGGCATCGAGTTTCTGAAGACAGCAAGACCTGTCCGATAAGTTGTCACCGACAGAGTTCTACTGTAATCTCCTGCTACTTTCAGGTAATTATCAGTTTGGTGGCATTTGATTTTGAAGTATGGTACACCCGTGCGCTTGCACAAAATCATTTTTGTTTGTAAAAGTGTTATCACATCACACATAAAGTAGCTTATAGTGTCCTGGAAATATTGCTGTCACAACACTAAGTTATGATTTACATATGACTGCTACCTCCACACTGTAAGTATATTTACAAGTTGACAGTAAACATTATTATCATGGTGCCATGGTGGTTTTTCTCCCAAGTCTTCATAACAGCTAGTGCTAGCTACCGGTCAGTTTGCCACACTGTAATGCATGTATCTTTTTTCCAGTATGAAATAGATTTGTATATTATTACTGACTTGATCGCAGCCACTGAAACATCTGGATCATTACTTTGATGTGTGGCACAAAGGCAAGCGAATTGCATCAAAGGTTTGAGTTGAGCTGTGTGTTTACATGGAGGATTATATCCTTGAGTGTATGCAGAACAAAAACACACGAAACTGTCCTGTCATCGAAATAACCTACTCAGTATAAACTGCTGCTGGTACATTTTCACTTTTGTGCTTTTTTTACTTTCAGGTTTTGCTTTATCTATTATATTGGCCATCTGTTTTCAGTTTCTTTGCTGCTGCCAAAGGCTAAACACCACTTGAAACAAGGGATAAAGCCTGTTATCAACCATCACCACACATTACGAGTGTCCTTGCCAGGCATGATCAAGGTATCATGTCTTATTTATGCACTTATTTTGACTTAGAGTTTAGATATGTTTCAGTCTCATCATTGAGTGTTTTGAGTGTTAGTCAAGGGGATGTATCTATGTGGCTGAAAATGAAATGGCCCCCCCAAAAACTTTCATTGGCTACAAAGGCTACACAATGCGCAACAGGCTTACCATCCTTGACTTCAACCACCAAGTATGCAAGCAGTATACCAAGATTAGCAACAGGCACTCTGTGGCATACCAGGTAGCACAGCAGAAATATGCATAGTACATGTATGTTACACACTTGTGCAATTTCTGGTACAAGTGCAGTATTGTACATGTCATTTTCAGTATCATTACAGTATATGTATTTGTAGAAATATACTATTTAGGATTGTGACACTGACCATGAAAACTAATTCTTTCTTATGGCAAGTCAGGTGCAGAATTCCTGTTCATGTGCACTGTTTACAGTATGTAGTTATAACAAGGATAAAAAATGAAAGCAGACATGTATGCAATTTATGAAGAAGAATGTCCAAATGTATTGAAAACAAAAAATGTCCAACATTTTGCTTTTACATTCAACTTTAATACTTTCTTGTATAGAGAGTACAAAGTGCACAATATGGAGTATATATTACATGCATGTGTCCATTTATTCATGTCCCAACTACTTGTACAAACAGATGTAAACAATCTCCATGACAGAAAGTAAATTTTAAAAGTTAATGAAAATGTTCTCTTCATTCTGTTTTTTCTCATCAAGGAATGTGCTCCGTGGCCTTGTATCCCCAATGCCTCACTGATGAGAAGCTCTCCAGTTTGTTACATTACCTACGCAGTACAGATGACAAGATTGAGCGACGAGTGGATGTGGTTTTTCAGCAGAAGTAAAGACTTGGAGGTTGGTTTCACACACATACACAACCAGATAGTGCCCTCAGGTAGTTTAGATTGGGGCTTAGAAACTGCCATCTGATTATGGCCACCTGACAAGAGCAACAGTGTTTGCTGTTGCCAAGCCCCATATGGCTCTCATGCCACAACTGAAAAAAATCTGTATGTAGAGTGTTGGTGATGTTTGATTGCTATTATAATGTGGGAATTTTATTTGCAAATGTGATGCTATAATTTTTGACGCTGCAAAATTTGACTTCGGTCTGCTTCTTACAAATATCTAGAAAAGTTGGTTCTTCTGTTAACTCGATCAGCTGGATCAAATTCAGTAGTTCTTGTTGTCCATTATTATTAGATGATTCCCACACAAACAGTAGGCCGGATTGTCTTCACTGGTCACGCGCTGATAAGGTGTCGCCTCTACTCCCACATTCGATATGGTCACCAGGGGCTGCTCATCGGTTGAGTGCATCTTTAGTCTCCCCCAGGGAAAAGTTGGTTATGTTGGCCTGAAAACATATTCATATAATATCATGTTACCAAGCAGCATTGCAAAGCTACAATGTCTTTTATTATTAGAACAAAACTGTATAAATCGTTTGACCATCACCGAGACAAAGAAATTGTTTGTAAAAGTTATTTTGCAAATCTGTCTTGTATGGAGTTCATTGATTACACTGGCTGTGATTGATTCATTACGGTTGGTTTCATGTTGAGTAGATTATACTGGCTGATACCCGGTAGCCAAGTAAACTCATCTAGAACAGTGTTTGCAGTACATCTTCACATGTACTAACTGACCTTTGTTCTTGTCTTGCAGCTGCCTGCTGAGAGCAAGTTGGGGCACACTGCACTGCATCAGGCTGTTTGCTGTTCCAAAGTTTCTGTGTGACATTGCTGCTAACGCCCCTGCAGTTTGGTGACATGTTTGACACTGGCCAGTCTGTTGTCTCTTCACTGGTTGGACCTGTCCATGAAGGCTGTCTGTCTGCTGTGGAATCATGGCAATATTAGCATTTTGGTGGATAGCAAAATTTAGCATATGATGATAGAACTATATTGCCATATGTAACATTACATTAGGAAATCGTTGCGGTATATATATATATATATATATATATATATATATATATATATATATATATATATATATATATATATATATATATATATATATGCCTGCATGTGTACCCGCCCCCTCCAGCCCCCCCCCCCCCCCCTCTCCCTCACTTACCAAAACACAGTGACCAAGTTTGAATGACAGCATCATAAGCAAAATATACCATGCATATAATTCAATGACATCACTGAAATTGTTTCTTTATAATTAAAATGGTTGTCTCTGTTCTGTTTGTGTTTTTGCCTCATGTATTATTACAGTTATATATGGTGCAGGAAGTAAAAGTGCACATGTATGTTGTTCTGTAGAGAAGAACCCTATGAGGAAAGAATGTCGCTTAGAAATGACAGTTACAACACAATTTATTACTAGATAATATGAATAAAATTGTGTTGTAGCTGTCTTTTCTAAGCGTCTTTCTTTTTTTCGTTGAGTTCGTCTCTGCATTACACACGCTTCGCAGTCACCATTTTGATCTGGACTATGTGGTTCTGTAGGGTACATAGACTACTTGGTCTTGTTGAGGATAGACATACTCATTTCATAAAAAAAATCAGCTGTATTTTTAGGAATTATGACAATCATGGTAATTGTGTTTTATTTATGTATACACTTATTGATGTAAACCTGCCTGTCCCGGATTGGCCTTCGCAGCCACGAAAATGCCTGCAGACGACGTGGGCAAGCCCTATAGAATCTTCGTTCGTGAAGTCAAGCCAAGAGACACTTATTGATGTACTTGACGATTTTGGTAAACTCATAAGAGAAGCCTCACAATGAAAGGCATTTTTAACAGTTTCACTCAGTACAGATATAAACAAATAAACCATACGTTGAAGTGTATTTGAAAACAATGTTTTTGTCACAAAATGAAGATCAAGTGAGATATACCTCTTGCTGTTGTGAACTGATATATTTCCTTGATATTTATTTTTGCGGGTTGAGTCATTTCAGTTTTCTGATAGAGAACATTGCTATATGGAGTAATCAGAAATAAATCCCACATGATTTGCTGTCAGTGCAAACATAGATAAACTATGAATGAAATATATTGTGGTTAGAATACCAATTACATAATATATATATATCTGTTTCCTAACATTTATTTCATATCTCATAACCATAGCACGAGGTGAAAGAAACCTAATGCTCCAGCCGAAGGGGTGCATGCCTGCATGATGCCAGCTTGCTTTCATCTGCTTCCTAAAGTCAATCCGGCGGGGGGGGGGGGGAGGGGGGGGGGGGGGGAAGAATTCGCACAACCCCCCAAAAATGGAAAAATTAGTAACATTTAAATTAATTTGGGTCGAGGGCATAAACAGACATAATTATATGGTCTTGTCAAAAAAATGTATACATTATTGGTATGGCGAAGGCCGGAACCATCTGCTGCGGCCCTGTATCTAATTATTTTGAAACTTGCCTCTCGTTTGCTCGTGCACCCTTTAGCTTGTAGTTGGTGTATCGGTGTTTGCTGTCAGGCACCTGCATGAGGTATGCATTGGGCAGGGTGCATTGCGTGTGCATAGACAGCAGTTGGTCTGGGGAGAAAATATTATCACTGAACTCATCAAGTTTGCAGACGGTAATTATCTTTTGTGATACAAAAAAAAAAAAAAAACAAGATGAGAAGTAAACGACAAAGCAAAATATTACCTAGTGCTTAGATTCTTATAATGGAATCAAATTTTATGTCCGTGTAACACACACGAACAGGCACAATCACATCAATGGGTGACCGTCTTCACTCCTAGAAGCTGATTCAGCTTTTCAAAATCCCGAAAAGCTGAATTTCAGCTGTTTGGTTCAGACAGAACAGGCCTTCAGCCAGCCTGTTCCAAATGCAAAAGTCATACATTCTCATGAGCCCCTGCATCCGCAGGAGCTCATGGGAATGTATATATCGCTTGCTGGCCATGGATTTATGGGGCATATTTATGTCCCGTTTACATTCATTTCATATTCTCGCACTGTCACCCATGCACATCACATTGTTGCATGATGACCTGTAAATTATCTCCCAGGCTTTTGTGAAAAATAAAATCGTTTTGAGGTGGGCGTTTGCGCGTTGCTTAGCACGGGAGTGCTGTCCCTTACACACACATTATCTAGTAGCTTCCCTTCGTAAAAATGGCGACTACCATAAAGACTTGTTGTTTGCAAACGCTTTCGAGGAAACCTTGTTTTGGATAAATGCGAGGACATAAGAAATGAGAAGACCACGATATAGCATGTTCGACGTACCGTCACCATTCCCTGGGCCATTTTTGGGACGCTGTGGACGTCGCTCAGTGCTTCCCAGTACCGGCCCAGAAGTGAAAGTTGGATAGTCATCTTTCGTTGTTGTTGCACGAGAATTGTGGGTGTTACCGTGTACGGACAGATGCAACTGGAAGTGACCTTTGGCAGCTGAGTGGCGTATACCTGTTTGCATGAACTGTGACAGCCGTCAAGGACGTCTGACACTCTACAGCAGCTCTAGTAACGTGAATGTTCGGGGATCCCATCTGATGAGGCCCTGTCAGGGTTGCACTTCAAGTCAGGTAGGGACTTCGAAATTTTTTTTCGCTGTCCTCAACTGACTAATTGCTGAACCAGGACCTTTAAAAGCCTGGACACTGTGACATGATATCGAATTGCACGTGTTTCAACAAAAACAGTGGATTAAAAGCCCAGACAAACACGCGATATCGCATGTTTGTCCGGGCTTTTAATCCGCCACAGACCTCGTCGAAACACGTGCGATTTTGACCTATTTCCGATCACCGTCTAATGTGAACCGATTGGGAGGCTTGGGGGGTGGGGGTGGGGGTGGGGGCGGGAACATCCGCAACTGACGGACGTTTGCTCGCGGTGCCAGCGGGTCGTAAACACGACCTGTGCGGGACTGCGGGCCCTGCTAACGAAAGGCTGTTGAGAAAATCCCCCACTATTTTCTCAACAGCCTTTCGTTAGCAGGGCCCGCAGTCCCGCACAGGTCGTGTTTACGACCCGATGGCACCGCGAGCAAACGTCCGTCAGTTGAGAAAATCCCCCACTATTATCCAGGGGGAAAAAACGGATTTGTTCAATAGCATTTCCGTTGAAAGGTCCTGGTAAATCAAAGTGGCACAGTTGGAGTGCGCCTGAGTTGATCAGTGTTCAGGTCGTACTCCATAGGCAATAGATTTCCCTGTCCCCCATAACCCGCCCGTCAGGGCCGTCCATGATCACCTCGGTGCTGTGGACGTTAAACCCGAACTAACCAACCAACCCCCACTATTACTGGTCAGCGGTCCACGGAAAATCCATCGTTTAACTATTCACAGACCGTATTGTACGATAGTGATAAATGGCTACTGCCATGCAATGAAACATTGCGCTCTAACCTGTGAACAAATAAGCATTCCGTAACCCACTTGCGGACAAATTATCGTGACACATCCGGTTAATTCTCGTAGTGGACAGGTGTGTAGCCTAACTGGCTGTCGGTCGCACTTTTTGTCGAGGTGATTCCTACCGGAATCACCTCGACAAAAAGCGCGACCGACAGCGCTCAGTCAAAACTTCATTCAGAGGCGTATAGATCTAGGGAGATCCTGCATCGACTGTCCCAGTCCTGCTCTTCAGATGTAAATGGAGGCCGATCTCTTTCAGAAATTGACAAAGATTCTATCTGTGAAGGTGAAAGACAGTAATACGTAGCCCCCGCCACCTGCTGGGAGAGGTCTCAATCTATAGGTCTCATCACGCTTTAATCATCGCACGCATACAAAATGCTAAGATCGGCATTACTAACTTGTAACCATAGGGGGCCTGACGAGTCATGCAAATCTGCTGCGCCACTGCGCGCGCGCGGCCACCGCGTAAATAGATCAAGTCAGAATACAAGGGAAGAAACAAAGCACACCCGCGAAATTCTAGCTGTGGACGGAAGTATCCCGGACCCTTTTTCTCAACATCTAGAGTTGAACGTTAAACCCTTTAGTAGAGTGCAGTGAAAGAGGCCACCATGCACTGCAGTGCATCCATTGTTTTCTGCCGTGTTTGCTCTAAAGTCGAATCGAATTACTCGAAAAGATATTGACAACTGAGCAGTGTTTAAACCAGACTCCATTAAAGTAGACCTTTTCGGGCTGGGGGAAATATGTACCTTTAGCGACTGCTGTGTGCAGGTCACAAGTTGATGTCGACAGTAAGATGCACTCTTGTTTTAATTTAATTGAATATATATGCTAATTTACATAAACCAATTATTAAAAAAATGACATGGGGCGAATTTCCCGCCACATCTAAAACCCTACAACTTGACGTCTGCTATGAATGATGCTTGACTGTGCAAAAAGCCTTGATACTAAACTATCAGTTTTGATCAGAGGACAAAGTTGGTATAGATCTGTGGCAAAATATCTACCCAGTTTGTTCAGTTTGAGGTTTGGGCGGATGGTTGCTTTCAGGGTTGCTGGAATCACAGTGCTTCCCCGTTTTACCCTCAAGGTACAGTTCTCTCCCCTGTGCTGTTCACACTGTACACTAACGATTGTAGTGGCACTGACTCTACCCTTCTTATAAAATACTCGGATGACACTGCCTTAGAAGATCTCTCCAATAATGATGCGACTTACTTTGCAGAAGTAGAACGTTTTAGTGTTTGGTGTAAAGATAATTTTTTAGAGACCTAAATGTGAGTAAGACCAAGGAACTACTGATAGACTTTAGAAGAAACCCTGCCCCTGTCCCTGTTCTGATGATCGATGATGTGTCTGTTGAGCGTGTGACTGAGTATAAGTATCTTGGAACAGTCATAGATGATAAGTTGTCCTTTAACGCAAACACCTCCCTCATACACAAGAAATGTCAGTCACGCATCTACTGCCTCCAGAAACTCAGGAAGCTGAATGTGAACCCCTCTGTCCTTCAAACTTTTTACTGCTCTTTTATTGAGTCTGTCATCACTTTCGGTTCTGTGTGCTGGTATGGAGGTCTGAGTGTGAAGAACAAGAACACCCTGGCACGAATGGTAAACATCTGCAGCAAAGTGACTGGCAGTAAGCAAAACAGTGTGGAGTCCTTGTATGAACAGCGTGTGGTGAGAAAGGGTAGGCGGATAGCTTCAGACAGATCCCATGTCCTTGCCCACCTCTATGAACTCCTCCCCTCTGGCCGCAGACTCCGCACGCACAAAGCTAGAACACTTAGACTACAGCACAGTTTCATCCCCAAATCCATCACTCTAAGCAATCTGTAGGTACATTCACGCATACCCAAACCTAACTCCTCCCCCCTATCCCCCTTTACCTGTGCAATCAGTAGGAATGGAGCTTGTTGATTTTAGAGAAGTGATTATATTGTGTTTCATTTGGTGGTGAACATGGACATATTGGGATTGTTGTTACTGAGTGTTACCCACTAATTATTTTACTACGGTAGACTTTAATTATGCAGCTTGTGTAATAATGTGTAATAATGTACTGAGACGTTTGTATAATAAGTAGTGAGGGTTAGGACTAGGTTGAAACACGCGTTTTATGTATGCATATGTAGAGGTGGGTGTGAATGTATAAGTGCCGCTCAGTTCAGTCCATAAAAGATGTTTGTGTGAGATGTGTAAGAGTTATGTGTAAAGATTTTGTAGTGTTTACTTTATCCATTTGGAATTTGTAGCTGTGCAAGTGCAGGGAGAAAATGTTAATAATTATGCTATAATGTTTTTATGTCTTGTTTGTACTATTTGTTATAAATGTACCACAACCGAATTTCTCTTTTCGAGATAATAAAGTACTCTTATTCTTATTCTTTTGTGTGCCTTTTGTTAGGCCCCAGGCTGTGCCGCGCCCCGGCTCGTGCACAAATGTTCTTCCGGTCTCGAATTATATCACGTGACCAATAGAACACCTTGGGGTGTCCGATGTGCAGACCTACAATGGCCAACAGTGAAACGAGCCTGGAAGTCTGATGAAACTGATAATTATACTAAAAATAGTGAAATCTAGCTGTGTTCTGTTATTAATTTACAGAAACACGGAAAAGTATTTTTTTAATTCATTCTGATTACTTGTGTTTATCCATGTCCCTTCTGTTTTTTAATGACTTCTTCTATCAACCTCATTTAGTAAACTTTGCTTGTGTGCAGAGTTGTTGGGTCACCACTATAGCAGCCAGATGTTGAAGTTTTATGTATGTGAGGTGAATATTTCTTGTGCAAGGTGAATTCGTCTGACATTTGGTGTACTGATGTTGTTTGTTTGCACACTTTCACTGTATCACAAAAGCAGTTAAGGTTTTTGTGCATAGGCTGGGGCGTGGCACATCCTTGGGTGTAACCGGCACCAATCACCAATCACCGAGACTATTCGAGACCGGAAAGGTCTTTGTGCACAGGTTGGGGCGTGGCACAGCTTGGGGTATAACACCTTTCGTTTCCTCCCTTTTATTCTGACTTGAGTTTAGTGGGCGGTGGCGCGCACGTGGTGGCGCAGCGGATTTACATTGGTCGAAGCACTATGATCGTCAGGACCCTACGCTTGTAACTGCCGTCTTATACTTCTCCACACTGGTTGTCTCCCTCGATTCGCTGCGCTGATCAGCGCAGCGAATCGAGGGAGACAACCAATGTGGAGCCTCCTCGTCTCCTCGCTGAGAATAAAGTTCTCATCAGCTCCGGTCTGCAGCACCAACTGAACAACAAGAAGTAAGTTTTGCCCTATTCGCGTATTTCTATGGTCGAATGCACGTACGGTACGGTACCTATTTTGCTGATCCAATCTACAGCCGTGTACCTTAGAGATTCGGGGTCTGCGAGAGTTTAGTCTAGCCTGCGATGTTCTATAGATCTCTGACCTATCATACCGTCATAAGCCGTGTGGTTCTGTGTTGGCTTTACCCTCGCAACCGATGTTTACTTTCGTGGATTCCTGTTTACAAAACCCCCACCGTTCCTTTCAAGTCCCGACAAGTGTTCTTCATTGCTTCTGCTGCACACTACATGACATGATGAGTGACGCCAGTCTGCCACGTCTGGAAAACGTACCTGGCTCTTACCTGGCTGAAAACCCGAAAAAGCTTTTAGAAGCGTAGGCACACTGGGTGATGAAATTGGCCTTTCGTGTACAACATGCGTCCGACACGAGATGGCGTAACCCATGCATGACACAATAAGGTAGGTAACCTATCGACCATGATAGTTTAAGGATGGTACCACAATAGCTTGGCGCCTATAGGCGGCACGCTATTCTGGCACCACCCTTGAACTAGCATAGTCCATCTATCTCCTGAACTGATACGAAGTTTTCACATGACACCTCCCAATTTTACGACCAAAATTGTACGACTAATGTTACTTCTCTGTCTCTGCGATGTAGGAGAGGAGAAGGCTGAGGAGGCTGGATACAAAGTGTGTGCGTGCGGGGGGGGGGGGGGGGGAGCGGGGAGGGAAGCAGGCAACTAAATGTGTAAGTCCCTTATCTCTGTATCTACGGCTTCCAGATAGTCAGCAGAGAGAGAGAGAGAGAGAGAGAGAGAGAGAGAGAGAGAGAGAGAGAGAGCTCAGTCTCATTAATAACACGGCTCTACGGTAAGATGATTGAGCCACCTGCTGTACACCCTTCTGAGCCACCTGTACACCCGTGCGGTACCTGCATTACATGCAAATATACCCATTCAACAAGAATGTGTGCTAATGTCTGTGTTCTGTTGCAGTTGCCTTGATGAAATACTTGCAGGCACAATTATTCTTCTACTTGTTGCAAAGTTCATACATCATCGTGTGCTGGTGTATGAACCTCTCGGCAAGTAGTCTGTTCCTGTCTACTCTACGGTAATTTTGATGAAAAGTTGCATTTTATTTGTAAGCACACACAAGTCTATGATACATAATTAACGCATTCCCAGACTTACAAACGTCCATCGCCATATGTGAGTCATAATTACAGTCTGCAATTGTTATAATCATGTTTGCAAACAAGGCAGGTGGGCTGGATTTCTCTAGAATGCAGTTAGGCTTTGAGGCCGCTTCCAGTAAGTCTTCATCAGTCAAATGCAATTTCACTGTGACAGAGTCACACTGGCAGAAGTGGTTTTTTTTTTTTTTTTTTTTTTTTTTTTTTTTTTCTTCGGTTTTTTACGACCTCAGGAAATAAACGAGACGGCCGTCCCTTTGCCAACACAAAAATTCGAAAACAACTACAACAGAAACACTTGAAAGCTCACCATGAATTGTATGCGTGTCGATTCTGATCATCTACCTCAAACCCTCTCCCAAATCATCTTCTCTCTTTACTACAGACCGTGGTTCCACCAATCAGCCATTATCATACGAACCATATGGTTTTCAGGGAAAGGGGCCAGTCATCCAAACGGTCCAGACAGAAGCTTCATGTGGTAGACATTAAATTCTGTGTCTGAGGAACACTTACGTTCATAAACAAGGCTAACAAGACTTTTTTTAACTCTTTCTACCCCAGACACACCACAGGAAGATAAGGATCGACGATGATAGTTCAAGGGTGATGCCAGAATAGCTTGGCGCCTATGGGCGCCAAGCTATTCTGGCATAACCCTTGAACTATTATGGTCGATCTGTGTCCTGCACTGCAATGCAGTCTGCAGAGGACAACGGCAACATTTGGGGATTTCGGTGTTGGGGTAGAATGAGTTAAGCGGAACAGCAAGAGGTATAGATTTTCTGCAGCCCCCGGAAATGCCAGAAACATTATTCTGATCCCTTACGCGGCATGATAGATTTTCATGAGGCTCCGCAGATGCTGCAAGAACACTGACGTTTATTAGACCACAAGACTTAAACCTCATCCGCAGGAGGTATAGATCATCATGATCCGCGGCGGCTCGTGAGGATCTATGCCTCTTGCTGAAAGGGGTTTGCTGATTGAGTTGTTACTGGAAGAAGTTGATAACCAGATCATGTGAGCCATTAGGGGACTCTTGTGCGGCGCCGAGTAATGGCGACCGGAGTGTCGTTACCATTCAAATTCACTTTCATGTCGTGTACCTCAACCCAGAAGACCCCCGTTAATCTGTGGCCGAAAATGGGGCTGATTTGCACCAGCAAGAGGCGTACGTTTTCATGAGCGGCAGGCCTCCTGCGGCTCTCGAAAATCAACGCCACTTGCACGTGAGGACGGGAAGAGGTTGGTTGATGCGGAATGTTTCATGTCACTCTGCTAGCAAAGAGATTTCCAAGACTTTTCCCAAGTAAATGAATGACTCAGCGAAGAGCAAGAGCATCAAACGGTTGCTGTATTTGCTACAACGCCTCCTGCTTTTGCTCTAGTATTTTTTAATTTTTTTTAATAATTCGCGTCTTCTACTCTCATGAAACTTTAAACTTTATAAGACATTTGTAAGTATTACTATTAGTAAAATCCATTGCCAAAGGACATACCAAAATGATGTTTCGGCTTCAATCGGTTCATTAAAAATGAAATAAACTCTGACAGAGACAAAATCAGTAATGAGGCAACGTTGTCCAGATACGATATAATCTCATTAACCATAACTAATACTTAGTACAGTTGTATACATGTATTCTTTTCATTTTCTTCTAAAACTCCAGATCACATATTGACAGAAAGTAAAAATCAAGAAACGTTACGTGATGTTGGACAATTTCAGTCGTTTGGTTGGAATAAAGAGCACTCCATGCCAAAGTGGGCAATGAACAATTTATATGAATGTGGGTGCGGACAGAGGGGAAAAGGGGGAGGGGGAAAGAAAGGTAAAGTTTAACTCATACAAGACGTGCCGCATCCGGTTACGCGGTTTATGCCGCGTATCCGGATGCAGCACGTATCTCGTGTGTGCCGGCGTGCGTGCGTGTGTGTTTTAAGGTAGAGAATGAGCCCTAACTGCCCACCTAATAAGATTGGAATACGCGAGGATCTAGCCGTTTGCACTACTGAGTTCTGAGTTCTGAGTTCCCCACGTCTCAACACTTAGTTCAAGATAGCAAAATCTGAATGCAGTCCTTTAGCAAGTCCCTTCTATCTATCTGCAGGAAGTATATATTCTCATGAACCCCTGCAGCAACGCGTGCTCGTGAGAATCTATGCCTCTTGCTGCCAGAGAACGGTCCAGTCATGTCCTCAGCATGAGATCAACCCTAGCTGCAGCTGAATGGGGCCAAACAGTAATGGGTGAAAGAGGAGGGCGGGAGGAGCGACTGAGAAAAACACTCCACTTCAAAAATCTGCTGGACCATTTCGCAAAACATCTCGGTCAGAATCTTTCATCTGAAAGAGGCACAGATCACTCCAAGTCTCTGCATAAGTTTTCATCGTAAATGGTGTCGATCCGTCCTCCTTAGAACCTGAAAACACCATCGTGTCTTCTAACCCTTATCATTCGGAATACACCAGTGTGTGAAATAAGTATGGCTAAATTAGTTCAAGGGTAGTGCCAGAATAGCCTGGCGCCTCTAGGCGCCAAGCTATTCTGGCACCACCCTTGAACTAAAGCCAGAGGTCTATATCCTTATCTGTAAGTACTATAATGTAGCTTGCATATATATGGCAGTGTACAAATTTGAAGCTTTTAGCCTCAGTATGATATGGGTTAAGTGTGAGACTGCACCCCACAAGCCAGCAGCTCAACCAAAGACACTGTAAGAAGTACGACTACGAGGCTACAGTATATAATTATCAGGTTCAGCAGCTACTGGTAATCCCAATTCCACGCCCAGAGCAAAATGCCTCACAGTTTACAATCGTATGCTCAACACTGCCTTCTTGCTGACACCACCTTGAAATCCAGGCATCTGGGACAACTATGGGTTTTTTGTCTTGAATTATCGATGATTGCAGAGACACAATTTGTGTCAGCTGGCACTGTAAGGGTAAAAAAAAAAAAAAAAAAAGCTGCCAAATAGCCAATCGCCCAACCATGGTATCCTCCTCAATCCAACTACCGCGGCCGCAGATGACGCTGGCAATAGAGGCGATTGGGTACAGTGCAGTACCATGCGTGCTCTTTACCAATGTGCGGTAAATTGCTCAAATTAAAATCTATTAGACGGTCTGTCGCCGACTTACACCAGGATGATTCCCGGTTCCGCCGATCTGCAGAATAATGTGGCCAGCTCATGCCAGCAGGAGGCATAGATTCGCATGAGCCCCTGCGACTGCAGGGGCGCATGCGAATCTATGTCTCTTTCAGTAGAAAGGAGCTGTGCATTAGAGGCTGCAAATATCTTCCCCCAGCCTCGATTCCCCCACCTGCCCCAAATCCCTGTCGGTACCCCTGCACAAAATACCGAAAAAGCCTCTCATCCCGGTCCAATATCCTGCTTTCAACTGGGCACATGCGAAACCTCTCGGCATATGGGTGCTGCGAGTGAGACCTTAAAGTGTTAGAGCGCCTTTTCCCCTTCGCTATATGGCTGAGACACGCTCTTCGTTCCTGTCGAATCTCGTTAAAACTCCAGACATTCACAATTTTATTTTCAAACACGATTAATTCCTGTCTAACGGGCACATCATTTGTGGAGAGCCATTAATATGGTCTCTTCCAGCATGAGGCACAGAGTTTCATGAACCCCGGCATTCGCTGGGACACGAGCGAATTATGCTTCTGCAAAATTACTCTGAGGATATAATAATAAAATAATAATAAATAGTCCTTGTATAGCGCTGTTCTCTATGAAAACACTGGACTCACAGCGCATGCACAACAGCACTCTCTCTCTCTCCCCCTCTAGTCTCTCTCTCTCAGACACACGCACAGTTATACACTACTTTAAACCACCCAATCCCTTCCCGACACCTTTACATCCACTTCCCTCTAGAATCAGAATAAGCGGCAGTCAACAGTTAGTTATCTGACGGACTACTTTCCATGGAACCTTTTTCCTAGAGGAGTAAAAGTTCAAGAAGACGAATGAGACACGTCAGGTAAACTGGATTATAAGTTTCACCTTAAATTTCCACATTTAGTACCCCTCAAAATCGGTTTCCACCACTTGCGTCATTGGGTGTTATTGTTAGCAAAGATAAATTACTATTTCTGGCGCTAGCAGCTCCCTTTATAAACACTACAGACAGTTATGAATTAGCAAATCATTCATGAGACTTTCCTGGATATTGATTACGATTACTTCAGTTCAAATGATTGCGACATATTATACAATACTGACGAGCAAAGGAAATGCGACATTCTTTGAATGATCGGAAACACTTCAGTGTTTCCGATCATTTCAAAAATGTCTCATTTATTTTGCTCCTTAGTATGTGTATTGTAAAGGAGACTGATCGACCATGATAATTCACGGGTGGCGGGGCTGACTACCAGAAATTTCTGTATCAGGTGACGGAGTATGTGTGTGTGTGTGTGTGTGTTGGGGGGGGGATTCTAGAACACACAAGTACACACCCACCCACCCACCCACCAACCCCGCCTCATCCACCCCTAAGTAATGTATGTGTACTTTATAATGATCTCATTCCTTTGTGTCTGCAAATGCGCGCATCATGTACGCACGGCTCGTGTGACATTTTCAATATCGTTGTCCATTAACTAAGAAAAGACGTTACGTGTGTGACCACTATTACTGTCTGAAACCTGGTCTTGGTGCTGTGCTGTTCTGCATCGGAAAAGGTGATAGCTGCTGAACCTCCACAAAAAGGCCACCAAATGCCATGTGATCTTTAACCCGTTCAGTGCCGTGAAATCTGAACACCACCCAGCTGCAAGAGGTACAGATCCCCATGAGCCCCCGCGACTGTGGGGGCTCATGAGGATCTATGCCTCTTGCTGAGACCGATTTGTATTCATAATTCTTGGACGGTGCACTTTGGCTTTTCGTCAGACGGCATATTTGAAAAATGGCATTGCTTCTCGAGTCTGGCCTAGTTAATATCTTTACCGTTGTAAAAAAAAAGATTCATTGATTCATTGGTCGTCGAATGAACCAAGATTTCCGAAACAAAACTGTACGTACAGCGTACGTACAGTGGCGGTGAAGGGGTCAACCCGCTGGTTGTTGGTGGTGCTTTTTGTCGCGATGATTCCCCCTGTTTCATCTGCAGGAGCCATAGATTTGCGTGAGCCCCTGAATCCGCCGATTCGGGGTTAAACCAAAGGGTATAGCTTCAGCCACGCCTATATTATATATATCTTTCGTTAGACTTAATTCACCCGCTTCTCTTGTTTTCGGACGGAGGCACTCGAAGCGGTCACCAGCAAGAGGCGTACACCCACATGAGATCCCGCAACTGCGGGGGCTCATGAGGGTCTATGTCTCTTGAACTGCCTGTAACTCAGTCAGGAAGATGTGTCTTCTGACGTCGCGATCGCACGATGCGGTAAACATGTAAACAGGTCTGATCTTTCTAGCCTGGCAACTTCCAAGTTGCATTCATTACCCGTTCACCTTCCAGGTCAGCAGCGATAATGGGTCAACAAAAAACAGCTCCAAATTAGCTTCTCGCCACTGCTGGTGCCAACCCCGGTAGCAGAACGTCTTCGGGACCACGACGGTCGCAGTAGGCCCGCGCACAGCCGTGCGCGGGCCCACTGCGGCCGTCGTTCCCGAGGAGCTTTGCTTACTGGGGAAAATGATCTGTGGTCCAATAATCTGTCTAGCATCTCCACTAGATGTCACATAAAAGTAGAAGATTTTATTTTTAAAAAAGCGAGTAAGATTGATTGTGAAACTTTGTACAAATTTACATGCTGCTACTGAGTGCGCTACTCACAAATGGAAACACCAGTAATCTTCTCTGACAAGCAAACAAGAAAGCACGGTTAATCCTAGGACGTATGAGGCACCTATCTACTATCTCGCAGAAAGACAAGCAAACATGCGCCCAGTAAACTATTTTCCATATATATGAGAGTCACGGGATCCTAATAATCCCGCGTAGATGTAGGAGTTTATGAAAATCTTAACGGAAAAGGTTCGCAGCCGATTCCTTGCCCTTGCTGACAAGAGTTCGTTCCTGCGTGAATCTGCTTTTTCTATCAGCAGCTCGACAAAAACAGACCCATTCCATCTGCAAGAGGCACAGATTCTCATACGTCCTTGCAGCAGCAGGGGCTCATGAAAATGCATAGCTTTTGCTGGTACCATGTAGAAAATATATCTAGTTTACATCCCCACAGTCTGTGGAAGCAATCGCATATCAGCAGCCAGACAAACAACTGTCAAATCCGTGTCCACCTGCAAGAGGCATAGATTATCACGAGCCCCTGCCGCTGCAGCGACTGGTGAGAATCTATGCCTCTTGCCACATCTTATACCCATTTTACATCATCAGCTGACAGAATCGTCGGGGTCTAGGTTTATCAGCAGCGAGCGGCGAATGAAAGGTTTTATTTAGAAGCTAGAGGTGTCGGGTGCCACGGTTTGGATGTGCACAAAGGTGAAGTCTGTTACGGTACATGGTGCGGAACAAAAGCCCAAAGCGTTGATGTGATTGAGCAGGCATGCTGATTTGACAGTTTTGGAATTCAGTGTCGTTTTCCTTTAACCTTGAAAATATAAATTATAATATACGTAGCAGTTTCTCGTTTCCTCTCAACAGTAAAATGTGGTTTTCAATTATATTAATACACATTCTGGCCCAGGATCGAAATCCCCAAATTTTTAAGTTGCCCACTGAAGGACTGTATTACAATTCTACAGACAGATCGAGTATGATAGTTCATGGGTGGTGCCAGAATAGCTTGGCACCTATGGGCGCCAAGCTATTCTGGCACCACCCTTAAACTATCATGGTCGATCCATGTCTTGCTGTGGTGTGTCGGGGCTGAATGAGTTAACATTATCCTGACAAGTTCGACAACGACCATCGAATCATGCAACGTAAACATTCTGGCGCAGCAATAAGCGAATGGAACTTACGCTAGCCTGTTCATCATTCCCCTGCCCCAAAGGCTCAGGCTGGCGTACAGAAAAGCGTTTTCAGTTATCCATACAGTATTTATTTCTTCTAGTCACTGCAAGTGACAAGAAGAAATAAATATATGCAACGATATACATCATAAAAACTCATTTCTCTACCATAGCTTGAGCTCTTTCTGTCCAAAGTTTTACCGCACAAATTGGGAAACGTAGTCACCAATGTAATACTGTACGTTACTGGCATCAGGGGTTTGCTACACGGACCCTTGTAATTGTAGGCCTAAGGGAGGTCAAAGTAACTATTGTACCCCGTAGGCAAAAGGCCTGATTGTCTACAAATTGTCAGGTGAGTGACTACCTCAGAAACTTTATAATTATTCAATAAAATAGTCGCATATGACATCGACATGCATTTGGTTCCGCAAAGGCTCTTTTTTAGTGGTTCGTTATCGTGTACTACATTAAACAACCCTATGTAGTGTGCCTATCCTTTCAAACAACACTAAATAAGCTTGTACTTTAGAACGTTTAGGTTATCTTTTAATATAGAATTAAACTGGAGGGCTACATTACGTCCGCCTATAGTCCCTGCGAGGGTTTTTGTAGCGAGGTCACGTGGTACGGTTTGCGCTACAAAGATTGGTTGTGTGACGCAGGAATAAAAGCAAACTCTCTTCTCCATACAAAACAAGGTTCATGGCGTATAACACTATCAACACCATCCTCACTATCATGACAGCAGGAGAGTCGAGAATGATCGACCATTATAATTCAAGGGTAGTGCCAGATTAGCTTGGCGCCACCCTTGAATTATCCGTCATGGTCTATCAGTCTCCTGAAACTGGTACACAGTCGTATGATGACACCTTTACAGTTATGAAATAAGGCTTTGGGGCTTTTTACGTTCACTATAAACTGATCTGATGGTTTGAAAGATTCTTACCTGGCGGTCAGACGGACTGGAACAAAGACGGTGAAACTGGAGGCAAAGACAGTCAGGAGGGAGGGTCAATAAAGGTAAATCACAAGCTGAAGCAGATCAATGTCCGCGCCCGTCTTCTGACGCAAACAGCAGACTAAAAGCGCCGACAAGCAACCGATATCGCGTGTCTGTCTGGGCTTTTAATCCACTGCTTTCTTTTTTGGTCGAACCACGCGCAGTTACGACCTATTTCTGATAGTCCGAACAACTTCTGTTGTTACACAGTATAATTTAGTATACACTTTCTCTATAATTATTGGACACATATTAACCCACTTAGCCCCAAAGCCGCATTTCTCAATTTATACAGTACAGGTGTCGCCTAAAGACTGGTACCAATTTCAAGATCGATCGACCATGATAATTCAAGGGTAGTGCCAGATTAGCTTGGCGCCTGGTGGCGCCAAGCTAATCTGGCACTACTCTTGAATATCATGACTGATCCGTCTCCTGCTGTAGTGCGTTGGTGCTAAAGGGGTTAATAACATCCGCAACTCCTGTGCTCTGGGAGAAAAAAAAAAACATGTCAACTAGTCGCGAATTGTATTTACGGACGTGCGTTCCATTCCAGCGTAACCTACATTGCAGAACAAAAATAAAGCTTGCGGCCAAAGGGAATATTATTGTGCATGATGCTGATATTTCTGCCAGCATCAGTCAGCAACTGGCATCTGAAGCGATACCGTATTTTGAAGGCATGAACCGACGATGTTTACACTGAAAGCATCAGACTCTGAGAAGCATTCGTGTGAACACTATCTTGTGTGACATTCGTTGGCGCCGTCCACGCATAAAATTTATTTTTCTTACAATCAGAGTCTGCTTTCCATGCTGTGTTGGGATGCGCTTTGATTAAACTTCTACGCGTAAGAAAGGATTCACAGTTTACAGAACAGTACCCCCTTCAGGGTCGGATCTTGGGTGGGGGGTTCCAGAACCCCCGCTTGGACCCAATTTTTTTTTTCTAATGCTATAACAGCACCCCCTCTTTTCGATTTTTTGGGCCCTGGAAGCAAGTTGTAGCCACGTGGAGGCCTTTTGTATCAGGTTGAAGGTAACCAAAAAAAGGTTGGGACCCCTCCCCCCCCCCCCCACCCACCCACCCACCCACCCCCTTTCGAGGTAACTTGATCCGCCCCTGCCCTTAATATTATTGTTTTTAACCCTTTTCGTCCTGATACACTACTGCCAAAAAATTAATTGAACTATAGTGGTTCGAGTGTGGTGCCAGAGTTGCTTGGCGCCTGAGGCGGCAAGCTATTCTGGCACCGCCCTTGAACTAAAATGGTTGATCTACCGCCTAATCTGTAATGACTAATGTAGCATACATACATGACAATAAGCCAATTCAAAAACAATCAGCCTCAGGATGTAAGTAATGGGATAATACGTCTCACGATAATGCCGCACAACAGGGACTAGTTCACAACACAGGACGTTTGAGTGAAGTGGAAACAGGGTATTGACTATTCCCACTTTCACTATAATACATGTAGTGTGGGCTACGCGGTGCTCTCAAAACGCTTTATGCACAGAACCTACTAAGACACGATAATTCTACTGATCAGGTTGGCGCCTTTCAAGAGTATGGCCTGATCAGCCTGGCGCCTTTCAAGGCGCCAGGCTGATTTGGCCATACTCTTGAACAAACACGGCCAACTCATGTCCCATTGCTGGTGAACAGTATTTAGGGCCTTACTACTACCTGTGAACTATCATGGCCGATCCACTTACCACGGCTCACACAAACAATAAGATAGATCTCTCAGTGTTGTGACGTACAAGGTGTGACTGAGCCGACCCGTTCACTAGAAGTGAACGCACATTGTGTTTCTGAAATCTGTGTTAACTCAACGCCATAGACGTCAAAGGAACATGGATATGAAGTGGTGTCAGCAAGAGGTGTAGATCTTCGTGAGGATCTACATCTCTTGCAATTGGATTGTGTTCACTTTGTCTCCGCAGCAGCGAAGGAGTGGATAGCTCACAGGAAAAAACAATGCGGGCCGCATCTGCCGCTACGCTATTTGTCAGGTTGCTGTGTGCGTGAGGGCAAACCACACAAGGTATGTGGCGCGCACAAAGATGTTGGCATTGAACAAAGGGCCGCGACAGGTATGGATTTCAGACTAAATTACTAACTAGTCGCCACCAGGTAACGTTCTCACGTGTGAAGGTAGTGCCCACAGGCTCGTGTCGTGAAACACGTTTTCACAACTGCGTGTTTAGGCACATGATCATTTTTATCTCTCTTCTATTCGTTATTTTTTTTTTTTTTTTTTTTTTTTTTTTTTGGGGGGGGGGGGGGGTTAATGCAGGAGGGCGAAATACCGTACACTTACAGTTTCACGCGTTAGTTCGTCGCTGTAGCAGAGACTTTTGAATCATGAGATATCAGTCGAATATGGAACAGAAAATGGTAGGCTTAAACATCACACCTGCAGCAGGCATCTCACAAAAAAAGATAAGTAGCGTATTGTGTGTATACAAGGTCTATTTTGAATTTCCTGCAGAATCATTGCGACAAACTGCGCTACCAACAGCCAAAGGGTTAAGTGAGGCATTCATATTTTCTCACCGTGATTTTTTTTCTCGTGATAGCGGCAGCTCAAAGGTTGTTCACTTCCAGGACCAACAAGTAATTCGCCGTTTCTTTCTGAGGCGCTTGCGGCAAGAAGAAGATGCAGGGGAGAGCTGAACGAGTGTTCCTGATTCGCTTCCAAGCACTCGATCTTCCAATCGTACTCCCGACTTACGTCACAAGGGTACTGTATTCCCCAGTAGCCACATCTTCGGGCCGACTGCAGCCGTCGTGGGCCCGAGGAACTATGCTCCCTGAGTTTTTGCACAGCGCATAAGATACTCCACCACCCTGTGTGTCCTACAGTTTTATTACTGTAAGATGTGGCAACACAGTATAGGCTAACCACAGGTCCCCTCTGGCATGGAGTATTTTATGGTATAATATTATACCTGAAGTCCCTTAGCTAACCGCTTTTAACTGCAAGGGACGATGATTTCTCATAAATCCCCGCCGCAGCAGGTGCTCATGAAAATCTACTCTACCTTCTCCTTATAACATCTCTGCGCCTCTGACGGCGGGTGTCAAACGGGTTTTAAGCGTGCGAGTAGATACACCCGTATCTTATCTTGTACGATACCAGCGAGTGCACGGTACACATAATGGCTGCAGTAGTTGGAGAAAAAATATCAAGCACCTTTGCCGATCTTTCCATTTACCATGAGGCGTAGATCTATATTCTCACGGGCGTCTCAGTTCTCGGGGGCTCGTGAAGATCTATGCGTCTTGCTGACTAAGATCTTTGCTCAGACTTCACTATGATCTGCAAGTGTAATAGATTTTCGCAAGATTCTGTGCCCCTCGCTGGCAAGGATCCGTCCCCAGACCTTACCAATACCATCAGCAAAGAGGCATAGATTCTCATGAGCCCCTGCGGACGCAGGGGCTCATGAGAATTTATGCCTCTTGCATCATATTACGGTTTTGGAACTCTAGCATTAGGAAGTTTCTTACCTTCTGTGTGATGCGTTCTCGGGAGTAGCTGATAGCAAAGTGCGTAATATCCACGCTGCTCCCCGAATCAAGAAAAGTCTCACTCCGTTTCAGTGATTCTTGGTCCCCATTGACTCACACTGAGTACAGTCCAAATATCAAGGGTTGCGTGCCACTTGTCCTGCAACAACGCAATCCTTGGGTGTCACCCTTTGGTAATTCAAGAAACTAGAGAGAGAGAGAGAGAGAGAGAGAGATTTACACTAACCGCGAAGTACACACCATACACGCGTACTTATGACATCCTCCATGCTTGCGGTTACTACTATGTCCTGACGAGAAAAAGGAAGGAATCATTCACATTTTTCTTTCAATCGTCAGTATATAAACTTTTTACAAAAGTAAACCAAAAGGCACAAAGAATTATGTTTAATCAAAGAAGAGATACAATTAGAAATTTTGTACGCAATCTAAAAATCTCCTATAAAATGCCAACTCTGCGTTCCATATAAATTTTGTTCCAAAAACTTTAGTTTCTGGGGTTACTGTCATAAAGATGTTGAAGATAAGTCTGTTGGTACAAAACTACGTGTCCCACCCGGGTTATGCCACATTCATAACAAGATGGGATGAACCATAACCCACAAAATCTCTTATATGAGAGCTGTCTTCGCTGTCAAGGGTCTCTACCTTTTGTCTTTGACTTGATTCTGATGTTGAAATCTCCTTTTGAAAAAGCCTCGCAGATGTGCCAATGCGTCATAGTGAACTCTATAAGGGGCGCGCGCAGTGCATACGCGTCATTCGTTTGTCAAACGTCGTTTGTCATGACATTTTTTTGTTGTTGTTTTTACGTAATTTTATATTTAACGTGATTTGAGTTTAGCTTTCGCTTCAAGACTTGGGAAAATGGTGACAAAACTAGTAGAATTTCACAGTACAATTTCAGTCTTGCTATAATTTGCGTGAAATCAGGTTGATTTTACCTAGCTACTTGCTATACTAAGTGCACCTGCATGCTTTTCTGAAAGCGTCGATGTGTGTGTGTGCGTGTGCATGTGCATGCACGCGCTCCTAACATCTCCAAGAGGCATAGATGTTCATGTGCCTTCAGGGCACACGAGGGTCTATGCCTCTTGGAGATGCACGCATTTAGAGAGAGCGAGAGAATTACGTCATATTTAGAGTATGTCTGAGTGGTGACGGAGTTGCTTCATTTACGTCACCGCCACTGTCTGACTTTCTCCAGATGTCAAGGTTTTTTACTGTTTTAATTTTTTTCTGAAAAGAATTAATATTTACTGAAGAAGTTCAAGCTGGCTAACGAACTCATCCAATGTCTTTCTCCAAACTTGCTATATCGGGCCACCTGAATGCTCTTCTGAAAGCGCGACGATGTGTGTGCGTGTGTGTGTGTGTGCGTGTGTGTGTGTGTGTGTGTGTGTGTGTGTGTGTGTGTGTGTGTGTGTGTGTGTGTGTGTGTGTGTGTGTGTGTGTGTATGTGTGTGCGTGTGTGTTAGTGCTTGCATGCGCCCGCGCTCCAAACATCTCCAAGAGACATATATCCTCATGCGCTCTCCGGGCGGGCGAGAGAGAGAGAGAGAGAGAGAGAGAGAGAGAGAGAGAGAATTACGACATATTTAGAGTATTATGTCAATGTCTGCGTGGTGACGGAGTTGCCTCCTTTACGTCACCACCACTGTCTGACTTTCTCTAGAAGTCAAGGTTTTTTACTGTTTAATTCTTTTCTGAAAAAAATTCATTGTTACTAAAGAAGTTGAAAGGATACAAAGCTGCCTAACGAACTCATCCAAAGTCTTTATCCAATCTAGCTATATCCAAAATTTCAAGTAGTATAACAAAAATTACGGACTCTAATCTGCGTCAACCGACTTCATATTAACGGTTGTTTGTCTTAAATGAAACATTTAATTATGCCTTGAGGCTCTCTTAGCTACCTCTTTACGGATGTATTTCCCCAAGTTTCATGCTTGTGTGTACAGAAATCTCAGAGATTCTCTTGTTTACATTATACATACGCACACATACACATGTATACAGCAGCGAGGTTAGCATAACTAGACATGACCTAATTTTATCTTGTTGCTTCATTTGTGAGAGGTTTAGGCCTGCCCGCCTTTGACATCATGGACATGCTATTAAATTCGCCCCGCCGCGACCCGTCCTAAAAAGTCCCTTCTAGAAATAGAAATGGGACTTAAAAACGAAGAACGATTTACATATGACCTTTTTGTACTTTCAAGGACGTAGCAAGCGCTACGGCCTTGCAATACAAAAAAAAAATTAATTAAAATAAGATAGAGAGAGAAATAAAATTGTGGGGCTGGGGATGGGCTGGGGTAAGGGTGGGTAGGTGGGGTTGGGCGTTGTTTGGTTTTTGGGCCGAATACTATTTTACTTCGTGCTACGTTCCTAACTTTCTACAAATTTTTGGGTTATTTTTGTTTTTTCTGTGGACTGACAATTGTGTGCCATAAGGAAGAGGTCAGGGGATCTAATTGTTTGTCCTGTGCCGAGTTATTCTTCTTGGTATGTGTACTGCATCTACTAGCGCTTGCCTGGACTACTTGCTTAGTGAGGTGGGCGATATACGATTTGTACAGCTGTAACCTTAGAAATATTGCACCACGATAGACGTCAAACGCTGCCCTATCCGAGTACCTTCATCATTCTTCACCAACCCTATCCCACAACACCATCCGCCCTTCTCTCTAACATGTAAGGTACAAACTACCCCGGGGGAAAAAATCGACACAGAAAAAAATTATCAACAGGCATCTATGCTAAAACATCATCCCCTTTTTATGTGCACCTGCAGGGGAAGAAACACAAACACGAGATTTTGATCTGCTTATGTGGCATTTGCTGGTACACCTGGCCTGACATACCTGTTCCCCTTCTAACTACCCCTTCAGTCAGGTCCCTTTTATCTGCAAGAGGCATAGATTCACATGAGCCCCCGCAGTCGCGAGGGCTCATGAGAATCTATGCCTCTTGTGGAAGATCATCAGGGAAACCATTGCCTACTGGTACGAACATCTCCACGCCAGGTCCAAGACTTCAAACCTCATTACTCCCTACCCATTTCACTATAGCCCCCCCCCCCCCCCCCCCCCCCACCCCGCACCTTCAACGACCTTCTGGAACACACCTGAACCCACACCCCGACCTTTGCCCCCAACATCAGCAACTTCTTGACTGCTCAATAAAGTTTGGAGGTTGCAAGGACGCTCTCTGCCCAACTCAGTACAGTAAACCCGCTCTATCAGCACAGATCCCAAGAAAGAAGCATCAGTGAGGTTCTGGGTGCTTCTTTTCGGCAAAAACAGGATTTGCGTCTGTTTTATCAGTCAATCGCAGGCCATCCTTTATGCCGTCTACAACTACGCCAGAAGTCTTCAAGTACCACGAGTACCGAAGCTGTAAAGAAAGACGCCACGGCCAGTCACTGACAGGATGGCCAGCACATTCGCAACCATTCTCGTAAGTCGCAGATTCGACCTAAATGCCCCGCTGCTTTTGAGAAAATAAAAGGTAAATCCTCACTGGCAAGACTAGAGCTTTGATTTTCACGAGCTTTAGCGACAGGGCCGCATGTGAATCTATGCCTCTTGCAGATTAACAGGGTTTGACTGAAGGAGCTGCTGAGAATGAACTAACTGCGCTGACTAAACTCTATGAGAAAAAGAAACAGAAATATACCCCCCAAAATACAACAAAAACTTCATTACCTCAAGTCTCCGTCTCTCTCTCTCTCTCCTTCCGTCAAAATTCAACGCCTGTGTTGTAGACCCGTTAATTTACGCACAAGAAATTGTTTACTGGCTGACTACCCGAACCAAGCCAAACTTCTTTTTTTTTACAAACTTGGCCTTGCCTGCCTGCCTCCCCGCCTGGCATCCTTCCTGCCTCGGTTTACAGCGTACACACTCTGGCACACACAATCGCTGCTGGAGTAATACACTCGAAGAGTAAACGTCTTCCGTCTGCGTGAGGCAAATATCTACATGGGTCCCCGCAAATGCGGGAACTCATGTAGATCTTTGCCGCTCGCACACGGAAGAATAATCTCACACCCCATACCCACGAACGAAACCGCACAGCTATCTGTGATCCTCAAGCAGAGAGACCTAAGTGAGCTCTGCTGAAGACTGCAGGCGCATACCTTCAGCCAATGGCGGGCTGGCCTGAAATAGGTTTAGCCTTAGTTATTTGGGTTTAACGCCGAGCAGGCAACTAAGGCCATCTCACGGAGGGGCCTGAAATAGGGCTGCATCTTTGCCTCCTACACAGTGAGATGATGTCTGCCTATGCACCCTTTACTAGGTAGCCGCGGACGAGGCTAGGAGGCTTCAGTTCAGATGCGCCTCCATATTGATTTCAAGCAGAAGGTGTAGGTGGAGGGAAGGGGTTCTGAGGGAGGGTGGGGTGTCGGTGGGAGGAAAGGAAGGGATCCTAATGAGATGGAAGGGGGTATTAAGGCGGAGTTAGGAGCACATAAAAAAAGAAAAAAAGTCGGGAGCATGGTGGAGGCTGATGCTGTCGGCCTTGGTTAGACTTTGTTACTGGCAGCGCTTGAGACACGTATCCCCACCGCACTCAAAGAGTTCAAACTTCAAAAGTTCCGTACCTTTCCACATGTGCTAAGCCCACTCCAATAAAAAAAACAGACTTGTACAAGTTGTATTTGTACATACGTACTAACGCTACAAGTGATGAATTTAATCTCGTCTGCCATGAAATCGTAATAGGCACGGTAGAGCCGGTAGAATAGAAATAAAAAATGTCACAAGCAAGGGTGGATATTTGCAAATAAAGAATACCTTTTAACCCTTTTAACCCCGGGACCCTGCAGCTGGAGATGGATTGATCACGATAATTCAAGGGTAGTGCCCGATGAGCTTGGCGCCTTCAGGCGCCAACCTCATCTGGCACTACCCTTGAAATATCATGATCAATCCATCTCCTACAACTGGCACGCAGTCGTCAGACAACGCCTCCTTAAGTCTGGAAATGCGGCAGTGGCGTTAAGAGGGTTAAACTAGTAGTCAGCACCAGGTTTCCACGGCTCCAGTTTCCAGCCCCACAAAGCCTCGAGATGGAAAAGTGCGCCCAGCAGACACCTTCAACTATCGCTCACTCATTAACTCATTCAACTCCGACACGCCACGGCAAGACATGGATCGAGCGTGATAGTTCAAGGGTTGTGCCAGAACAGCTTGGCGCCCGTAGGCGCCAAGCTATTCTGGCACAACCCTAGAACTATCACGCTTGATCTGTTTCCAGAAGTGTAATAGTAATACAGTCTTCAGATGGCGACTTCAAAATTATTTGAGGATTTCGGTCCTGGAGCACAATGTGTTAATCACAAAAATGGGATACCGTCTACAAATTACAAGTTCCTAGCTTTGGCTTAGAAGTGCGTGTAACATAATTCATACTTTCTAAACCCCAGTGTTCATTCTAAGGCGAAAGAAGCTGATCAACGAAAAGACAGCAGCTCTGAAAACAAAACTGAACGCAGCACCGCAGTGCAATTAGCGGCTTTCTCCTTCACTATTCAGTCTGCCCAACCATAACATCCACGAAATTGTTCAAGTGACTGTCCATGGTCACCCCATCAGCGTCGGCGGTCTCGGCAAGCAATAAGCATTGATTCTCGTGCGCCCCTGCACCTGCAGGGGCTCACGAGAATCTATGCCACTTGCAAATATTATGGACATGGCTCGGTGCGGGACAGTGAAACTGTGTGTTCAAATGTTTGTCCTCGTAGCGAAGGACATGGCATACCCCTGCTCAGCCATGAGAATGAGAGGCACTGAAATCCATCGATGGAACGAATGAGTCATAGGGAGAGAACCATGAAAATTCTGCACGAAGGCTCATATTTTGATTAGTTGTGCGAACGCGCGTCACTGATCGACTAACCAGCAAGGTTCCCGATAAACGATGCCCGGGGAAGGGGGGGGGGGGGGGAGAGAGAGAGAGAGAGAGGAGAGTGAGAGGGAGGGAGAGAGAGAGAGAGGGCACGGGTGGGAGTTGGGAGTTTAACCGTTTTATCAATCCACTGTAAGCAAATGGTTGCATTTTTCAAATCGTCTGCTATTGCTACTAACCCTTTGGCTATCGGTACCGACTTTTCTCGCGATGATTCCTGCTGGGATCATCGCGACACAAATCGCTACCGACAGCCGAAGGGTTAACACAGTGCAGAGGGATAGTGTTTTCTGAGAGATACAAACCATAAAATAAGACAATGACGGTGTTTGACTAGCATGGTGCGTCCGAATGCGCCGACCTAAAACAGTGGGCAATGGAGTTTCGTCTTCGTGTTCAACAGCTGATGCTGGTTGGTGATGGAAGTGAAATAAAAAAACCTTTCAGACCAAGGATCGTCCATCCATTCAGCCCTGACGCACTACAGCAGGAGATAGGTCGACCATGATAATTCAAGGGTAGTGCCAGATTAGCTAATCTGGCACTGCCCTTGCATTATCATGGTCGATCCATCTCCTGCAACTGGTGCATAGTCATTAGATGACGCCTCCAAAATTTGGGAAATATGGCCGTCGGGCTAGATGAGTTAACTCATTCTACCCCAACACCGAAATCCCCACATTTTGCCGCTGCTATCTGAAGACTGTACTGCAGTGCAGAACACAGATCGACCATGATAGTTCAAGGGTGATGCCAGAATAGCTTGGCGCCCATAGGCGCCAAGCTATTCTGGCATCACCCTTGAACTATCATGGTCGATCCATATCTTGCTGTGGTGTGTCTGGGGTAGAATGAGTTAAAGGAGATTAGATCTAAACTTACGACAAACAAACCGTTGAAAACCGTTTACTACGGATGCAGGGGCTCAAGAGAAATCAATGCCTCTTGTCTTTGAAAAAAACAGTCTGACCATAATTATGACTTCATTGGGAGAAATTAGTCGTAATTAACCCGTTCAGTACCATTTGACGCAGTCTGTGTTCCTGCAGTCTTCGTTTATCCCATATCATACAGAGGCTAAAAGCTTCAAATTTGTACACTGCCATACGCAGGCTACATTATAGTACTTACGGATAAGGATATAGACCAATGGCTTTAGTTCAAGGATAGTGCCAAAATAGCTTGGCGCCAAGATATTCTGGCACTACCCTTAAACTATTTTAGTCAAACTTACTTCACAAACACACACACACACAGAGTGGAATGGAGGGAGCTGGTTGCCAAGTCATCAGTGGTGCCCCAACGGTCGGCAAGACTACGAGATAGACTTTACACACTGCTGTATTGTGAATGACGAGGGTTATTCAACACACAAAAAACCTAGATTCTCCTGGAACATGGATTCAAAGTAGCGTCAACAAGAGGCATATATCCTCATAAGCCCCCGCAACTGCGGGGGTTCATGAGGATCTATACCTCTCGCAGTTGGCTGGTTTTCACATTTTCTCGGCTCTGAAAGAGTTAAGTCCTTCTGCCAGCTAACACAGCTTTAGAAGCTCAGTCATAGTCCGTGGCTGAAAAGTCATTCTCACCAACGTGGTTCATGGATACGTATTACTATTACGCTGACAAAAAGTGTTTGGCCAGCATGCGGCTAATGATGCCTACCTTCTGGCCATTTGCCACCTGAGCCCTTCTTTGCTAATGACTGGTAAGCTGCTTTGCGTGTTGTGTGCTCGTAAGTTTCAAAATCTGCTATGGTCTTGCCCTAGGATTGTTTACTTGCCCTATCTACCTGGTATAAATGGTCAGAGACTGAGACGGTAAGAGAAAGAGTACATAGATCTGGTATTTGTACAGGAATTCAGAAGTGAGTGGGCTGGACGAAAGTTGGTGTCATAAGCAATGATGGTTTGTAGGTCGTTATCTTATACTATCGCGAAGCATCAGAGGCCAGTCGCGTGAGTGAGCTTAGTCCTGCGCCCGCCACTAAGCAAGGTGCTACAGCGTAGCACCTTGCTTAGTCAATAGTGGCAGGCGAAGGACCAAGCTCACTCATGCAACTGAGCCCTGATCACTTCCAGTTCCATTGCTGACAAGTTTCAGACGGCTCAGAGCCCAGCCTTAGTTGCATGAACGAATTGAGTCCTGCGCAGGCCACTAGGGAGTAAGCAACGTTCTCCGCAATTGCGAATCAAATTGTTCAGTGGCTTGCGCAGGATTTAAGCTCACTAATCAATGCAAATGAGACGAGTACTCTTACTCTTAGATGTACGTTTTAATATGGCGTACATATTTCGTACTACCCAAAAGAAAGTGCATGACTATCTTGGAACGTGCCGGGGAGATGCAAAACTTAAAATAATTAAAGCTGCAGGAGAGTAATCGGTCAGGGGTCTGCTGTAACTTGTATTGTAACCTGCTCCAATATAGCAATGCAAGCTCATTCAAAATAATTTAGATTTGCTTGCCGCCTGACGAAATACCACCCAAATCAGTTACTAACGTTCAGCTATCCATCAATCATCAAATGATCCATCTTCCACAGTTGGCAGTTCAGAATGAAAGAGAAACAGGGCGTGGAATGGTATGTGCAACGTCTTTAATGATCTAAGGATGCAGGTCTTGAGGGTCTGTAGATTTATTTCAGCCAAACTCCGTTAGTCCCCTCCGTCCATAATTAGGACGTAAATGAGACCGTTCTCTGCCAAAAAGAAACACAGATTTTCATGAGCCCCTGCAAATGCAGGGACACATAAAAATCTATGTTTCTTGCAAAAGAAAGGAGACTGGTTGTGGGAATGGTTCTAATTCAGTGTTTGTACTAAACACTAATACCGAGTCCACTGTACTGTTAACTTCCACACCAGGTGCAAGGAATTAAAGTCAGCCAGTAAATTGGTAATTACCGCTCAGACGCCATATCTGGCTGAGGCATTGCACCTGGGTGGGATGTAAAGATCTCGCTGTATCTGGGGCAACCAAGAGAGGTCTGCCTCAGCCTAACACAATGTGCTGCTTCATCTATTTTTATGAAATTGTAAGCAAGGAAAATTTCTGAAGGTAAAATATTATGCAATAAAGATGCCTGATTGACCTAATTTTAAGAAATCGTACACAGAATCTGGGGTAAAAACGTAAGAAAATTTGAAATATGGCAATGTTTTACACACAATAGAAACATCTGAAAACACTAAACAGTTATGTTCATTTCTCATATTTTGACTAAGCGATGTTAAATCAATTTCATCGATGTGTAGGCAGTACATTAAGATACATTATATATACACAATTAAAAATAATACACAATTTTCATATGAAATACAACAGAAAATGTAATAAATTTGTTCAGATGTTGTCCTCTCTTTTGAAATAAGGTACCTGCCAGCCACACTCTCTCTTCTCAATTTTACAGCTAATTAAACACTAATCATGCGCAGCCAACATCTAGCCTTAAAGGCATTCAGAAACTTTCATGTTCCTATAGTAACCGCGTCAAATGAAGCAAACCACCCGGCTCTTCAAAGCACCGTTAGATCCTCCCACCAGCCACGCGTAATAACAAACCCCACCCCGAGCTGTTGACATGTCAGGTTCAAAATGCTGCCTTTCGGGTGGATTCCCACGTACAGCCCTTCATCCGAAAGTGGCATAGGTTCACATGTACCCTTGTAGGCGCAGGGGATAATTAGAAGTATACATCTCTTGCTCACGTCTGTCAGCACCCCAAATTGAGGGTTTAAGTACATGACTGTATGGAATTCACGCATCGTTTGTTCGCACTGAGAGGCCGGGGTCTCACTGGTCAATACGGTCCTGAACTAAAAGCCACTATCTGCTGGCCTATCAGATCCTCATGCGCCTTCAACAGATTGCGGGGTCTTCTGAAGCTCTTTCACCATTGCTGGTTCCATTTTAATTGCCGATCAGTCTTTAGGCGGCAAGCACCAACGGGCGTTCGATAAATTCACGATGGAAGAATGCTGTTATTGTCCAGTCCCTCCCGAAACACATCCACTCCAGCATCCGAAAAAGGCAATAATTCTCATGCGCCCCTTGCGGACAAGGCTCGGTCCATTTCTTTACACCTCACCCCGAAAGGAGTTATCAAGGTTTTAATCCTATGACTGACTGGCTCCACTCAACGATGTCAGCGCCACGCGCCAGCCCTACCACTGCAAACTGACATGAACAATGAAGTCTCGGATCTCTCTTTCTCTCTCTCCACGCGAAATACACGTGCTTCCCATTCATGGGAATACTTCATCTGATGCCTGCGATTTTTACAACATACACAACAGGGACTGAAACCATGCACGTATGGGTAGTTAGTTCTATGAATCTCGCAACATGCTCATTGTTTCCCTATAAAAAAAAAAAAAATTAAAAAAAAAACAGGCAAAGCTGCAACGTGAACGAAACCCACTGCGCTATCGGGCACCACTCAAACTACCGCGGTGGCAACGAGCCGAGACCCGCGGCCCGAAGAAAACTCCACGTGACCTTACCTTTGCTCCTTTCGAAAAAAAACTTCCCATCGCAAACTTTTGGCACAGGAAAGAAAGCAAGTTACAAACAGACTTACCTTGGCTTTGAGCACAGATATCGCCGTGTATACACTCCAGTAGTAAACAATGGCACGATGACTGGAATCCTTCGCACAAGTAGCAGAACACAGCATCCGATGCAAGTCGCAAGCACCACTCGAGAATGAACCGATCCGAGTTTGGCTCGGGAACGCTCTGATTGGCTGAGCCAAATAAAGATGGCGGGGGATAACCGGCGGAGTAGAGGGAGGGGCGGGGTGGGAGAGTAACCAGTGCCGGATTGCGGCAGAAAACTGTGAAAGTATCTCACTGAACCCTTCTATCTGCAAGAGGCATAGATTCTCATGAGCCCCTGAAGGCGCACGAATGCGAAACAACAGCGAACGATCTGTGAAAAGAAGAGGCATAAATTCTCATTCGCCCCAGCCGATGCACGGCAAGAAGAACTGAGCAGGGGCTCATGGGAATATAGAGGCCGCAAATTCTCATGAGCCCCAGTTTCCTCTTGCATCGGCAGGGGCTAATGAGAATTTATGCCTCCGCTTAACTCATTCAGCCCTACTGATACGGCACTACGTAGTTCCCAAATTTTGGAGGCGTCATAAAACGACTATGCCGCACCTGATGCCGGCAGGAGATGCCGGATTCAGTGACCATTATAATTTAAGGGTAGTGGAAGATTAGCCGCTTGGCGCTGACAGGCGCCAAGCTAATCTGACACTACCCTTGAATTATCATGGTCGACCCATCTCCTGCTGTAGTGCGTCAGGGCTGAATGGGTTAAAATTACAAATCGTTCGGTTTCGCAGTGACATTTACGTCTGCTTCTCAGGCGGATGAAGGTTATGGGGTTTGAGACTAGACATTGTCGGCCACAACTGACTCGATGTGGGTCACCACTCACCGAGGGGACCGCGACAGGTGACGGCCATTCACTGGACTTGACAGCCCGGCGGCTATTGTCTTACCGTCCCCCACGCGTTGTTCTTAGTCACGCCAGCTCATTCATCCCAGCCGCCGCCCAACTTCTGTTGTTGATCTCCCTAGTAATCAGAAGAAGTAGCGTAGAGATTACTGGGTATAGCTGGCGTGGCATTAGGCCTAGTTAGCTGAAGGTCTGAACGTGTGTGTTTGATAACGGCCGTAGTCTGTGTCAGCTAGCCCTGGTACACTACACCACGGAAATGATCATCGAACTTGAACATTTCTGCCCAACAAAAGACAATCAACAAATTGTGTTTCCGTTTTGTCGTTGGGTTTCTTGTTTGTTTGTTGTTGGTTGGGTTTTTTATTTGTTTTTTTGTTTGGGTTTTTGTGTGTGTGTGTTTTGTTTTGTGTAGTTTTTTGTTTTTGTTTTTGTTGTTTGTTTGTGGGTTGGTGGTGTGTTTTTTTGTTTTTTGTTTTTTGTTGGTTTTTTTGTTTGTTTGTTTGTTTGTTTGTTGTTGTTGTTTTGTTTTATTTTGTTTTGTTTGGTTTTTTTGTGTTTTTTGTTGTTGTTGTTTTTTTGTTTTGTTTGTTTTTTGGGGTGTTTTTTTGTTTGTTTGTTTGTTTGTTTTTTTTTTTTGGGGGGGGGGGTGTTAATTAAAACGTTCAGTGCCAGCTGAGTCAGTCTGTGTTTCTTCAATCTTCGTTAATTCAAGACCAAAAAGACCCTAGATGTTCTAGGAACATGGATTCAAAGTGATGTCAGCAAGAGGCATAGATCCTGAAGAACTCCCGCAAGTGCGGGGGCTCATGAGGAACTAGTACCTCTTGCAGTTGGTGGTGTTCATAGGTTCTCGGCACTGAACAGGTTGAAAGCAACATTGTTATATTTTATATTACAACGAAAATCTCCGCTTTTAACTGCAGGACTGACAGATCATAGTAGAGCCCAGACCGGTATTTAGCTTCTAGATAAAATTTAAAGCTCTCAGATTTTATTTTTTTTTAATTTTTACCTTGGGGTCGTGTTAACGGTAATTCTTATAAGCAGCGGTGTGAGTCAGATCTAAATCCGGATTAGGTGGTAAGTACCTGTACCGGGCTTTTGAATTACATGTAACTGTACTAGTGTTGTTGACATAACCTACTGCCGGTGACTCAACCAGCCGCCCGGCGAGGCCAAACACGTACAAAAGACACTATGCCCAGGATACACGATGTTTGTCCCCCATACTGATTCAAGTCGTGGAAGCCGGATCTAGTCAGTCATACACGATGCTATTCGTTTTCAGTTATTGTTGTTCGTCGATGGTGTTTTTGTTCTTGTTTTTGTTAACGACGTCAGTTATATAAATATAGTTTAACTCATTCAGCCCCGAAACACCACAGCCACAAGACATGGAGCCAGCATGATAGTTCAAGGGTGGTGCCAGAATAGCTTGGCGCCCATAGGCGCCAAGCTATTCTGGCACCACCCTTGAACTATCCCGCTCGATCTGTCTCTATGAATTGTAATACAGTCCCTCAGAGGGCAACTTCAAACTTTAGGGATTTCGGTTATGGCCGGCAGAATGTGTTAAAGTTCTCCGGCCTCAGTTTTTCAATGCCTCTCCCCCCCCCCCCCCCCGCCACCCCCACCCCAACCCCCACCCCACCACACCCCACCCCCCACCCACTGTGACCCCCGGCACGGACCCCCCCCCCCCTCACCACACACACACACACACACACACACAATAACTCAAAACGGATTTGGGATTATTCGGCTGTAGTATTGTTATTACAACTCGCAGAAATTTAGTTACTCTAAGACCTCACTCTCGAGAAATGTCCACACCAAACGATAGTATGTCGAAAATGTAAAACGACAGACGGTATTAAAATGGACAGCAAAGAAAGAAAGCTCGGGAATGTGACAAGTCCTCCGGCCGATGTCAACTGCTCTTGGCCCGCGCACGTCAGTGCGCGGGCCAAGTGCAGTTGACATCGGCCCGACGATCTGTTACTCATTGAAAAAAAAAGTTAACTGTTAAAAGTTAGTAGTCGTTTTGTCCTTTGTCGGGTCAACGCCTACTTTTCATTTGTTTAATAATAATAATAATAATAATAATAAATAATTACGGTATTTATAATGCGCTTATCTTATAATAATTATAACTCTAAGCGCGCACTCATACCTTAGCTAACACAGTCTAACACAGGCACCTGTCCTTAACCCCTTGACTGCCGAGAAAAAGTCAACACAATCCAAATGTAAAAGACGTAGATCCTCATCAGTGAGTCCTCGCAGTTCCGAAGGCCCGTGATGATCAATGTCTCTTGCTGACTCAACTTGAATCCATTGTCCTGGGTCGGCTTCAGTCTTGCGGCGTTGAATTAACAAAGATTTCAGAAACATAATCTACGTCCATTGACAGTTGTGATGAAGCTCTATGCTTGTGCATAGTGCTCGCACAATAGGATTAGTACGGTACGGTTTTTGTTAACGGTTTGTTTGTGCCAAAAGTCCGTGGGGCCTGCTGTCCACGTGGAATATGTAAGACATGGTTAGCACGGGATTTTTTAGTGAGTTCTGTTTAGTGAGTTCTAGGCGGAAGCTGTGACTGTCAGAGGTCTAGATCCGGAGTGCGGGCTGTTTTGTCGTATGGAACGGTTGTGTTTGAGTTACCTAGCCCGCATTCCAAGACTCTGAAGCCTAGATTTCAGGTATGTTTCTATAAACGTAGTATTGGTAGTTGTTTAGTTAAATAATCCAGACCAAAAAGGTGACTGCCAAGCGTGTGAAATGCAAAGAAGTACCCAACGGAGAAAGAAACACGCTTAAAAAAAACGGTACAACACAATTTATTAATATTTCGGGTAAATACCCTTTGTCAAAATAGACAAACAAACAGAGACATTAGCCGCTACTTATCTTCATATGCAGAAGGAATGTGGCAACTGAAGTTGCCACATTCCTTCTGCATATGAAGATAAGTAGCGGCTAATGTCTCTGTTTGTTTGTCTATTTTGACAAAGGGTATTTACCCGAAATATTAATAAATTGTGTTGTACCGTTTTTTCTAAGCGTGTTTCTTTCTCCGTTGGGTACTTCTTTGTTTAGTTAAAGACAGTATGCGTGGTAAGATTAATGTGGTTGTATAGCGGTGTTCCGGTTTGGTTTAGTATAGTATGTTTAGAATTCGGTGAAGTAACCGGTGTTTTTGTATACAGTTAGATGACTAAAGGAATATGAAGTGTGTATGTCTAAGCCGCTATGAAGATAGTACGTGGTTGGGTAAGCATAGTCTTTTCCAGGGTATAGAGTAATGTATAGCAAGAGTGTTAGGCTATAGTCTGTTTCAAGATAGTGACAGCGATGGGGTGATACGAAAATAGTTTATGAAGCACGTGTGTGTGTGTGTGAATGAACGTGTGGGTTATTTGTATCAGCCAGGTTACGTGACGTTTCTCATTGATCCAATATGTTGTGTGTTTAGCAAGTGTTACGTTGGGACTTTTGTTTATTCAGAGTTCTTGTAACGAGAGTGGAAAGACGGACGCCGAGACGTCGAGTCGCAGGTGGGACCTACGTGAGGTCATCCCTCCAGCTCTTCTGAGAGTGAGTCTGACTGGGGACCAAGACACCCAAGTCCAAACGAGAACTGAGTACCGTACGAGAACGAGGACGTCCGTGCCCAGAGAGACAGGACGGCAATAAGCGTATGACGAAGGACTTTCACGCCTAGACGTGAGAAGGACCAACCGTAACCAGGCAACAACATCAAACAGGTTGGAGGCAATGTGAGACTAAGACCTAACCTGGCAAAGATATTGTGATACGTGTGTGGTGTGATAATAGAACAGTGTATATAGTTGATAGTCATTTAAGTCGTTCTTTTTCATTTATAGTGTATAAAGGTTACTTTAGAAAGGGAGCCCGTGTGTTGTGTTTTACCGCATGAATGCGCCCGTCTGAGTCAGTCGCGGTGTATGCGTCTGTTGCGTGAGAGTCTGTGCGTACGACTCAACTGTGGGCAAGTCTGCGTGCGTTACAGTGGTAACCCTGTTTTAGCGGTAGGTTAGAAGTATTTGCGAGCGATAGGGAGTAGCGATTTTAGAGTAGGATTTGTTGCTATGTGCATGTTGTGTTAGATTCCCCTCTCCGATTCTAGGGGGTAAGATCCGTTATTTCTGTAGTTTTCTGGATCTTACGAGGAGTTAGTTCTTGTTTCTTCTTTTTGTATAGGTAGTGTTCTTTTTCCTTGCTCTTCCTTCTATCGTTCTTATTTTTCGTTCCATCTGGACATCAAAGTAGGTCACTGTTTTCTGCGTAGGTAGTTGACATTGTTGTGAGTTTGCATTTTAAATTTTTGCCGTTGGGCTGGTTGTGGTTTGTATTGTTAGGTTGTTAATTTTGCCATTTATTTGTATATTTACGTTTTTAAGTTTTGGGAAGTTGTTGCAGTAAGTATGGAGGTAGACCCGGTAGAGGCTTACATTAAACAGGGTGAAAGGTTAGGACTTAAGGATGAGAAACCTTTTGACTATGTGGAGAAATGTAGGGATAGGGAGGATAGAGCGAGAGAAAGAGAAGCTCAGAGAGAAGAAAGAGAAGCTCAGAGAGAAAGGGAAGAGAGAAAAAGAGTACTTAAGAAAGAGGAACTAGAGGTTCAGAAAGCCTTAAAGGAGAAAGAGTTAGAGGTTCAGAGGGTGAGGGACGAGAAAGAATTAGAAATTCAGTCGTAGACTTAGAGAGGAGAAAGAGTTGGAAATGCAGATACAGAGGGAGGAGAAAGAGCTAGAAATTCAGAGAGAGAGAGAGAGAAGAGAAAGACAGAATACTTAAGAATGAGGAAATGGAGCTAAAGGAGAAAGAATTAGAAGTTCAGAGAGAGCGAGAAGAGAAAGAAAGAGTCTTTAAGGAGAAGGAGTTAGAAGTACAGAGAGAAGAGAGAGCGTTTCAGAGAGAGAAAGACGAGAAGTCTCTAGCGTTTCAGAGAGAGAAAGACGAGAGGGAACATGCTTTAAGAGAGAAGGAACTAGAGTACCAGAGAGAGAAAGAGGAAAAGGATAGGGAGGACAAGGAGAGAGATAGGGAGGTACAAATGCAGTTAGCTCGAGATGCGGGATCTAGACCAGATAGTGATTCAGTAGGCCGAGGAATACGCAATTTTCCTAAACTGCCGATGTTTAAAGAGTCCGTGGACTCTATTGACGCTTTTTTTTTGGTGCCGTTTCGAGTCTCATGCGCAGGCGTTGAGTTGGCCTCCTGCCAACTGGCCCGTTTTGCTTTCCCCCCACCCGGGTCTGCCCTGGGGGACTTGGGTGGGGTTAGGTATTTTTTAGTTCCCAGGGTCACCCTGGTCAGCCCCACAGGGTGGGTTTTCCTCTCTATTCTGGGGCGTGTTTTTCTGTCTACCCTTGGTCCATTCACCTGTATTTTCCTATTTTAAACTCTCCCTACTGTCTGCGCTGCCTGTAGCTCTTGATATTGGATGTGTGTTGCTAAATGGTCTTAGCTTTATTTAGGCCCCATGTGTTAGGTTTATTTAACGTATTGGACCGGCTGGCGACATGCATTCAATATTTTGTTTATTATTTTTTCACAAGCAGTGCAAGCACGTCCTGAGAAAGCCTTGTTGCTGTCGGGACGTTAAGCAATGTACAATCCAATCCAATCCGTTTTGCTTTCATCTGTGCTTGAGGGTCAGGCCTTGAGTCTTTACCATAGTTTGACCGTTTCGGGGAACATAGATGAGTACGAGACTTTGAAGGAGTGTCTCTTGCAGAAGTTCCAGTGTAATGCGGAAGGTTTTAGAGAACGCTTGAGAGCTTGTCGGCCAGAGACAGGGGAATCGTTTGTGTCTTTTGGCAAACGGTTGTCCCATTTGCTCGTACGTTGGGTCGAACTGTCAAAGATCGACCACACGTACGACGCATTGTTCGATCTCATGTTGGCTGAACAGTTCTTTGGTAGCGTTTCCAAGGATCTAGCGGTATTCTTGAGGGAGCGTAACCTCAAGACTACGGACGAGTTAGTACAGAACGCGGAGGCTTTTCGGATGGCGCATCCTACGAAAAACCTCGCGCGTAGGACCGAGACACCGCCAGTCGGGTTGGTCGCTGCTAACACGTCTGGGGGTTACCGGGGGGTCAATACTTTACGTGGAGGCCAGCGGATTAACGGTAGAGGTACTTTGCGTTTTCGACGCGGTGATCGAGGTAACTTACAGCGATGGCGGTAGCGATCCGTACGCACGTGGAGGGACTTCTTTGCGTGGGTATGGTCGTGGTCGTGTTGCGAGTTCGGACACGCAGTGTTTTTCTTGTAGTGGATACGGGCACTTCAGTCGGAGCTGTCCGTCCTACAGTGCAGGCACGCAGTATGCTAGTTATCAGGAGCACGGCCATCTGGCTCATCAAGGTCCTAATAATCCTGGTATGGTGGATGGGGCGGTGCAGCCCACTCACGTAGCCAGTTTTGCGGTCCCAGTCGGGGAGGAACCACAGCTGGGCGCAGTGTGTTCAGCTGAGGGAGGTGGTAGCCTACCGCTGGTAGACGGTGTGGTGAATGGATGTCTTGTTTCTGTTCTCCGTGACTCCGGTACAACGACCGCGGGGGTCAGGCGTGGCCTTGTTAGACCAGATCAGTTCACAGGCGAGTCACAGAAAGTAGTTTCGTTTGGGGGAAAGATAGAAGTTTTTCCGTTAGCTAAGATAGAGATTGACACAGAGTTTTTTACCGGTAGTCTGGTTTCGTGTGTCATCGACGACCCAGTAGTTGATTTAGTCGTAGGTAACATGAAGGGTGTGCAGCCAGTCATCAGTAGAGTCGTGACGGTTAAGCGAGCTCAGGGTAATCGCAGTGTAGTCGCATCAGTGGCGACGGGAGCTCGAAGTAAGCTTAGTTGGGAACAGAGAGATCGTGTTATTTCCGTCCAGAATCAGGGGATTGGTCAGCGGGCTTGGCCCAACAGTCGGGTTGGTCTGAGACGGCATACTTCTGTTGCGGACAGAAATGCGGCTCAGCACCCAATATTTAGGTAGATCGGAGACTAGGGTCTCGCGATTGTAGGTAGGTCGGAGACTGGGGTCTCGCGATCGTGTGGGCAGTCGTTGGATCTTTTTCATTTCTTGAGGTTTAACGCGTTAGTTCTGTTTTGCTGTCGCTGTGCGATCTTAAGTTGTGCGTTGAGGCGTAAGGCTGTAATTTTTTTTTCTTGTATTCTAGGTAGTAAAAGTTAGTCCTTTCCTGTTTTCGGATAACATTACGTCGAGTAGTCTTAAAAAGAAACTCGGTCGTTTCTTTTTTTCCCGAGGAAGGGGGAATTGTGATGAAGCTCTATGCTTGTGCATAGTGCTCGCACAATAGGATTAGTACGGTACGGTTTTTGTTAACGGTTTGTTTGTGCCGAAAGTCCGCGTGGAATATGTAAGACATGGTTAGCACGGGATTTTTTAGTGAGTTCTGTTTAGTGAGTTCTAGGCGGAAGCTGTGACTGTCAGAGGTCTAGATCGGGAGTGCGGGCTGTTTTGTCGTATGGAACGGTTGTGTTTGAGTTACCTAGCCCGCATTCCAAGACTCTGAAGCCTAGATTTCAGGTATGTTTCTATAAACGTAGTATTGGTAGTTGTTTAGTTAAAGACAGTATGCGTGGTAAGATTAATGTGGTTGTATAGCGGTGTTCCGGTTTGGTTTAGTATAGTATGTTTAGAATTCGGTGAAGTAACCGGTGTTTTTGTATACAGTTGTTACCGAGTTAGATGACTAAAGGAATATGAAGTGTGTATGTCTAAGCCGCTATGAAGATAGTACGTGGTTGGGTAAGCATAGTCTTTTCCAGTGTATAGAGTAATGTATAGCAAGAGTGTTAGGCTATAGTCTGTTTCAAGATAGTGACAGAGATGGGGTGATACGAAAATAGTTTATGAAGCACGTGTGTGTGTGTGTGTGTGAATGAACGTGTGGGTTATTTGTATCAGCCAGGTTACGTGACGTTTCTCATGTTGTGTGTTTAGCAAGTGTTACGTTGGGACTTTTGTTTATTCAGAGTTCTTGTAACGAGAGTGGAAAGACGGACGCCGAGACGTCGAGTCGCAGGTGGGACCTACGTGAGGTCATCCCTCCAGCTCTTCTGAGAGTGAGTCTGACTGGGGACCAAGACACCCAAGTCCAAACGAGAACTGAGTACCGTACGAGAACGAGGACGTCCGTGCCCAGAGAGACAGGACGGCAATAAGCGTACGACGAAGGACTTTCACGCCTAGACGTGAGAAGGACCAACGTAACCAGGCAACAACATCAAACAGGTTGGAGGCAATGTGAGACTAAGACCTAACCTGGCAAAGATATTGTGATACGTGTGTGGTGTGATAATAGAACAGTGTATATAGTTGATAGTCATTTAAGTCGTTCTTTTTCATTTATAGTGTATAAAGGTTACTTTAGAAAGGGAGCCCGTGTGTTGTGTTTTACCGCATGAATGCGCCCGTCTGAGTCAGTGGCGGTGTATGCGTCTGTTGCGTGAGAGTCTGTGCGTACGACTGTGGGCAAGTCTGCGTGCGTTACAACAGTGAAGGGTTATGTTTATCAACTCAGAATCAATTTAAAGGAATATTCAAACATTAAAACATTTCACCCCTTTTGGGGATATGATGCGACACAAAGTGTAATTTTAACATCAAAATAAATTATTATACTCTAATCAGTTTACCGCGGGCATGTATACTTACGAGCAAAAGAAATGCTTCATTTTTGGAATCATCGGAAACACTATAGTGTTTCCGAGGATTCCAAAAATGAAGCATTTCTTTTGCTCGTCATGCTCGTCAGTATATTAGTTAATCAGTACCCAACTGTACCAAGAATCATCAGAGTACAAAAATGCTGATAACGCTCTACCCTGCTGGGAGTGGGTGAACCATTACAAACAAAGAAACGAAGGGTAACTCAGTCGTGAGGAAGTTTGGTACACGAAATGACTTTGTGATCATAATGATAATATGCTTCGGGCAGTCATTTTTTTAATGTTGTATCTGAAGAGATTTTTTATCAGCGAAGTTATATAGATTGAAAAGGTGACCAGGACCTCTTAAAAACAAGTGTTGATAATTTTACCCGACTTGTGTCATATCAGACTTTGTAATAAGCGAAGTGGACTATACGACTTCCGACGGCCACTGCGGATAACTTAATCAATCTACCCAGTTCGCAGTGTTGTTTTTTCTGACCAAGTTGAATTCTGCATAAGCAATGGCCGACACTGTACCGTTGGACAAGCGCCACTTCAGCGTGGGTGCGAAAAGACCACTGTAGGTGGAGCAGTTATAACCGTACCACCCTGACGCTGCCCCGTTCGCACCCGCACACCCGCCGTACACGTCGTGATCAGACGTCGAGAAGCGTACTGGCTTGCTGGAAGAAAATCCATCTAACGCGTAAGCATTAGTAGGTGAAGAGGTCGAGTCGTAAGACAAGCCGTAACCATCAGCCTCCGAAGCCACAGCGAAGTTCTCGTAAAACACGCTCTTTCCGCTGATGCCGTCGGCCACGAAGAAGAGATGCAGCTGGTAGACCCCTTGCTTCAGCAGGTGGTGCAGGTTGTCCAGTCCGATGAAATCATTACTACTCAAATCACCGAAGCCAGCTTTTGTGGTAGAGTAGTTCATGTTGAAATTGTACCAGCTTCGACGTCTGTATGCGTAGGTGATGCCAAGCCCCCCTCCTAACCCGCAGTACACCTATGACAATCATACAGAACCCAGAAAACTGAATGAGCGGATTGTTTCTATTAACCTCTGCAGTGTCAGCTGATGCAGAATGTGTTTCTGCCATCGTCATTAACTCATTGTAGGGGCCTACCCCAAGACCGAAATCTCTAAATGTTGCCGTTGTCCTCTGAAGACTGCATTGCAGGGCAGGACACAGATCGACCATGATAGTTCAAGGGTGATACCAGAATACCTTGGCGCCTACAGGCGCCAAGCTATTCTGGCATCACCCTTGAACTATCATGGTCGATCCATATCTTGCTGTGGTGTGTCTGGGGTAGAATGAGTTAACTCGATACCAGAAATCTCTATATGTCCAAGGAATATGGATCCAAAGTGGTGTCAGCAAGAGGCAAAGATCCTCATGAGCCCCCGCAACTGATGGGACTTATGAGGATCTATACCTCTTGCAGCTGGGTGATGTTCACGTTTCTTTCGGCACTGAACGGGTTAAGCACTAAGTCGTCGGGCCGACGGTGGCCGCAGCTGGCCTGTGCATGGCTTTGCGGAGACCAGCTGCGTCCTTCTGACGTCCTGATGACCACCGATCATCTCAGAGGTTAGCTGTTACGATCTGACGTCGTACAACCGACCATCAGATAACCTCAGAAATAGTGTAGATTGGATGTATTGGGATCTGATTTTCCCCAAACGCGGCCAGTTACAGTTCACAGCGAAAGAACCCAAATGCTAGGTAGAACAATGAGAGAAATGAAGCACCACTGACCCCTCCCATAGCACAACCAACCAGCCACTCTCCCACACACACTCCCTCCCGCCCCGCCACCCCCCCCCCCCCTCCCCACACCCCAGACCTACCCCGATTTAAAGGACGCTGAAAAAACTGTACCAAGAGTAAACTGTCACGAAGGCTTTTAACTCATTTTACCCCAAGACCGAAATCCCCAAATTTTGCCGTTGTCCTCTGAATATTTGCAGTGCAGCGCAGGACACAGATCGAGCATGATAGTTCAATGGTGATGCCTGAATAGCTTGGCGCCCATAGGCGCCAAGCTATTCTGGCATCACCCTAGAACTATCATGCTCGATCCATATCTTGCTGTGGTGTGTCTTGGGGTAGAATGAGTTAAGAGGCACTGTCTCGCAGGCGAGCAACTGCGACACAGCATATGACGTCACATGCAGTGAAAAACGCTGTGATCATATTTCATGCCATACGCAGTTAAAAGGAACGCCTTAATGTGACACGCAGCGAAACACATTGCACTACGTCATAATTGACGTCAACAGTATTGGAAACACTGCGTGTGACGTAAAAACATGACTCGACGGCATCGCAGCTGCCTATGTTCGAGACATCGCCAGGAAGACCATTAAGAATCCGTATTCATGAAATTCACCTAAGATTGCTAATACCTTGAAAGGACCTGGCGACGTACTGGGAAGAATTTCGTAGTATCCGTTGTGGCTAGAGTCATTGTAACCGTTATCATGCACCTCGGAGCAATCTGAAAAGATGATAAAGAGACAGAACTTATCAGAGGAGAGGGAAGATTTTCAGAACAAAAGTAGGGCACATTGAAAATTCAGCTGAGGCAGAAGGATAAGGGGGGTTTTTTGGGGGTTTTTTTGTTTCTGTTTTTGTTTCTTTGGTGGGTTTTTTTTTTTTGTTGTTGTTGTTGTTTGTTTGTAAATTTACTAAGTTTTGGAAACGATATGCCTTAGAATTTACAAGTGAATTTTTTTGGGGGTGCATGTCTTATTCAGACCACAACAGCAACAGTTTCTTTCAAAATAAAAATCATTTGCAGCATTAGGAGATAAATGAACGCCCTATTAAATGGTGCAATCAGATTGACAAAGAAGTACCCAACGGAGAAAGAAACACGCTTAGAAAAGACGGGTACAACACAATTTATTAATATTTCGGGTAAATACCCTTTGTCAAAATAGACAAACAAACAGAGAGATTCCGCTACTTATCTTTTCCGATGCGTTACCTTTAAGTTACAACCCTTTCAACACGACACCTTCTCTCTCTCTCTCTCTCTCTCTCTCTCTCTCTCTCTCTCTCTCTCTCTCTCTCTCTCTCTCTCTCTCTCTAGTCTCTCTTTCTCTGGTCTCACACACGCATTTACTTTTGCTCGCGCTCCTGCCCGTTCTTACTCACACTCTTGTCTCTCGTGTTCAGTTTCTCTCCGAGTCTCTCTCTTATGATTTTTTTCGTTGACGTCATTTTTACTTTTTGCGCACTTTTGTTCTTCCTTTTCTTTTATTTAAATTTTACGTCACCTCCTTCAGTTGCCACATTCCTTCTGCGAATGAAGATAAGTAGCGGCTAATCTCTCTGTGTATTTGTCTATTTTGACAAAGGGTATATTTACCCGAAACATTAATAAATTGTGTTGTACCCGTCTTTTCTAAGCGTGTTTCTTTCTCCGTTGGGTACTTCTTTGTCAATCTGATTGCACCATTTAATAGGGCGTTCATTTATCTCCTAATGCTGCAAATGATTTTTATTTTGAAAGAAACTGTTGCTGTTGTGGTCTGAATAAGACATGCGCGCCCCAAAAAAATCACTTGTACCGGTTTCAGACGCATATCTCCAATTTGCCTACTAGCGATTTAAATTCCAAGTAATATCGTGAGAAGGAGGATTATTTATCTTTCAAATACCACCAACTAAATTCATTTTAAGCGTGAATTATAGATTTTATCGCGACGAAAGCTGACCTATCCCTCCAAATCAAAACATTTCTTTGGTCTCTTCTAAGAGGCGAATGCAAACATTTTGTTTCTGAGGAATTCAAATCATCAGATGGCTTAGAGAGTTTCATGAAGGGTTTTTATTCCGGTAATGCTCATGACACAGCATAATAAGTAGTACCAATAAGTAGTGTGTGTGGTTAGGGAGGGGAGGAGGGCGGGGGGGTGGGAGGGGGGGGGAAGAGGCGGGGGTGTCGATGGTGAGATGTAGTGTATGACCTCGAAACATTTACTTTTCTCATCAATAGCACACATTTTTACCGACTCCTTGAGTCTGTGTGTGTGCGTGCGTGCGTGCGTGCGTGGGTACGTGCGTGCGTATGCGTGTGTATGCGTGTGTTTATGTGCGCGTGTGCTAACGTGTGTGTAACTGCTTTATTGCTTCATGTTCGTGTGAGTCGTAGACTGACTACTTGTTTATTTGTGTTGTTTCTTCATTGTACAGACACCCCACCCGGGTCTGCCTTGGGGGACTTGGGTGGGGTTAGGTATTTTTTAGTTCCCAGGGTCACCCTGGTTAGCCCCACAGGGTGGGTTTTTCTCTCTATTCTGGGGCATGTGTTTCTGTCTACCCTTTGTCCATTCACCTGTATTTGCCTTTTTAAAACTCTCCCTACTGTCTGCACTGCCTGTAGCTCTTGATATTGGATGTGTGCTGCTAAATGGTCTTAGCTTTATTTAGGCCCCATGTTGTAGGTTTATGTAACGTATTTGACCGGCTGGCGACATACATTCAATTTTCTGTTTATTTTTTTTTTTCACAAGCAGTGCAGGCACGTCCTGAGAAAGCCTTGTTGCTGTCGGGACGTTAAGCAATGTACAATCAATCAATCATTCATTGTACAGACACCATTAAGACGCACAGAAATAACGGGAAATAAGAGTAGCAATAACTCTTACGAAGCTACACATTCTGTAAAACAGTGCATCGTGTCAAGACCGATGCAGAGAATGACATTTCAGTATTTCAGTGCAAATGCGGGAGGAGGGGGGGGGCACGGCGGGGGGGGGGGGGATGGGGTGGGAGGGAGGGTGTCAAAGATGAGATGTACAATACAATACATACTGACAATACAATACAATACAATACAATACAATACAATACAATACAATACAACTTTATTGTATGTTCGAGTCAAGGCACGACAGAAATTTGCCTTTCGGCTCGTCATGAAACAACAATATAAGACATTAACAAACGCTACAAGAACATATCATGAAAAATTATCATTGCAGCAATCTATCACAAGCAATCTGTCACAAGATGGGAGGTAATGTTAAGTAGATCATACTTATCGCGGCGTATGTAGTGCATGTAGTGCATCGCTTATGATCTCAGAACTTTTACTTCTCTCTGTGTGTAACGTGAAATAACACACTTTTTTTTACCGTCTCCTTGAGACCATGTGCGTGTGTGTGCGTGCGTGCGTGCGTGTGTATGTGCACGGGTGTGTTGCTTTACTGTTTTCTTGTTTTTTGTTTTAATTGATAGTGTGAGTCGAATACTCAAATATGTAGCAATCAAATAGTAACAAATAGTAACAAATAGTAACACACACGTTAGCACACGCACACTAGCACACACACAAACACACAGAGACACACACAAACAAATACGCGCACACACACAAACACACGCGCACACCGCTGCATACACACACAGACACACATACACACACACACACAAACACAAACACACGCGCGCGCGCGCGTGCGCACTCACAAGTAGACGGTGAAAAATGTGTGTTATTTCAAGTTACCTATTAAAAAGTAAAAATTTTGATGTCACAAGCGATGCACCACATCTCACCCTCGACACCTTCCCCCTCCCCACCCACCCCCCAACGCCCCACCCCCACCCCACACACCCACCAATTCCCCCCCCCACCCACACACACACACACACACACACACACACACCTCCACCCACCCATTCCCCTTGCGGTACTACGTATGTTGTGTAAAGAACATTATTACTCGAGCTATAACGCCTCATGAAACGTTCCCCAACTGACCCATCTGATGATTTGAATTTCTCAAAAATCGTTTGCATTCTCTTCTTAGAAGAGACAAACAAATGAAAAACAAACAAACAAACGTCAAACGTTTAGGGCTTAACGTCTTTTGTCCACCACGAAGGTGATTTCAAAGACGGGGCACCGAAAAGAGGTCTGAACAAATTTTGACTCCAGCTGGATTTGAACCCACGACCTTTCGGACGAGAGCCGAACGCTCTATCAACTGAGCTCCCCAGCTCCCCACAAACAAATGAAAATTGCTCCATCAGTTGAAATTTTTGGAATCTGGGGTAGGTTAGCTTTAATAAATCCACAATTCTCGCTCAAAATAAATGTTTTTGTTTCATTTGAAAGATAAACGATACTTCTGTTCACGATATTACTCTAAATTTAAATCACTTGCTGGCAAATGGGCGACATACGTCTGAAACTGGTACAAGTAATTTTTTTTGAGTGGGGAGGGGGGTGCATGTCTTATCAGAGCACAACAGCAATAGTTTTCTTTCAAAATAAAATCCGCCGCATTTGCAGTATTTGGAGATAAATGAATGCCCTTTTAAATCAGGGGTGAATCAGACTTACGAAGCTCCGAATGAAAATCGAGCAGTGCGTTGAGCAACGCGACTCATATGAAAATGTTACCGTGCAACTTTTGATTTTTGGGGTGTCGCGTTCAAAGGGTTGTAATTTAAAGGTCAACGCAACGGGAAAAGATGCAGTTTACTGCGTTGTACTCGCAAGTGCGTAAGTTTTTCGTGATGCAGTCAGAATTTCAAAATCTTTAGGCATTAGATAAATACGGCCGTCTTCAAACCTTAGTGTATATATATACTTTTAACAAAGGCGTCGCCCAAAGGCAAAATGCACTAAATCAGATTAGCTCCAAGGGACGTAATTTTTCATTCAAATCTGAGAATCCTCTTGCTGTGCTAATGCCATGGAATTCCAGGCTGGTAAGCTTGCATTGTGTCATCAGGACATCAGCTGCCCTTTTCGTGACTGCATCGCTCATGAGATCTAGTAAGAAGGGGTAGTGGGACAGAAGGAATGACAGACCCCTCTTTTTTTTATCATGTACTACTCTCCTCTCGTGGGGAGGTCAGGATATTCTCCAGCGGATTGCAGGGCACCTGGGGGTAGTCCCGATTGCTATAATTATGCAGTAGGTGTTCAGTGGAAGGCTCAAACAGATAGGTCTGTCATTCCTTCTCTCCCACTACCCTTTTTGTCTAGATCGTGAGCGATGCCGTCATAAAAAGGGCAGCTGATGTCCTGATGACACAATGCAAGCGTACCAGCCTAGAATTCCATGGCATTACACAGCAAGAGAATTCTCAGAACAATGAAAAATTATATATATATATATTTGTTTTCCTCCCCACGTCCTCAGTCACTTTAGCGCAAACCGTACCATGTGACCGTGATATAAAAACCCATGTAGCGAAAAATGGCAGACGTTTTGTAGCCCTCTGGATGACGCATCTTGGATGCCAGTTTTGTTCTATAAAAGATCGCCAAACGTTCTAAAGTACAAAGTTACTTAGTGTTGTTCGAAACAACAAGCACACTAAGTACTGGAGACGGCAACGTCATGACATATTTTAAATTACGTCATAAGTAAATTAATTATAAAGGTATATTCCTTTGACGTCAGTCATGTCTGGCGTGATCCAGGTCGCAAGATGTCTTCTTGATTTCTTTTACGAAAATAGTGGAGGAATGAAAAAAAAACACGTTATTGGTCGGAGGGGCTCGCTGTACTGACCCTTGTAGGTCTTCAGGAGGTCGAAGGAATCATTGTACCCCTCAGGCCTTCGGCCTTCGGGATACAATGATTCGTTTGACCTCCCTCAGGCCCTACAAAGGTCCGTATAGCGAACCCCTCCGACCAATAACTTATTTTATATAAATATATATGTTTTCCTCCCTATTTCTTGATTTTTGTTTTACAAAAATAGTGGAGGAATGAAAACAAATACGTTATTGGTCGGAGGGGTTCGCTACACGGTCCTTTGTAGGCCTGAGGGAGGTCAAAGGAATCATTGTACCAAGAAGGCCTTCGGCCTTCGGGGTACAATGATTCCTTGGACCTCCCGTGTAGCGAACCCCTCCGATCAATAACTTATAATAATATTATACGTATTATACGTATGTTCGGTTTTAAAAAAATCAAATTTAACTCCGCTAGACAACATATATATGTTCGATGTAAAGAAGTATGCTTTGTCCATCCATGCTAAGGTCTTATCTTGTCAGAGTGAGGATGTGTTCAGTACCGATCTACAGCTTAACCTCACCCAAATGTTTCTGTTTAGTGCGCTCGTACGAGGTGTGGGCAAAGAATCAAAGAATGCTCGGGTCCGTTAGGGCACGAGGATTCACAGGTGCGCGATAGTCGTTGCGTGATTCAGTAGTACTTCTAACACAGGTACATGGTAATATTTACTACTATCCCTGTTAGGAGTAATGATGCAACTACCATTCTGCGCCTGTGCCGCGAGGATTCTTTGTATACACCTCGTGTTGAAAGCTCCATTTATGTCAAAAGGAGGTAGATAAGTGTTGAAGATGTTTAATTTCGCTCTTTATTTTATTCATTCATTCATTCATTCATTCATTCATTCATTCATTCATTCATTCATTCATTCACTTAGGGCAGGAGGATTCTTTGCCCACGCCTCGTTTTGAAACCTTTTTTTAAAAATGTGAAACGGAGGTAGGTAAGTGATGAAAATGATTAATGCTGCTCTTCATAATTTATATTATTATTATTTATTTATTTATTTATTTATTTATTTTGTTGTTACTATTGTGATCTGAATCTAGGCCGTTTGACTTCAACAGCAGTACGTACCTCTAACGTATCGTTGGCAAAGTCTGCCGCCGAACTGTGGAAGGCAGATGCAGCGCCCTTCATTGAGGACCCCGTTATTCTTACAACCCAGCTCTGTCGTGGTCGGCGGTGTTGTCGTCGCTGGTGTTGTTTCCATCGGCTGCTTCCGCTGAATTCGAAACAGAAAAAGAGCGAACACCGACCGATTGATTAGCCCGTTCACTGCCGAGAAAAATCGAACACCACCCAAATGCAAGAGGCATAGATCCTCATGAGCCCCCGCAATTGCGGGGGCTCATGAGGATCTATACCTCTTGCTTGCTGGAACCATTTCAGTTGTATCCATGTTTCTTTGGCGGCTGGGAATTTGTTTACGCTGAATTAAACAATGATTTCCAAAACACAACACAGTGAAAGGATTCATTATAAATCAACACTTCATAGTCAGTCACACGTTCGTGGTGACACACTCGGGCTAGACAAAAATGGCAACTGCCAGCAATATTTGTTTAGATACAAATGTAATGCGCACCTGTGTCCTTGGAGGTTTGTAATTTTGGGCCTGACGGCTCTACAGCGTTAGGTCCCAAACTGAATCGCAGTCCACGTCACAAATGTCAAAGAAAATTATGACGGCAATGCGGCTCAAACTCCTTGGAACAAATTTACAATGTCTCAATGGAAAATAGTCAGACACCAGCAAGAACACTGATACTTGACTTTGAATTATCGTGCATCTGAATATATTATGAGTACGTACCAGAAGAATATTTATACGAATGCACAATTCACGGGAGAGTATATTCTTTCTTTAACCCATTCAGTGCCGAGAACATTTGAACACCGCGCAACTGCACGAGGCATAGATCCTCAGCGGGGGCTCATGAGGATCTATGCCTCTTGCCGACACCACTTTGAATCCATATTTCTAGACATCTACATTTTTTTTTTTTTTTTTTTTTTTTGTTCTTGAACTAATGAAGATTACATAATTTCAGTCTGCGGTAGCTGGTACTGATCGAGTTTTATATCATTGTGCATTTGTAATCTGCAGACATTCCTCTGTGTAACGCACGCAGACTTGCCCACAGTCGTACGCACAGACTCTCACGCAACAGACGCATACACCGCCACTGACTCAGACGGGCGCATTCATGCGGTAAAACAAACACACCGGCTCCCTTTCTAAAGTAACCTTTATACAGTATAAATGAAAAAGAATGACTTAAATGACTATCAACTATATACAATATTCTACTATCACACCACACACGTATCACAGTATCTTTGCCAGGTTAGGTCTTAGTCTCACATTGCCTCCAACCTGTTTGATGTTGTTGTCTGGTTACGTTGGTCCTTCTCACGTCTAGGCGTGAAAGTCCTTCGTCGTACGCTTGTTGCCGTCCTGTCTCTCTTTGGGCACGGACGTCCTCGTTCTCGTACGGTACTCAGTTCTCACTTGGACTTGGGTGTCTTGGTCCCCAGTCAGACTCACTCTCAGAAGAGCTGGAGGGATGACCTCACGTAGGTCCCACCTGCGACTCGACGTCTCGGCGTCCGTCTTCCACTCTCGTTACAAGAACTCTGAATAAACAAAAGTCCCAACGTAACACTTGCTAAACACACAACATATTGGATCAATGAGAAACTTCACGTAACCTGGCTGATACAAATAACCCACACGTTCATTCACACACACACACGTGCTTCATAAACTATTTTCGTATCACCCCATCTCTGTCACTATCTTGAAACAGACTATAGCCTAACTGACACTCTTGCTATACCTTACTCTATACCCTGGAAAAGACTATGTTTAACCAACCACGTACTATCTTCCTAGCGGCTTAGACATACACACTTCATATTCCTTTAGTCATCTAACTCGGTAAACAACTGTATACAGAAACACCGGTTACTTCACCGAATTCTAAACATACTATAACTAAACCAAACCGGAACACCGCTATACAACCACATTAATCTTACCACGCATACTGTCTTTAACTAAACAACTATCAATACTACGTTTATAGAAACATACCTGAAATCTAGGCTTCAGAGTCTTGGAATGCGGGCTAGGTAACTCAACAACCGTTCCATACGACAAAACAGCCCGCACTCCCGATCCAGACCTCTGACAGTCACAGCTTCCGCCTAGAACTCACTAAACAGAACTCACTAAAAAATCCCGTGCTAACCATGTCTTACAGATTTCCCGTGCGTCGAATGCCACCACAAGCAAACCGTTAACAAAACCCGTACCGTACTAATCCTACTCGTTAACAAAAACCGTACCGTACTAATCCTACTAAATGAGCACTATGCCCGAGCATAGAGCTTCATCACACTCTCAAAAGCACTCGCATGTCTAATAGAATGGAGATGTAACACACGAATGAACGTATTATCGCATTACACCCAAAGGCTGATTTTTTTTTTAACATTTGCTTATTGTCTTGTGAAGGTTACATTACAGATTAGCGATACATCAACCATTTTAGTTCAAGGGTGGTGGCAGAAGAGCTTGGCGCCTCAGGCGCCAAGCTATTCTGGCACCACCCTTGAACTATCATAGTCAAATTAATTTCAAGCAGTGATGCATTAGGATGAAAAGGGTTATACTACCTTCTGCATAAATAAAAAGTTTGCAGAACTTTCCGCCGTCAGATTGTGACATCCGTTCGAGTGGTACTCAGTCATCAAACCACACCACATCTTTCCTTGGCTCTGATCAGTGGGGCACACGTTTACACCCACACAACCAGGCGTCTCCGAACAAAGGACGGCACATTCCAGCCTAGAACGTGCTTCTACTATTGCAAGCTGCTGGCCATTGAAGACTTGACCACGGTGGCAACGTACGTAGTCTTCTTGGTTACAGCAAATTGATGACACATTCGCCAACAATATCAGCAGACAGGTGATAGAGGAGAACTGTTTTTCCATTTTCCAAATAATACACGAATTGCAGTGAAATGACTGGACTAAAAAGTAATACCGCTGATTGGTTGGCTGATCTGTTAGTTAGTTCGTGGGTAACACCAAAATAGTGCGATCACCCCGTTACAATAGTTGGTGGGTTGATAGTTAGCCGAATAAGGCAACAAAACGGTGAAAGGTTGAGTTATAGCTGCGCGTAGTTAAAATATGTAAGAAAATCCATAAAGTACTTAAAGCAGCTGGAGTTTCGATGTCCAAGCAAGTTCCTTGCGCCCGCGCGATGTCCGAACATGTACAACTGAACCTGTTCTGACCGTGGACTCTATGAGAGATCAATTGTCATTAAAGACCATCATTTAGGTGGCTGAAAACCAGCTTACTGGTGCTGTCATTAACCCGTCCAGTGCAGAGAAATTTGAACACCATCTAATTGCAAGAAGTATAGATCCTCATGAGCCCCCGCAGATGTCCGAACATGTACAACTGAACCTGTTCTGAGCGTGGACTCTATGAGAGATCAATTGTCATTAAAGACCATCATTTAGGTGGCTGAAAACCAGCTTACTGGTGCTGTCATTAACCCGTCCAGTGCAGAGAAATTTGAACACCATCTAATTGCAAGAAGTATAGATCCTCATGAGCCCCCGCAGCTGCGGGGGGCTCATGAGGATCTATGCCTCTTGCTGACATCATTTTAAAGTCATGTTTGTGGGATAGCTAGGATTTTTTTTTTTTAAAACCCTATTAGACCCAACACCCTACTGCAGGAGATTGAGTGACTATGATAATTCAAGGGTAGTGCCAGATTAGCTTGGCGCCTTCAGGCGCCAAGCTAATCTGGCACTACCCTTGAATTATCATGGTCAATCCACCTCCTGCAATGTGGTACATAGTCGTTAAGTAACCCTTCCTAAATTTGGGAAATGCGCCCATAGACGAACCTAACCGTACATTTGTTCGCCAACTCTGACGATCTAGAGTTCGCGATCTCGGGCGAACCAGGTTGGTTCTTAGTTGAATTAGAAGAGGTCAATCCACCTCCTGCAATGTGGTACATAGTCGTTAAGTAACCCTTCCTAAATTCGGGAAATGCGCCCATGGCGCTAAAAGGGGTAAGCCTTGATTGCAGAAAAACAAAGCCTGCGTCAGCTGGCACTAAATGATGGCCATTAATGAGAGGTGACACTGTTTTCCATCTCAAGAGTTATCCGCTTGAGAGAGCGCCTGTCTATTAAGACCACGTTTCCTTGCCACAGAATGTGGTTGCTCAAGAGAGGTCCGTTTGTAGAGATTTACTACACACGCAAAATCAGCATTATCTGTAGTGAGCTGGTTTAGGATATTCCTGGGAAGCCAAGCCGCGAAGAAGAGGAATGCCGCCATCAAGTACTAACAGACTTTAAGTAGGTTTCGTGAATACATTAAAAAACAAACGACATGTGACATGTAAATAAAAATTAAAAGGCAGTCCGAGGAGTGTTCTGAAAGTTCTTAGAATCATAGTTTCGTGCGCACACTGCCTCTGTAACGACTGACTTTTTTTCTTTTTTTTTTAAACCTTGGAGAGCGGCATATAATTATGCTCATCCCCCCACCCCACCGCCGCCCCCCCCCCCCCCACCCCCCCCACCCCCCCCCCCCCGTATTCTCCAAATCTCACCCACCGCGACTGTTTTCTCTTTCCTCACATCAGGCAATAGGCTCAGTACGGGGAACACGATTTGAAAGCCTGCCCTGACCCAGCAAGGAAACGTCCTCAGGCGCACGGCGACCGCAGTGGACCCGCGCACGGCTGTGCGCGGGTCCACTGCGGCTGTCGTGGGCCCGAAGACGTGTTGCTACTGGGGGAGGATGGAGGGTCCGAGGGTTCACGGCCGTCCGAGGGTTCACGGCAGTAATTTAGTCACGTGGGCACAGGTGTTGATGAGATGGTTTGATGAGTGGCAAATGTGAAAGTAGTATGTTGCGGCTAAAAGGGGAGGTTCAGTCTTCGAAAAGCCGCCGCGCTGACATACCTAAATGATTGGTAATCTTAACCAGTAAAGAGATTCTGAGGACTTTCAGAACAACCCTCGTAGGTTTAAATGCATGCTGCGCGGAATCAGGACTTTCAAGAAAAACTACGTGCAAGCTATAGCCGGTATCTGACAGGATACATGAGTGTTTTCCAAATACTCAATACTGCATGCGTAATTTCATCTAATTGCTTTATTTTCTGTGATCTCGTGGAACAAACTTCGTGTGGAATTTAACCCTTTCACTGCCGAGAGATAAAAAAATCAGTCACGATGCAGCTGCAAGAGACATAGATCCTCATGAGCCCACGCAGTTGCGTGGGCTCATGAGGGTCTATGTCGCTTGCTGACTTTGTATCCACGTACCTCGGACGGCTGGGAATCTTCTGGAGTCGAACTATTTCAGATCATTTTCAGAACGATCACAATCTGCGACCGCTCACAGTGCAGGGGTTGAACCTTTTACTGCAAAAGGTCATAAAGAGGATGCGGCCTGTGGTACTATTTACAGGAACGATAACTGCATGATAAAGGGCGTCTGCAAAACGAACTCCAGCAGTTATAAAGAACAGTAAACTGGTGAGGCAAACACGACTAATGGACTGAATAGAGGGAGGCGGAAATCCTGTGTTGTCTCGTCTTATCTAGTTTTTGCGCCCGAACTGTTCAGAGTCGGCAAATAATATTTCTGCTGGAATGACTCAGAAAAAAACGAATGAACGCCATCAGTATGTTCGCCAGCCTATTATCTATACTGGCTTATGGTGGCTTACATTATTGCGTAGTGATAATTTTGCTTTATTTGAGAATCTTTAGAAGCTATGAGGTGTGTATCACTTGGAGAAATGCTGATCATCGAGCATAATGCATCCGGTTTTGGTACACTGAAGCGAAACAAAATGTTGATAGAGTTTAACTCATTCAGCCCCGAAAGGCCACAGCAAGACATGGATCGAGCATGATATTTCAAGGGTAGTGACAGAATAGCTTGGCGCCTATAGGCGCCAAGCTATTCTGGCACAACCCTTGAACTATCATGCTCGATCTGTCTCTGGAATTGTAATACAGTCATTTAGAGGGCAACTTCAAAATTTGAGGATTTCGGTCCGTCCTGGGGCAGAATGTGTTAATATATATTCGTGTTTTTTTCCCAAAAGGATGGTCCTGCCGACAACATGTTAAAGACATTCCTTCTTTGGTTGATACTTTGTCGCGAAGTTTATTATTTAATAGCTACGCATAAACCTCGCGCTGGGACCATATGGCGTTGAGGCGCGTCCCCTGGGTGGTGGATAGTGGGTCCCTCGTGAGAGGGGTGCACCGAATGAAATAAGGTGCCGTGAACCAACATGGTCTAAGGGAAGGTGACCCCGACAGAAAACCCCTGGTCCTCCTAGTAAGGGGGTTGGGCGTGGGGGTAGCTTCCCCACCCTGCAAAAAAGGAAATAGCTACAAAAACGCCGACGAAAAGACTAACAGTAATTCCTTTCCTGGAGGAGGAAGGTTCTTCTACCAGAAGACTTATGACGTCCTGTGGTGAAAGCCGGAAGTCTTCGGAAGCCACAGGACCGAGCCGCCTCTCTCTATCCAGGGACACAACCATGGGCACATGGAACGTCAAGACCATGTACCAGAGCGGTAAGGCCGCCCAGATAGCAGCGGAAATGCAAAAGTACAACCTTTCCCTGCTTGGTATCAGTGAAGCCAGATGGACGCAGTCTGGCCAGAAAAGGCTGTTAAGTGGGGAGATGATTCTGTATTCAGGTCATGAAGAGGAGAATGCCCCCCATACAGAAGGAGTAGCATTCATGCTGTCACCAGTGGCACAGAGAGCGCTGATGGGCTGGGAACCTCTTGGGCCAAGAATTATCACAGCAGCCTTTAGAACCAAGAAAAAGCTCAAGCTGAACGTCATCCAGTGTTATGCGCCCACTAATGACAGTGACGAGGAAGAGAAACAAGAGTTCTACGACCGACTCCAGAGTGCTGTGGACAAATGTGCGGAGCGAGACATCACCATCATCATGGGCGATTTTAATGCCAAAATAAGGGAGGACAACACCGGATACGAAGAGGTGATGGGGAGACAGGGACTAGGCTCGGAGATGAGTGAGAACGGGGAGAGGTTTGTAGACTTTTGTGCTCTAAACCGACTTGTCATTGGTGGCAGCATCTTCCCACACAGAAGAATACACAAAGCAACTTGGGTCTCACCTGACCATACAACTGAGAACCAAATAGACCATATCTGCATTAGCAAGAAATTTAGAAGATCCCTTCAAGATGTTCGAGTGAGGAGGGGAGCAGATGTCGCCTCAGACCACCATCTGTTTATCTTAAGAATGAAGCTCAAGCTAAAGAAAAGCCGCACAGAGACAACAAGAAGACAGCGCTATAATGTAGGCCTCCTGAGAGAAACTGGAGTTAGAGAAGAGTTCAAACTGGTGCTGTCCAACCGGTTTCAAGCGCTACAGGAGCTAGTAAACGAAGAGGAGGCGGCCACCACAGAGCAGCAGTGGAAGGCCGTTAGAGAGGCGCTGAACTCAACCTGCAAAGACACTGTAGGGTTCAGGAAACACCATCACAAGAACTGGCTGTCGGCAAAGACCTTGAAGAAGATAGAAGTGAGGAAGCAGAAGAAAGCAGTTGTCAACAACAGTCGCACGAGAGCAGCCAAAGTAAGGGCAAAGGTAGAATACTCGGAAGCCAACCGCGAGGTGAAGAGGAGTATCAGGGCAGACAAGAGGGCCTACACAGACAGCCTGGCAGCAGAGGCAGAAAAGGCAGCAGGCAGCGGCAACATGAAACAGCTCTACGACATTACCAGAAGATTGTCGGGCAAGTATGGCCATACAGAAAGACCAGTAAAAGACAAAGAAGGCAAGCCTATTGCAGACAGAGCAGACCAACTCGACAGATGGGCCGAGTATTTTGAAGAGTTACTGAACAGACCTAGCCCACCCGACCCCCCAGACATCCAGCCGGCAGAGACCGACCTACCCATCAGCTGTGACAGACCCAGCCGGGAAGAGATCAGAAAAGCAGAAGAAGAATGGCAAAGCAGCAGGGCCAGATGGCATCCCAGCGGAGTCTCTGAAAGCAGACCTAGAGACAACAGTGGAGATGCTGTACCCACTGTTTGGAAAGATCTGGAAAGAGGAGGCGATGCCGGCTGACTGGAAGGAGGGGTACCTAATCAAGCTTCCCAAGAAAGGCGACCTCAGCAAGTGTTCCAACTACAGAGGAATCACCTTGCTGTCAGTACCAGGAAAGGTCTTCAACAGGATCATCCTAGAGAGAATGAAGAGCTCCGTTGACCCCCAACTTAGAGACCAGCAAGCCGGATTCAGGAAGAACCGATCATGTACAGACCAGATCGCCACTCTCCGCATCATCGTGGAACAGTCTCTGGAGTGGAGCTCCCCGCTGTACGTCAACTTTTTGGATTATGAGAAAGCATTTGACAGTGTGGACCGAGAGACTCTGTGGAAACTCTTACGACACTACGGTGTACCCACAAGAGCAGCTACGATGGCATGACATGTCGCGTGATCCACGAAGGGCAGTTCACCAGGGAGCTCCAGGTCAGAACTGGTGTCAGGCAAGGGTGTCTGCTGTCTCCGTTCCTCTTCCTACTGGCCATAGACTGGGTCATGAAGATGACCACAGAGCACAGACGAAGTGGAATACAGTGGACACTGTGGACACAGCTTGACGACCTCGATTTTGCAGACACTTGGCATTACTGTCCCACACTCATCAACAAATGCAGGACAAGACCACGAGGCTTGCTGACATCTCGTCCCAAGTGGGCCTCACCATTCACAAACAGAAAACAAAGACAATGAGGCTGAACGCAACCAGGGAAGAACCAGTCTTGCTTGCTGGCACCCCGTTGGAGGAGGTGGAGTCCTTCACCTATCTCGGGAGCATCATAGACAAAAAAAGGTGGCACTGATGCAGATGTCAGAGCACGAATCGGTAAAGCCAGAGCAGCCTTTCTCCAGTTGAAAAAAGTGTGGAGTTCCAGAGAGCTGTCACAACACACCAAAGTCCGGATTTTCAACTCCAATGTAAAAGCAGTTCTCCTATATGGAGCAGAGACTTGGAGATTGACAAAAACCACAGTCAACAGAGTACAGACCTTCATGAACAGTTGCCTTAGAAGAATTTTGAAAATCCACTGGCCAGAGAAGATCAGCAACGTCAGACTCTGGGAGAGAACAGAGCAGATAACAGCAGAGAATGAAATTGGGCGAAGAAGATGGGGATGGATCGGTCACAGTCTGAGAAAGCCAGCTTCCAGTATCACTAGGCAGGCATTGTCATGGAACCCCCAGGGAAAGAGGAAAAGAGGTAGGCCGAGAAACTCCTGGCGTCGAGACCTCCAAGCAGACATCAAGAGACTGGGAACCACCTGGTGTAGAATCGAAGGAGAAGCACAGGACAGGAGTTGCTGGAGGTCTCTCGTCAACGGCCTATACCCGGGTAGGGGTGACAGGCGTAAGTAAGTAAGCTACGCATAAAATTTATCGTTTTTTCGTTAAAAAGTCCTCTAGTCATTGAAAAGTAATACTGTGTTTGCAATGAAAATCTCGCATTTCACAAGAATGGCATACGGCTGTCTTTACCTTCCTCAGACAGAAGGCCACCTCACCACTCCACACCTCTGACCTACTATGCTATCCGCTGATGCGAATCTCACAGTAACTATTGATTCCCAGTGAGCAACGGTTCTCGGGCCGATGTCGGCCGCAAACTGCGGCCGACACTGGCCCGAAGGAGTTTTACTCCCTGGGCGACTGTCAAAGTTTGTTGACCTTCCGTAAACAAAGCCGGATTCTCTCTTGGCTTGACTTCGCGAACGAAGATTCTATTGGGCTTGCCCACGTCGTCTGCAGGCATGATCGTGGCTGCGGAGGCCAACCGGGACAGGCAGGTTCGACCGCCCAGTGGCTGCAGGGGAAGGTCTGGTCAGGGTTCTGAGTTACGACAACTCTGTTTTTTTCTCCTGAGCCGCTTGTCCTTAAGGCTAGCTCTGCGAGAGTCCTCAAAGGAGACGGCTGCCTTGTAAATGGTGGAGCGCCAGGTGTCGCGGTACGCACTGAGCAAGCGAAGACCACTGGCGGTGGTCGATTTGGCAGGCACTAAGTGATTTCTTGAGACCGTCTTTGTATCTCTTCTTTGGTGCCCTTCTGTCTCGGTGTCCAGTGGCGAGCTCGCCGAACAGAGTGATCTTGGGTAGGCGATGATCCTCCATCCTGGAGACGTGCCCCGCCCAGCGCAGCTGTGTCCGCAGCAGCAAAGCCTCGATGCTCACAGTTTCCGTCTGTTCAAGGACCTCGACGTTGGTGACTTAGTCACTCCAGTGAATGCTGAGGATGGTACGCAGGCAGCGCTGGTGAAAGCGTTCGAGGAGTCGTAGTTGGCTGCGGTAGAGGGCCCAGGACTCAGAACCATACAGCAGGGTGGTGAGGACGACAGCTCTTTACACGCTGATCTTGGTGCCTTTTTTCAGCTGTTGATTGTGCCACACCCGCTTGAATAGTCGCCCGAAAGCACTGCCGGTTTGCTTTTGCCAGCCTGTTGTCCAGCTCCTTGTCCAGCTGGCATCTGACGTGATGATGCAGCCAAGGTAGGTAAACTGGTGTACAGACTTCAGTTCGGACTCGCCGATGGTGATGTGGGGAGGGCGATGCTCTTCCTTGGGTGCCGGCTGATGAAGGACCTCTGTCTTTTTCAGACTGACCTCGAGTCCAAAGAGCTGGGCGGCATCTGCGAAGCAGGACGTGATGCGCTGCAAGGCTTTCTCTGTGTGTGCAACGAGAGCAGCGTCATCAGCAAAGAGCATCTCACGAATCAGTCGGTCTAGGGTTTTGGTGTGGGCCTGCAGTCGTCTGAGGTTGAATAGGCTGCCATCGAGACGATACCTGATGTACACTGCGTCGTCATCGTCGAGGTCCACTGTGGCCTGCTTCAACATCATGCTAAAGAAGATGGTGAAGAGGGTCGGGCCTACAGGCGCCAAGCTATCCCGACACCACACTTGAACTATTATGGTTGATCCGCAGCAGAACTGCCACGTAGACGTCAGAGTGTATCTCCAACGCATTTGACAATTTCGTCCTCACTGCTTAATGGGTTTAAGACCTTCGTGTTTCATTTAACTCATTTCAGACGCGCCGCATATGCAAATATACGGCAAATAAAGTTCCAATAAAAAGTCATTACTCACAAACCGTCAGTATATATTATTCTAATGTAATTCCCCTTAGTATGTGGAAAATTTATTAGATGCATATAAATATGGGCTGCCGTAGAAACAGCCATTCTGAAGAAGAATGAGATGGGATGACCCATGTCCACAAAGCATCGTTTTTATGAACTCGCCTCTTTGTTCCCACTTTTTCCACAATACTTTCGCAGATATCAAAAATATAGAAAGACTGTCTTCTGGCCTTAATCAAATTGTCAGACAGAGAGCATTGAGTAAACTCATACACATGTATAATACTGACATGCTCGTGTTTTGCGTCAGTTAGGAACATTGTATAACACTGACGCGTTTGGCGCTTTACGTCGCTGTCCGAGTCTTCTCCTGAAATCGAGGATTCTTACTTTTGACATTTTTTTCTTGATGAATTTTTATTTTCGAAAAAGTTGAAGAGGTGCAGAGCTGGCTTACGAATTCATCCAATGTATTTCTCCAAGTTAGCTGTATGATAATATAATAATAATACCGGTTATTATATATTCGCTTTTCCCAATTCTGCGCCGGAATCGGCTCAAAGCGCCGCGAAATGAACCCACACGCACGTTCACGTGACACACACATACACACTGATTTGAGATAAACTTAGTACAAGGCAAACACAGGACATTCACGTGGGTGCTCAGCTACTGAGGTTTCGGAAATTTTGATCGCTTGTATTTGAAATCTTATAAAGTGACCTGAAACCGGTACCATAGGGGAGGGGGAGGGGGAGGAAGAGCCGGAGTACCCGGAGAAAGAACCCCGCCCGACGATCCGCCCGAATTAACGGTGACACTAGAGGAGAAAAAATCCGGCGCCGGGACCCGTTACCGAACGGCCTCGCACCTTTAGCATTGGTGGCAGGTGCCTTAACCCCTGCGCCACGGATCGCCCCACGGACTGCACACTTTCAAATGAATGTAAACAAAATTACGGGCTCTAATGTGGGTCAACCGACTTTCTATAAACGGTCATTTAACTCTTCAGTGAGACAATCAATTTCAGTATGATCGGAGGTGGTCTTAGACACCACCTGAACTTATCCTCAATTTTCCAGCTTTTACGTACGCAACCTTCGGAGATTTTCTTGTTAACATTCACTACACACACACACACATACACACACATACACACACACACACACACTCACACACACACACACACACACACACACACACACACACACACACACACACACACACACACACACACACACACACACACACACACTGGCACACACGGCGCTTCGTGCAAAAGGTACGTTCAACAGCAAAGTTAGACGTGACGTCATTTTTATCTTGTTACTTCATTGCCAGAGTTTGAGGCCCGCGTGCCCATAACGTCATTTGCATGCTACTGAACGCACTCCGACCAGCCCCATCTCCCTCTTCAGTATTATGAAAAGCAACACACAACTCAAGATGTAGTGTAAGATGTCAACCATTTTATTACTAGTGTGTGTATGTGCGTGGGGGAGGGGGGGAGGGTGAGGGGGAGGAGGTACTGCCTTTTCTGTGACTAGAAGCAGACTGGATCAAGACTTCTCCTGCACATACGCTCCATTCTTAACTCATTCGAACGAACGGCATCCGGATACGCGGCTTAATCCGCGTATCCGGATGCCGTTCGTTTTGAATGAGTTGAAGACAAAAGAAATCGTTGATTAATCAACATGACTTAGAACACTCAGCTTGACTATGTCCATGAATGTGATGACCAGAACAAATATTGGCATTAAACTATTCCTACACTAATACCACTGTCCCGAGAGAACCTTAATATCGGATCGTTACTGTCACCAAAACAAACATTTTACCACAACCCGACTTTTTCCTTCTACATTTTAGAACAGTTTCGTTGTCAAACAAAAGAAATCGCCGATCTTAGGCTTACTTCAACATTTTTTACTTGAGCTTATTCTGATGAAGCTCTATGCTCGTGCATTGTGCTCATACATTAGGGTTAGTAAGGTACGGTTTTTGTTAACGGTTTGTTTGTGCCGATAGTCCGTGGGGCCTGCTGGAATCTTTAAGACATGGTTGGCACGGAGTTTTGGTGAGTTCTGTTTAGTGAGTTCTAGGCAAAAGCTGTGTCTGTCAGAGCAGGAATATATTAGTACGGGGCTTTATCGTCAGCTTGGACGGATGTATGTGAGATACCTAGCCCGTATTCCAAGACTCTGAAGCCTATAATTCAGGTATGTTTCTATATATGTAGTATTATAGTTGCTTAGTTAAAGACAGTATGCGTTGCTAAGAGTAATGTGGTTGTATAGTGTTGACCGGTTTGGTTTAGTTATGTTGGCCGTTTAGAATTCAGTGAAGTAACCGGTGTTTTTGTATACAGTTGTTTATCGCGATAGATAACTAAAGGAATGTGAGGTGTGTATGTCTAAGCCGCTATGAAGATAGTACGTGGTTGGTTAAGCATAGTCTTTTCCAGTGTATAGAGTAGTGTATAGCAAGAGTGTTAGGCTATAGTCTGTTTCAAGATAGTGACAGATATGGGGGTGTTACGGAAGTAGACAGTTTATGAAGCACGTGTGTGTGTGTGAATGAACGTGTGAGTTATTTGTATCAGCCAGGTTACGTGACGTTTCTCATTGATCCAATATGTTGTGTGTTTAGCAAGCGTTACGTTTGGATCCTTGTTGTTGTGTTTAGAGTACTTGTAAAGAGTGGAACGACGGACGCCGAGACGTCAGTCACAGGTGGGACCTAACGTGAGGTCATCCCTCCAGCTCTTCGCTCAGAGTGAGTCTGATCGGGACCAAGATACCCGGATCACAGCGAGAACTGCGCTACGGTGCGAGTACAAGGACGTCCGTGTTACAGACAGGACGACAGAAAGAGCATACAACGGACTTGCACGCCTAGACGTGAGAAGGACCAACGTAACCAGGCAATAACATCAAACAGGTTGGAGACTGAGAACTAACACCTAGCCTGGCGAGATATTGTGAATTGTGTGTGTATGATGTTCGGATGTTAGTAGAGAAGTCTGTATAGTTTGATAGTCTTTTAAGCGTTTCTTTTCTTTTATATTGTATAAAAGTCACTTTAGAAAGGGAGCCCGTGTGTTGAGTTTTACCGCATGAATGCGCCCGTCTGAGTCAGTGGCGGTGTATGCGTCTGTTGCGTGAGAGTCTGTACGTGTGACTGTGGGCAAGTCTGCGTGCGTTACACTTATCACCCTTTCATATACAAGTTAGCAAAATGCAGGAGTAAAAAAGGTTATGAAATAAGATATCGTTTATTATCATTTGCCTTTAAAAAAAACCAAAGCATATGAATGCTTGTTGGTGTCGTTATAAACATCACAGTCAACAATAAGAAACTCGATCACACATAAACTATGCCTTAAACACACTGGGGGAGGCTTTAAAACTATCCTATTTATATCACAAATTCACACACACGCACGCACGCTCATCTATCACCATCACCACCACTAAGAGCACTCATACACGCACAACACACACGCATATTAGTTTATGAAATCTAAAATGATTAAAGGTATATCATTTGAGACTTAAAACACTATATTTTAAAGTACATATATCACTAAATTAATCAGTCGGGTGTAAAACTGGTTAGTACTTATCATTCGAAATACACCAGTGTGTGAAATAAGTTTGACTTATATAGTTCAAGGGTAGTGCCAGAATAGCTTGGCGCCTCTAGGCGCCAAGCTATTCTGGCACCACCCTTGAACTAAAGCCATTGGTCTATATCCTTATCTATACTATAATGTTGCTTGCATATGGCAGTGTACAAATTTAAAGCTTTTAGCCTCAATACGATATGGGTTAATACAGATATCATAAGACTACACTTAGGACTATATACAGTCAGCTCCAATATACTAACCCCACGACCGTCGCGTGCGCACCCTGCCGAGGGAGGCAGGCAAGGTATGTGGCAGATCCTGGAGCGACTAGGTTGTCCCCCAAAGTTCCTCAACATGATCGTCCAGCTCCACAAGGCCAGGCCAGACTAAACAGTGACCTCTCAGAACCATTCCCATTCGCAACGGCGTGAAGCAAGGCTGCGTGCTGGCACCGACCCTCTTCACCATCTTCTTCAGCATGATGTTGAAGCAGGCCACAGTGGACCTCGACGATGACGACTCGGTGTACATCAGGTATCGTCTCGATGGCAGCCTGTTCAACCTCAGACGACTGCAGGCCCACACGAAAACCCTAGACCAACTGATTCGTGAGCTGCTCTTTGCTGATGACGCTGCCCTCGTTGCACACACAGAGAGAGCCTTGCAGGGCATTACGTCCTGCTTCGCAGATGCCGCCCAGCTCTTTGGACTTGAGGTCAGTCTGAAAAAGACAGAGGTCCTTCATCAGTCGGCACCCAAGGAAGAGCATCGCCCTCCCCACATCACCATCGGCGAGTCCGAACTGAAGTCTGTACACCAGTTTACCTACCTTGGCTGCATCATCACGTCAGACGCCAAGCTGGACAAGGAGCTGGACAACAGGCTGGCAAAAGCGAACAGTGCTTTCGGGCGACTATTCAAGCGGGTGTGGCACAATCAACAGCTGAAAAAAGGCACCAAGATCAGCGTGTACAGAGCTGTCGTCCTCACCACCCTGCTGTACGGTTCCGAGTCCTGGGCCCTCTACCGCAGCCAACTACGACTCCTCGAACGCTTTCACCAGCGCTGCCTGCGTACCATCCTCAGCATTCACTGGAGTGACTATGTCACCAACGTCGAGGTCCTTGAACAGGCGGAAACTGTGAGCATCGAGGCTTTGCTGATGCGGACACAGCTTCGCTGGGCGGGGCACGTCTCCAGGATGGAGGATCATCGCCTACCCAAGATCACTCTGTTCGGCGAGCTCGCCACTGGACACCGAGACAGAGGGGCACCAAAGAAGAGATACAAAGACTCTCTCAAGAAGTCACTTAGTGCCTGCCAAATCGACCACCGCCAGTGGTCTTCGCTTGCTGCGGACCGTGACACCTGGCGCTCCACCATTCACAAGGCAGCCGTCTCCTTTGAGGACTCTCGCGGAGCTAACCTTAAGGACAAGCGGCTCAGAAGAAAAAACAGAGTTGTCGTAACTCAGAACCCTGACCAGACCTTCCCCTGCAGCCACTGCGGTCGAACCTGCCTGTCCCGGATTGGCCTCCGCAGCCACGAAAATGCCTGCAGACGACGTGGGCAAGCCCTATAGAATCTTCGTTCGAGAAGTCAAGCCAAGAGGACTTAATACAGTCAGCTCCAATATACTAACCCCTCGACCGTCGCGGGCGCACCCTGCCGAGGGAGGAGACTGATTGAACCACCTCGCCAAAAAGCGCCATCGACAGCCAAAGGGTTAGCACGAGGGTTGGACGAGGTGCTCCATAGGCCGACCACACGATGCCATACACATACACACTCTCACGCAAGTCATTCACGCAAATATCAGTCCACCGCAATGAAACTCTATGATCGGTCCACAGAGCACATCATTGCACGCTAATAACATTGAAAGGGCAGCACTAGAATATTAGATATTAACAAACAAAAAACACGCACACAAAAACAACAACAACAACAAAAAACCTGTTACTGTACGGTACAGCCAGAACGACCCGAAACGCGAAATCGACCCGAGTGCCTGTACCGCGCTAGGACGCGATACATCGACAAGGGCGTGTCAGTTTCGCGCACGCGAGATAGACTGGGAGTCAGTTTCGCGTACGCAAAAACGATCCGGAGTCAGTTTCGCATACGCCGGCCAGATCGACCCAAAAAGTCTGAAGACTATGAAATTGCTTGGCTGAGGTACTGGTTTGTTGGACTTATAACCACTTTCGACTGTCCCGCCGTGAGATGGCCTTAGTCGCCTGCTCGGCGTTAAACCCAAATAACTAACTAACTTTCGACTGTCGAGAAAAAAAATATGAAGACGATCCAGCTGCAAAAGCAATAGATTCTCATGAGCCCCCGCAGTCGCGGGGGCTCATGAAGATCTCTGGCTCTTGCTGATAACAATTAATTTTGTGTCCATGTTCCTTGTTTTTTCGTCCTTGAACTACCAAAGATTTCATAACAAAATGTGCGTCCAGTGGCAATGATGGGATTAATCGTGCGTTTACTCGGTTGTTGTTGTTGGGTTTTTTTTCTCTCTCTCTCTCTCTCCCCCCCCCCCCCCCAACCCCTTCTTTTTTTATTTTTATTTTTATTGTTTAACAATGTATTCCATTCCTCTTCAAAATTACCTCGTCAGAGTGACCCCGCGGCGGTTTCGCGTAGCGGGTGACTGTTACACCGGTTGTGATTCTACTCGATCGCACGGAAGTCGATGAACCCCTTCACTGACTTGTCGCAGATTTTATTTCTGAAGTTTTTATCTAATGAACGCCACCAAGCCCCCCCCCTCCCTCCCCCTACCCCTCACCACCCCCCCTCCCCCCCCCCCCCCCCCCGCGACCCCTTCTTCTCCCCTCCTCGTCCGAGGAACATGAACTCAAAGTGGTGTCAGCAAGAGGCATAGATCCTCATGAGCCCCCGCAACTGCGGGGGTTCATGAGGATCTATGTCTCTTGCAGTTGATCGAGTTCACGTTTTCCTCGGCAGTGAGTGTTTTGATGAGTATGTCAGAGTCTTTGCAGCTGTGTGTTCTTTATCGTGTCCTGGCAGTGCCGAGTTTTAGAAACTAATACGACTCTCAAGCTTTGACAGAGATATTTTCCTAGGCATTTTAGATAGTACAGTTGTTGTTTTTGTTGTTGTTGTAACCCCACTGTCCGTCCGTGAACACGCATGTTACAGTGTTGGTAGGCTATATTTGGAAGCTGCATAAAATATTTCTTCCATTTCACGAAACACTGCCTTCGTCCGTCTAATTTACTGCAGGCGTTTCATTGTTGCCATGGTAACAGCTAAACTGAGCACTGAGTCACGCAAAAACAGAAAATTCTGACGACCACTGGTTCATTATTCATTGATCACGTATCTGAAGCGCTCTCGCAAAATGTCATCACCGCACTGATGCGAAAAGATTAACGAGGGTTAACCCCCTTACTGCCAGTGGCCAGGTAGGAATCATCGGTTGCCCGGGGCGCCAGACGACAACCCACCAGTTTGAAATAGTATCAATGAAGTAAAACCAGCGAGCGACATAAAACTCCACTGACACGTGTCCCTGCGACTCTAAAGAAGTACCCAACGGAGAAAGAAACACGCTTAGAAAATCATAAAAATCATTAGAAAATCAGAAGGCCGAATGTGGCCACATTCCTTCTGCCAATGAAGATAAGTAGCGGCTAATCTCTCTGTTTGTTGCTATTTTGACAAAGGGTATTTACCCGAAATATTAATAAATTGTGTTGTACCCGTCCTTTCTAAGCGTGTTTCTTTCTCCTTTGGGTACGTCTTTGCATATTACACGCTTGGCAGTCACCTTTTTGGTCTGGATTCCTGCGACTCTAAGGCTTCGTGCCAGCACTGTGATGATGTTTCCAAGCAGCTGGGTATTATGTGCCCCGGTAGTTGAGTTAAATGAGTACTTTGTCAAAGTCCGTAATACTGGAACTATTCGAGCCCATGAAGAGCCCATGTAGCAAAATGTCTTTGGGTCAACGATGGCCGCAGTGGGCCTGGGCACAGCCGTGTGCGGGCCCACTGCGGCTGATGTGGGCCTGATGACCTTTGCTTACTGGGAAAGGGGGGGGGGCGGGGCGGGTGGGTGGGGGGGCTATGGTCGGATTGGTCAGAGAGGGATATAATGTCAGTTCCTGCTTCAGCGTATGCATGCCTCCATGTGACTGTACTAACTCATTCAGCCCGACGGCCGTATTTCCCAAATTTTGGAGGCGTCATCTAATGACTATGCACCAGTTGCAGGAGATGGATCGACCATGATAATTCAAGGGCAGTGCCAGATTAGCTTGGCGCCGACAGGCGCCAAGCTAATCTGGCACTACCCTTGAATTATCATGGTCGACCCATCTCCTGCTGTAGGGCGTCAGGGCTGAATGGGTTAACATGACAATTTTGCTATTCGCACAAAAAACTGACGAACATACTGTCTCTTGCCTTCACACACACAAATCAAAAACATGAATGTGTGCGGCCCGCAAGATGTGTTCCAGCCCCTTATCCACTCATTTCCATGTGCAAGATGCATTCTGCCTTGTGAAGGCACAGGCCGCGCGGGATGGTGGTTGCGTCATTGCTCCTAAACACTACGGGTAGTAGTAACGGGACTATTTACTACTACTATCCGCGTTAGGACCAATGACGCAACCACCATCCCGCGCGGCCTGTGCCTTCACAAGGCAGAATGCATCTTGCACATGGAAATGAGTGGATGAGGGGCTGGAACACATCTTGCGGGCACACATTCATGTCACGTGTTTTTGATTTGTTTGGGTTTTTGTTGTGTGTGTGTGTGTGTGTGTGTGTGTGTGTGTGTGTTGTTGTTGTTGTTGTTGTTGTTGTTGTTGTTGTTGTTGTTGTTGTTGTTGTTGTTGTTGTTGTTGTGGTTGTTGTTGGTTGTTGTTGTTGTTGGTTGTTGGTTGTTGTTGTTGGTTGTTGTTGGTTGTTGTTGGTTGTTGTTGTGGTTGTTGTGGTTGTTGTGGTTGTTGTTGTTGTTGTTGTTGTTGTTTGTTTGTTTTTTTGTTTTTTTTTAAGAAATCAGATTTGTAATGATGACTATTTTTTTTCACTTGCTTCATCTGTATGCCACAGTGGCGTAGGATCCGGGGCAGGAAGGGGGGGGTGAGGACGGAGTATCTTCTGACCCCCTCCCCAAAAAACAAATTGGGGTGGAGGAAGAAGAAATTTGTTTAGAGGGAAAAAAAACATGCTTGAAGAATAAACTTATTTTTATATATTTATATTTTGGAAACATATACGATTTTTTGTATAATCAAAGTATAATAAAATTTTGACTGTTTGATTCGAACGCGCCTGCACTATCGCGTACCTTCGTAAACCCTCCCACCCGGTCCCCACCCCCACCCCACCCCCCACCCCTCCCTTCCCCACCCCTCTTTACCCTCCCCTGGCTCTTTAATCTTCTTTGCTCCTCCCCCCCCCCCCCCCCTTGATTTGATTTGACCGAGGTTGGAACGTAATATCAGTGTCAGACACGCTGTACCTACCACCACCCCCCCCCCCCCACCCCCGACCCTCCCACACCCCCCTCCCTCCTCAACAAACCCCAACGGCAAATATCTGCCTACGTCATAGTGCCAGCCATACTGCAAGGACTGAGCTCAGTTTAGCGTTTTACGGCCTTGAACTTTCAGTCATTCCGGCTTTCTAACCTCCGCAACACGTTTTCTCTACGAACACAGTCGATAACAGGTAACGGCACAAGTCATATTGCATTCTTCATTAATTTTAGAGCTGGCATATGTCCTTACTCAAAATACATCATGGACTGAATCGACATAACTGAAAAAGATGGCTTCCAAGCGCGTAAAATGCAAGGAAATAACCAGCAAAAAAAGAAAAAGAAAAGGGGTGGGGGAGGGGGGAAGTGACACGTTTCGGAAGAAACAAAACAAAACAAGTTCTGCCTAAGTGTGTTTCTTTTTGTGTTGGTTATAAATGCAATACAATACTACGATATCGTCTAGTCTTATTCGTCCAATCAGCGACGGCCAATCATATCGCAGGGCGTGTTGGTGCATACCGGGAAGGTTGCGTAGTTTCCGGGCATCACGCAAATGCACGCGTTACAGCCGTCATCAGCCAGGAACTGGTCCTCGTAGCGATACACGCGGTCTTTGTAGGGACAGTCCATGAACTCTAAATGTGCGGTGTCCCCTTGTGCTTTGGGCCAGGCTATGAAGAAACAAAAAGTTCAAGACTGATCTGTTGTGTAACCGGCCGAGTTATTCAGTACAAAGTACATAGATCATTTGTATAGTTATAGTAAAGTCTGAATTAAATCTAATTATACGAGTGATAATTTCAAATAATATGACCTGGAAGAGAAAAAACAATCAAGATCCAAATCCGCCTTGAGAATGTTATTGCTAAAAATCCATCCATCAATCAATCAATTAATCAATCAATCCATCAATCCATCCATCAATCAATCCATCGATCCATCAATCAATCAATCAATCAATCAATCAATCAATCGTCTATCTTTCCATCCACTGGGATCCATGCATCCATCCGTTACTTAGTCTGTCAGTCGGTCGATCGATCGATCAATCAGCCAATCAGCCAGCCAGTCAGTCAGTCACATGAGCAAGCAGTCAGTCGGTCGGTCGGTCGATCCATCCATCAATCTCACCGAATCCTGTGTTCCGGCATGGGTTGGCGGTGCAGTTCATGCCCAGGGATGTACACACACAGTGGTTACAGCTGTCTTGTGTCTGCCACTTCTGACCCACCTTGAAGTACTGCTGGAAATACACACACACAGGGTCACCAGGGCTCCCGAGAAGGTCTGAAATCACCAAGCGAAAAATTTACAGTCACCACGGCTCCGAACTACTAAATACGATTACCTCAACTGGCCAAAGCCGGCTAAAACGATTGGCTGTTAGTAGCGGTTTTTGTCGCGATGATACCTGCAGGAACAAACACGACAAAATCTCTACCGATAGTCAAAGGGTTAAACCACCAACGAAAAAAATTAGGTGTACAATGACCACAGCTTCAAAAACAAAGACTACAGGAAGCGAATCATTGGATATGACGGACTTAGTGGCAACCGGCTACAAAATTTCAAAGGTTAAAATAAAAATAAATTAAAAAAAACAACAAAAAAGCCCCACGTTTTGCTCAATCTTGTAATCGTCATTTTCATCATGCGCTAACAAGAAAGGAAGGAAGGAAGGAAGGAACAAGCGAACAAACAAACGAAAGAACGAATGAATGAGTGAATGAATGAATGAATCATTAGCTGCGAGAGTGGGTTGACAATAAAATAATTCAAGAGTGGTCAATGCCTGGTTGGTTTTGATATAGCTGCACCGATGGATAAATGCGTTTTACGTGTAATATCGGACGAAAAAATCCATAGATTTACCATTGTTGTTGCAGTTTTTCCATGTGTTGCACTCGATCCCGAACTGGGTGCACGTACACACGTTACACCCATCGTCAGCCACCCAGGCCGTACCGTCACGAACCGTCATGCCGTGTGGCCCCGTACATGTCACGCTGTTTGTCAAGGACTGACTTGTCACGGACACTACACGGAAAGAAAATAAACAATCCAGACCATAAAGGTGACTGCCAAGCCTGTAAAATGTAAAGAATAACTCAACGGAGAAAGAAACACGCTTAGAAAAGACAGTTACAACACAATTTATTAATATTTCTGGTAAATACCCTTCAGTTTTCAAAACTAGACAAACAAACAAATAAACAAGCAAATAGAGAGGTCAGTCGCTACTTATAATCTTCATTTATCGCAGAAAGAATGTTGCCACATTCCTCCTGCGACAAATGAAGATAAGTAGCGACTGACCTCTCTATTTGTTTGTTTGTCTATTAATTTGAAAAAGGGTATTTACCAGAAATATTAATAAATTGTGTTGTAACTGTCTTTTCTAAGCGTGTTTCTTTCTCCGTTGGGTACTTCTTCACTACGGAAAGAAAAAAAAACTGAATCAAATAAAGCTATAGTACTTCGTCTTGTTGTTTTTGCAGTTCTTGTTGTTCTGCAGCTGTTGAAGCGAGGCTTCTTGGATGAGTTTTTGAAACAAGGATGTCGTGTGTGCAGAGGTAAGGGAGGCAACAAGCCGTTATTCTCAACAGCTACTGAGTTCTGACTTTGTCCCTTGGTTTTCGTAGTCAGTCTGCGAGCCGCTTACGTTGTCAGAGTGGCAAGGGTAGTAATGATTAACTCATTCAGCCCGACGCACGTATTTCTCAAATTTTGGAGGCGTCATCTAACGACTATGCACTTGTTGCAGGAGATGGATCGACCATGACAATTCAAGGGCAGTGCCAGATTAGCTTGGCGCCGACAGGTGCCAAGCTAATCTGGCACTACCCCTGAATTATCATGGTCGATCCATCTTCTGCTGTATTGCGTCAGGGCTGGATGGGTTAACCTTTATCATTCGGAATACACCAGTGTGTGAAATAAGTATGACTAAAATAGTTCAAGGGTAGTGCCAGAATAGCTTGGCACCTATTCTGGCACCACCCTTGAACTAAAGCCATTGGTCTCTATCCTGCCGTTGAAGTACTATAATGTAGCTTGCGTGTGGCAGTGTACAAATTTGAAGCTTTTAGCCTCAGTATGATATGGGTTAACTCTTACAGTTTTACACCGTCAGTCTTGCTCCCGTCTCAGTGTAGCCGGGATCGCCGCGCTACAATTAAAACTATCCGCAAAGCACGTCAGTTGCCGTTTTCGATGTGAAAAATCGTCCGCGGCGGACCCAGAATATAGTTGTTGTTGTTGTTGTTGTTTGTTGTTGTTTTTGTTGTTGTTTTGTTATTGTTTTCCAATCTGTTTCGCTGGAGTTATGGTGAATCTGATAATGATCAAGTGAAAAAAACTGTCGTAAAACTTGTTCGGACGCCGTCTCATTTATTTTCTAAATTTGCCGCAATGTTTTTAGGCTGATGTGTGTGGTAGTCTGTGATTTTGGACTTGACGGCGACGGCCGTCAAGTCAAGACTCACAGATCAGCGCATTTATGGCGGGTATACGACTGAGTATTAACTCATTCTACCCCAGACACACCACAGCAAAATAACGATCGACCATGATAGTTCAAGGGTGATGCCAGAATAGCTTGGCGCCTAAGGGCGCCAAGCTATTCTGGCATCACCCTTGAACTATCATGGTCGATCTGTGTCCTGCACTGCAATGCAATCTTCAGAGGTTCAACGGCAACTTTTGGGGATTTCGGTGATGGGGTAGAATGAGTTAAAGCTGTTACTCACCGAAAACACTGCAGAATACGACGTAACAGAGTGCCATGTCCGTGATGACGCTTAGTTTGAAATTGTAAATACTGCAGCTGTTACTGCGCTTGTTGTACTGTACCAGGAACTATTACAACGCTGCACGAAATTTAATGAGCCGCATTCGGCTTGGCAAACGCTCTTTAGCTGTATGAATATACAGGCTGCAATTACGACTTAAAATCAGTTCAGTGTACGACCTAGAAATCAAAAATACACGCACCCAAAGCGCAAAAGGCCATCGGGCCGACGTCGGCCGCCGTTGGCCCGCGCACAGCCGTGCGCGGGCCAACGGCGGCCGACGTCAGCCCGATTGCCTTTTGCGCATTGGGTATACTTATATCAGTAATCATCAGCGTATGCTATTACGGATGGTCAGACTGAAGCCCCACGCAATGACTTTAACTGATAAAGGGGTACAGATAACAAATGAAATCAACATGAAAAACAGGAAATATATGTATGCGACACTGACATACTCATGTACATCTTGTCCGGTCGTGATCTGAACCATTTTCAATAAACACCAATAAAAACACTGAGATTTAGGCTTAGTGATGTCATATTATATAGGATTAAACATTCTTTAAGACTGAATGGGGCCGGCCACGGGGACTGAAGAGCTACAGGCACAGACAGAGGTTCATCGAGTCAGCCACGCCTCCCAGGGTTTCACTGAGACTGAATATCGGTACAAACTCAGCTCAAGTTCACCGTAGCTGCACTGGATGTGGGCATCATTCCACTGTATTCAGGCTATGTTTTTTCAGTCTGAGAACGAAGCATGTGCTTTCAAGGCAAGATCTTGTAAGATAAAAGACGGCAAATACTTATACTGACGATCAAAAGAAATGCGACATTTTTGGAATCATCGGAAACAACGTGCTCGTCAGTATATAATATAATAGTTGTCTCTACTGAACAGCCGGAATGAAGAACTGCTTGAGGAACTAGGGTTCTGCCGACAAGAAACTAAAGTTCTATTTCCCGGACACACGAACACGCATGTCTTTCATCAGTAAAGTCCATTAATGGTACTCTTTGTTGAATTCAAGATTCAAGACAAATATTGTCCCTTTAAGAATATTTGTCTTTGCCCGCCGCCCAGCGTAAATAAAAGTAAGCCAACATAATATCACAACATAGTATAACATATGTAAGTAAAATTGTATGGACTGTTACAGAGTCATACATATAAAACGAACCATTAAATTGAGTATTGCACAACATCCGCTACTAAGTTACCAAAATGGACTTAATTTAAATTACAATAAAAACTAAGCAAAATCCACGACAAAAAAAAGAGGATAATGCGTTTGATAATAACTTCATACGCACGATCAGACACAAGCACACACTCAGTCGTACAGTTAGCGTTACTAGTATATGATCTATAAAATTTGCGTCATTGAGTTGTTACTCCAACACACGACACACCCTAACCCCCACCCCACACACAAATCTCCCAAAATCCGAAGGCGAAAATTATTGTTTTTTAAAAGTGGGCTCTACAAAGCTTGTCTGAAGATATTCTTACTAGAATGTTATTCCATTTTAACCCATTTAACCTCACGGCCGCTTTTCCATAATTTCGGATGTGTCACCCAACGACTACGTGCCAGTTGCAGGCGATGTTTCGACCATGATAATTCAAGGGTAGTGCCAGATGAGCTTGGCGCCAACAGGCGCCAAGCTCATCTGGCACTACCCTTGGATTATCATGGTCGATCCATCTCCTGTTGTAGGGCGTTGGGGCTAAATGGGTTAACGTTTGCACTGTAGCACAGCACACTTTCATTTCTGTTGGGTCAATAGGCCTTTCAATGTCTACACGTCTTGCAGTTGTCTTATCTTGAATCCAAACTATTACAACGATTTTCTACATTTTAAACACTGATTACTGATTAGTGCAGCTGCATGTACTTTTTATGAACCTATAAAGTCGACAGCACAGTGCACGAAAGTCATAACATTTACCTTCACCGATGTAAATAATTATATGTTTGAAAACAGTCAGTTCAGTTTAAGCACAGTCAATCACGCCAACACTGATTTGAAATTATTTCGTGTAAATTTCATTTGGTACAGTAGTGATTTGGGTTTCGTCTAACTTCCTTAACTCATTCAGCCCGACGCACGTATTTCCCAAATTTGGTAGGCGTCATCTAACGACTATGCACCTGTGGCAGGAGATGGGTCGACCATGATAATTCAAGGGTAGTGCCAGATTAGCTTGGCGCCGACAGGCGCCAAGCTAATCTGGCACTACCCTTGAATTATCATAGTCGACCCATCTCCTGCTGCGGTGCGTCAGGGCTGAATGGGTTAAAAATTCGGAGTCAAAACAACATAGGCACTTTTTGTAGTGTAAGACAGCAGAATCAGCTAGCACAAAGTTTGGTTTGTTGTTTTTTTTTAAACCGGAGAACTAGATCGGCCTTATTAGAGAGTACGGAAAAACACATCTGCGGCGTTATTACATTTCTGTGCTAAATTAGTGTTGAAAAAAAATAGTGACATCAAGTGTCCTTTTTGCAATACTCTGTTTTATAGCCGAACTGCTGCTCCGACTAAAAAACTGTTTGCTAGCTATATCTGTTGTGTTAGACTGCAAAACAAACCCATATGTTGTGTTGAGTTCGGGCCCTCTCTAATGAAGTCAGACGAAACTGGTATAGTAAACTCAATTTCTAAATCATTGTCGTGTCATCCTCCGTGTGTAGCTTCTAGACGTGTCTGTACTGAGGATTCAACACGCGATGCGTCAGAAAAATAAGACTCTCTTCAGCCTGGTGCTATGGCTGTACCTTGTGGGGAGGGCATCAGGCCTGCTATTTCAACTGGACAATGAGGGGGCCGGTCACAAGAAGGGACTGACCATCACACACTGGGAGATGCTGTGTGGGGACTTCAACACTTTTCGCGGCAAGGTTTCGTGGTGGTAAGTCATTTAAATCCGTTCACTGCCAATAAACATTGAACACCAACCAACCTCAAGAGGCATAGATCCTCATGAGTCCCATCAGTTGCGGGTGTTGATGAGGATCTATGCCTCTTGCTGAAACTACGTTTTATCCTTGTTCCTTAGACGGCTAGGGATCTGTGACGTTTAATGTACGATTTCCAGAACACAGCCTGCATGAAGGGGTTAAACTTTAGATTAGTCATTTAATAAAAGGTCCGCAATTATAACAAAAAGCATCCAAAAGAGTCACACAAAATTCAGAAGCCTACTGTGCGGTAGCATCGTAGACTGTTCAGTTGCAGAGTTGGTAGAAACACAGCAAACCGCGTCTAATGCGTGCCCCACTTCCTGTCGCAGTCTGTGCGCGCTACTGTCAACAACACATTTTTAGTACTCTTTTCGATGCTTTTTGTTATAACTGCGGACATTTAACTTTGACCATAATAACTCCACATACAAGTCCAGAAACTGAGACTAAAATAAAAGACAGACTATACGTAGTAACAGCAAAGACTTAATGGACCATGTTTTCTGGCTTGCATCCATGTGCGTATACAGCTCGCCAAACATACGTAGTACGAAGAAATAGTGCCCGACTAAAAGAGAGGGGAAGACCGGACAGAGGAGACAGTAGGTGATGTTGCCGATCTTTCCCACAAATCGGCTCACCTGTAAACAGAGTCTATGCAAATTCACTGTCAGTTCTGTTGTGTAGGAGGAAGTGGGGTGAGGTAGCTTGTCCAGCTGAAGGTATCCACAGTCCAAACCAAAAGGTGACTGCCATGCGTGTAAAATTAGAGAACATCCCAACGAAGAAAGAAACACGTTTATAAAAGACATTTGCAACACATTTGTAGCTGTCTTTTCTAAGCGTGTTTCTTTCTTCGCTGAGATGTTCTCTGAAAGTATTCAGCTTCTGCACTGCCCCCTAGCAGGTCTATTTGGATTATTTCTAGCTGTCAGTTACTGGTCACAGTTAGGAAACACTTAAGTCATCTTAACTCATTCAGCCCTGACACACCACAGCAAGACATGCTAGTTCAAGTGTGGTGCCAGAATAGCTTGGCGTCCATAGGCGCCAAGCTATTTTGGCACCACCCTTGAACTATTATGCTCGATCTGTCTCTATCATTGTAATACAGTCATTCAGAGGGCAACTTCAAAATTTGGGGATTTCTGTCGTGGGGGAGAATGTGTTAAAAATGGGGGCGTGTACGCTGTAGTTTCACAAAATATATTTGCCTTCCCAATAATACACCATAATTATACGCTAAGAATGCAGTAAGCGCGACACATGTTCTAAAGTGTTTGGTAATATACTGACGAGCAAAAGAAATGCGACATTACTTGAATCTTTGGAAACAATAAAGTGTTCCAATGATTCCGATGATATCGCATTTCCTTTCCTCGCCAGTAGGCTATAGCTCGTCATGACTGAATGCGTCATGACTAGCGAGGCTACCAGGAAGCCACCTGGTTAGTGCATGACTACTCCACTACTTCACAGTCTATCAATACGTTAAAGATAAACGTTATAAACGTTTAGAGCTTACTGTTGGTTTTTTGTCCACCACGATGGATGATTTCAAAGACGGGGCACCGAATAGGGTCTAAACAATTTCTTTTTACACAAGCTGGGTTCGAACTCATGACCTTTAGGACGAGAGTCGAAAGCTCTACAAACCTGCGCTACCCACCCAGTTGTCGCAAAAGCCATCGGGTCGACGTCGGTCCGATGGCCTTTTGCGCATTGGGCAGATTCCCCTATCAATACGTCTTTGAGCGATGCTTGTCAGGACTATAATGACGAGTAATGTTCTCTCACACAAGGTACGACTGGGAGCCTCTCCCCGAGTACTGGACAACCCTGATTCAGTTCTCTGGCTGCGGGCCCCTTCTGGAGAACCGCGCCGCCATGATCTGGGGCTGGTCCAGCACAGACTATGTGCCCAGGGTACCTGCTGACGCCAGTGTCGTCATGGGCTTCAACGAACCCAATATCCGAGATCAAGTGAGTTCGTAGAATCTAACTGATCGACGCACGACAACGAGGAATGATAGTTCAAGAGTTGTGCCAAAATAGTTTGGCGCTTAGAGGCGCCAAGTTCTTCTGGTACAACCCATTGACTCTCATGGTCGATCTATCCCCTTAACTGTACTTTGGCGATCGCGGACTAAAAACAAAAATTAGCCAACGGCGACTTGAACAATCTGTCCACAGGCCAACATCTCAGCAACGGAGGCAGCCAGACACTGGCCTGCCATTCAAGCACAAGCGGGGAATCGAACCCTGGTGAGCCCGAGTCCCACCAAGCAGGGCCACCCTCAGACGTACTTCCAGTGGATGGACGAGTTCCTGCAGCACTGTCACGGCTGTCGCTTGGATTACTTGGCCGCCCACATCTACGAATGCAACCCTGAAAGCGAGATGGCATTCCTGGAGCAAATCTACCGCAAATACAACAAGAAGTAAGTCTGGTTATGGATTCAATCCAGACCAAAAAGGTGACTGCCAAGCGTGTGAAATGCAAAGAAGTACCCAACGGAGAAAGAAACACGCTTAGAAAAAACGGTACAACACAATTTATTAAATAAATTGTGTTGTACCGTTTTTTCTAAGCGTGTTTCTTTCTCCGTTGGGTACTTCTTTGGTTATGGATTCAGGCCTAACCACAGACGTAACACTAAAATAGTACAGCTGTTCAGCACTACTGTGACACACAACAACAAAATGTGTATCAATCATGACACTTCAAGGGTTGTGCCTCTGAGCGCCAAACTGTTTTGGCACAGCCTTTG